>JAWDGP010003792.1:490000-582500 GCA_033675545.1 Elysia crispata
GTTTTTTGCCGAGATCGTCTTCGCTCGAAGGCTTCTTGTCCTGCAGCTCTGGCGCCGGCTGAGAGGCAATAGCAGTGGGTTTAGGCAGTTCAGTTTGGGGTGCTTCCCACCGTTTCTCCTCGCCGCACTTACATATGAGCACAATGTTCAACACCTGTTTCCTCTGGCGGCGGCGAGGTCCACAAACCGGGCTGCACGGAGGGCTCACGTCACGGCAGATTGGGACGTCCTCGTCTTCCGCCGAAGAACTGGAGGAAACGTCTTCCTCGCGAAGTCGTCTCCTGTCTTTGTTGTCTCTGGTCAGCATGCGGCATTTCCATACGCGCCGCCCGCCGCGCCTCTCAGGGCATGGGCACACGATGACATCCTCAAGGTTCCCGTCATCCTCCGTTTGAACTTCGAGAACGTCGTCGTCGTCGTCCTCTTTGTCTTTGCCCACCCTCTTGGCGCCTTTTCTGCTGCGATACTCTTCGCTCCTCGCAACGTCTCTCTTCGGCTGCTTGGAGCTGCCGGACATCGGGCCGTCTTTGCCGCCCCAACGACGCTCTTCGCTTCTCGAGACCGTCCCTCGTTTCTGCTTCCTGGTGGTTTTGCCCACAGTTTGACCTTGAGTCTTCTTACTTTTGAGCTCAGCATAGCCGGTGTTGCCGAGTCCCTTGTCGCCGACACGCTTGAAGCTGTGATGCGTTGCTCCACCCTCGTAAGAGCTGGCCGATTTGCTTGTCTCCATACATTTTCGCTTCCACTTGTTCCAGCGCTCCACTCTGCGATCATAGAACTCCCTGGCCATCGGGCAACCACTCGGATCCAACGAGCACTTCTTGCAGCTTTCACAAAGGCATACCGAGCCGCAGCAAACCTGGCAGGTGTCGTTAATACCGCTGAAGGACCCGGACATATTCCGCCAGTCATTGTTGCTGCAGTTGTTGATGTCCAGAAATGCCACGCAGCTCCTGGCTTCTGGCAATACCTCGGCCGTGTTCTTACGCAGGGTTTTCCTGGTATGGGGCTGCTCTTTGTCCTCTTTTGATCGAGTAAAAATCGTGTACTCACGATATTTGCTTCTCTCCTGAAGCATCTTTCTCATAGACTTGAAGTGTGTTTTGTTGTCAGAAAAACGCACATGTTCCACTTCTGGAAGCTGCTGGTCATTATTGAAGTTCAAGGTGTCAACCGATTCCAGCTCATTGAAAGTGTCATTAAAACTATTCGATTTTCGAAGATTTGTTCCAAACGGTTCTCTAGAGCAATATGCAGTCTTTGTTTCATGCCAAAGACATACACCACTGTTGTTCCTATTGCAGAACATCGTGTTGACCGACGACAGCTTCTTCTCAGGGGACTTGCTAGAAGGTCTGGCACCTCTCGTGCTTTCACGTCTCCGTGAGAATCTATCGCAAGAAGCTGTCCAGTCGTCTCCACCTATGACGACAACACTTCCGATCCTGCGCACTTCGGGCCGCTTTGTCCACGCGGGCGTGTGCTCTAGCGGCTTGGGAGCACAATCACCCGGAGAGCGATTGGTCTCTGAGACGAGTTCGCCATTAGCGCCCGACGGTGATTTCCGGACCCTCGATTGCTCCTCGGAAAATGTGTCTCTCGCAACGAAAGTGAGCTCCCATGGAGACAGTGAGGAGCCTAGATTCAGAGCGCCGATGGTTTCGCCGTAACTTCTATCACAAGCAATCGTGTCGGCTCTGGTTGAGTCTTTTGCCACACCTTGTTCATGAAACTCTTCAAACTCTGTGTCACTGTCCCCCTCTCCAGCGCCTAAACTACTGTAACCACTCTGAGATCTCTTTCGCTCGCCTACTGAGGGAGAGGGGGAAATCTCCTCCCGTTTTTCTTCCCCACGAAGAGCATCACTGGACCCTCCCAGCGATAGTCCTGCCCAGGACAGGCCCATCGGGAATGCCCCGAAAATAGGCCGCGTGACTGCGTGGCTGCTCGTCCCGTTTTCCAGAATGATCTGGCGCCGCGCGTTTTCGGTGCTCTTCCCGGCGAACGCTTCCGGTTCGCAGACGAGACGGCGCACAGGGCTGACACTGCGGCGTGACACCCGGTCATTCAGGTCGTCTGGCAGGTACAGGCGCCGAGCCTCGCTGCGCAAAGTGAAATTACCTGAGGTGTGGGCCTGCGCAGATGGGCGATACGTCAGTACGAGGCATTAGAGAAAGTAGGAAGCATAGAGGAAAAGTAGAAAAAAAAAAAAAGAAAAGAAAAGAAAAGAAAGAAAAGGAAAGATAGAACATGAAGGATGTACACGATTTCTTTCTCGCTCTTTTTTTTTTAAAGCCAGTTATTGTTTCAGTGAAAGAATCTGTCAAGAAAGTATATAGTAAAAAAAGAAAAGAAAAGAAAAGAAATTGAAATAAGACGAAACAAAGGAAAGACTTTGGACTAGATAGGGTAAAGTGGCAGAGAAGTGATCACGATCACAATTTTTTTTTCTCATAGTTGTAAAACACCATAAGTTATGGAAAATGTCAAAGAAAATCACCACAAATAAGATTTACTTACTTTAAATTACAAACAGCGTACTTGTTCCAAAAATTTTTTTAACTTACACAAGTAAAAATTCAGACGTTTGAAGAACGACATGACATTTCTGCAACATGCTCCATATGATATTTTGATGCTTTCGAATGAAAATTTATTTAAAGCTCTATTTGAATATCTTTTTGAGCGTTCATTATCCCTCAAGGCAGTTCACCTCCGAACATTTTTTTAAATAAAGAATGAATGTTTAGAAGGATCTTTAAACAATGAAGGGAAGTGCACTGTTAGTTGTTTTACAGTATTGCCACGACTCACCTTACGAGGGTTGGCCCTCTCACACGTCACGGTCACGTAGACGTTCCTCTGCGGCTCCTCGAGAGCCAAGACCCTCGTGAACTCCTCGGCTTCTTCTGTTTCTTCGGTGGCCTCGTACAGGCGGAGAGGGAATTCTAATGTTTTGCCCCGCCAGACTTGCTCTGACCGGCGAGAATTTTCTGGCCGTTCGTCTTGCTGTGAATCCTCCCGGAAAGTTTCATCCGAGGATAACCCGTCAATCAGATGCTCTTTCGGAGTCTCTTCGGGAAAAACCTCCAGAACTTTGGTCGGTCTTTCTCTCAACTCCCATCGTCTTTTGTTCCTATTTTTCTCGATCACAATTCCTCTGGCTTCCCTCGCAAAGTTCGGAGAGATTTTCTGGGCGGAGTTTTCCTTGGTCGACTGGCTGACTATCACGCGGCATTTTTCGGTGATGACGCCCGACTTTTGAACCACGCGTTTCTTGCATACACCACTTTCTGCCAAGGAGGCGTCAAGAGCTGCGCCTTGCAAATCGTTAAACGAAACTTCAGTTTCGCATTCAGATCGTTGCTTTTCCTCGCGGTCAGCAAGACTAAGTCGGGTTTCATCATGTTCAGCTTCGAGAAGCGTCCGACCCGTGGGGTCCTCGGCATGGCCACTGGACACTCCAGAGTGAGATTGTTCATCAGCAGTACTTGTTGAAGTGGACACATCACGAGACAGGTCTTTCAAACTGTCAGACAAATCGCCAACTTCCTCATTCCCTTGGCTTATGAGGCATAGCTTTCCATCTTGAGGCGCTGAACTTTCGTGAGCGGAAAAAAGGCTGGAGCTCTCCTCATCGTTATCTGTGTGCTGACGCGATCTCGCAGTTTTTCCGCGTCCGCTGTTGGCGTCAAGGACAGCATTGTCATCCGGTCGAGGTGCGTTCCCTACCTCTGAGCTTTTCCTCTGCCAGATGATAAATTCACCCACTGATTCACCAGGACCTTCATTGGTATGTTCCTTCAATCCCATGGCTTCGTTGTTTATCCTCCCAAGCTCTTGGTCTTTCAGCAGATAACGCGAGGCACCAGATATGTTACCCGGATCAGATGGAGTTTCATCGCATGCCGACTGTTTGGACTGGCTTGGAGTCTCAACCAAAGTGTCAGTACTAAATACAGCGCTGAGCTCGGCAATGCCACACATTTCTTGGTCTTCCTTTCTCAATGCCCATGGAAGACCATTGCACTGTTTGATGGGAATTTTTTCGGACAAAGCGCCGTCAACCACGTTTAATGTGGCAAACGGTGTTGATGTGTTCCCATGCCCCACATCATGAAATTCATCAGGATTGGGTCTTTTCACTTTTCCATAGAGTCCGTTGGACCAATTTCCAACTTGGGTATCACCGTGGCTGTCTAAATTACTTGGCCAATGTCTTTCCAAAAGCTGTTTTTTAATATCACTACCATCGACATCTCCTCCATAGCTGTGTGGCCGTTTGTTCTCGCCAAATCGATCGTCTGGTTTTAGATCTTCGTTCCCGTGGTTTTCACCACTGGTGCACGGCTGGTTAAAAAGCTCAACATCAACTTTGTCGCTCCTGCAGCATTGGTGAAATTTCAAATTTGTTTCAGGACCACGCCTTTCGGTAGACACCGCCTTATCGGAACCTGTGGCTCCGATTCTCCGCTCCTTACTCACGTTTTCGTCATCTGAGCCGATCAAGGCTATTGGGTTTCCGCTCTGGTCGTAAAAACTGGGTCTGAGGCACTCACTAAACGAACAGTCAACTTTGTCAATACAAGAAGTTTCATTCCAAGGAATATCGTTAGAAACTTCATCCAACTTAATGACAGACTTCTGAGACTCGGGAAGTCTCTCGGAGTGCGTTATATCGTCTGCCGTTTCTGAATCAGTACTCAAGGATTTGCTGAACGGTTTCATATCGGTTGCTTTTATTATTATCTTCCACATCTGTGAAATACCGTCAAACAAGGTGTAAGTTGTGAAATATCTGTTGGGAGCGATCGTGTACCGCGTTTCTGGGCCAAGCCACTCATTGGGCTCGCTTGTTGAAGGCGTGGAGCGTGAGCCTACATGGATGCCTTTACTTGACGCCGATGGTATCTCTTCCAGCACTGTTGGGGAAGATGTGGCTGGTTTTACTTTAGGATGAGGTGGGTCCACGCCTTTTGTTTCAGATTTCCCAGTTTCAGGTCGATGAGGTTTCCCTTTAGCCTGCTCTCTAAATGTTTGAAGAGGTGGAGGTCGGTGTTTGTCTTGCTCAAACATTGGCCTGGGAATAGGAGAACCTCGCCTACTCTGAGGCCATCTGGCTGAGGCCAAGCAATGAGGAGAACTAGAATGTCTCGCATGGAACTTCCCTTTAACCAAGCCTCCTAAATCGGGATATCCTTTGTTTAATTTTCGAAACGATTTTTCACACTTCGGACTATTCTCAGAAGGCCCAGAAATAATGGGCACAAAGTCCTCTTTGTTGCTTTGCAAAGAGCTGTCCTTGCCTGACTCAAGCGGGGTCTCGACGTTAATGGAAGAGTCTTCACGGGTCTCCTTCTCCTCCTTTTCGGTTGGCCGCTCAAACCAACTTTGCGATTGCCCCGAAATTCCCAAGATTCCTCCAGATTTGTAGAGCCAGCGTGTAGGAGTCTTCCCTTCCCTACGGTGGGCAGCAGATCTCGATCGCCTGTCTTCGCTGTCGGCGCGGAGGTTTGCCAGATTTACCGCGCTCGAGCAGCAGACTGGAATGGGAGTGAGCAGATCTGACGAGAAGTTGAGCCCGAGATGTCGCAGATTCTGGCTCTTGCAAACATGGCCGAGAACTCTCGCTGCGTTGACTCCTTGTGGGATGGTAGGCGGCCTGTTAGTCGACAGACAGCCGGCGTCGTTTGCCTTTATCATTGACGTCAGTTCGCCAACCAAATATTGATTAAAGGTCGTGCTTTTACTAAACGTGTCACGGCGGCCAAACGTGCCGGCACCCTCGTCCCCTGTGTTGTTGCTGTTGTTACTGATATCTCTGGTTCTGTGCGACAAGACGAAGGAAGGGCTCTTTGATCGACGCGGGTTTTTCTTGGAATAATGGTGGAAAGCCATTTTTAGATTTTCGGAAGTGCTCACTTGAAATTTGCGCTTCATTTTACTTCGCCTCTGTAGGCTATTCCCTCTCACCGCACCGCGTGCACACTTTGTCTTGCTGCTAATCCTGTTATTGGTGTTTTTGTTCCTCTCCTTCGCTCTTTTATTGTCAACCACTTCCTTCTCCGCAGAGTTGGTATCGATGCCAACCAAACTGACTGGTTTATCGTTGCTACTCCTCTCGCCTGCTCGCCGAAGCGGGCCGCTTCTCCTCGCGTGATTAGAGTACTCTTCTGGTTTCCCAGCGGTTTCCTCCACCTGGCTGATTCCGCTACCGACAGCTGCTGCAGCACGGCAAAGCGAAGCTTCCCCACCCGGAACATCCAAACCGGCACAGCTGCGCCCTGCCGCGCCAAAGACAACCCCTGCGTCTTCTTCCACCGATGTTGACTTTGGCTGGACTTTGAAGACAACGTCCTCTCCAACAAATCGGAAGCAAGCTAGTGGTGTCCTGCTACTTGCCTTATCTTTGTCCATCTCACAGACTAGTAGAATTGCCCTCGCAACATCTTCCAGAAGAGATTTTGATAAGTTGAACAAACCAGGGATTGAAATAGTATGGTCGGAATTTGAACTTTCAAGCTCGTACTCAGACGGCGTCTCGATATCTGCTTTGCATTGTGGTACAGTGTCTCTTAGACCGGAAGTAGTATCTCTGTTTTCATCTTTCGCACACATCAGACCATTTTTAGCCTGTGCCTTATCGTCGGAAATAATATTGTTAGGAGAGCCGTGTTCCATAGATGCAGTTTCTCTGATTGATCCCCTTTCCTCCGACTCTCCAACGTCAGGGTCAAACTCAGCAGCATCTTCAACCGCGGAAAGATTCACGACTTTGCGGGTATGATACACGGTCTCCACTTCATCTGCAACTCTCTCGAGCTCCTCCACGAGATGCCTGGCCAAGAGCAGAGCTTTTTCCACGTTAGGCAACTCCCCATTGTCTCCATCTTGAGAGGTGGATTCGCCAGTAACGGCCGAAGCCTCGTTTTTCACCTGAGCATCCACCGTCAGAAGCGACAATTCTGTGTTGCAGGTTTCCTCTCTTAGGCTTCCGTCCTGCCCAAGAGAGCTGCTCAGTTTGCAGCAGTCTTCAATGAGATAAGTTCTTTGCGTTGATTTTTTCTGATTTTCCGTGTCCGTTCTCACCGTCTGGTCGTAGAGACTATAACATATACTGTTTGGCAGGCTAGATCGTTTTGAGTCCGTACCGCTGTCTTCCTGTTCGTCATGTTTAAGAGCAGCTTCGTCCTGCAAAGACATAGGAGTTTCTCTCGTGTGGATCTTGTTGCTTGCATCATCCGAATAACGAGAAGAATCCGAGCAGCATTTTATTTGAATTGCCTTGTCTGAACCTGCGATCCTTTTCAGAAGAGGTTCAGCTCCTTGCTTCTCCACCGCTGACAAGGAATTGAAATTCGCCAGCGACGCTTGCTGCTCTTGAACAAAAACGTTTTCTTTTTCCATCGACTCCAGAGCACTTGACATCATCCGTGTCCTTGATCTTGTTACGATCTCAGCATAGCCTGGTTTATCAATTATTTCCAATTTTCCAGTTCCTTCTTCTATATCGACTCCATTTTCGATAGAGTCAGCTAACAGGGCAGAGGATATCGTTCGTCTTTCAGCTTCATTGTTATCTGCTGTATGCGGAGCCTGGTTGGAAAAAGATTCGGTTGAAAAGTCGCCCGGAAAAATCTTTGGGCCGTACGGTCCGCTTCCATTTTGAACATTTGCAGGTGAAATGTGTTTCAGAGGCACCATAAGATTGGATTTGGTTAACTCTGACAAAAGTTTAGCCTGGGATGTCCTAAAGTTTGAGGATGCGAGAGGTGGGCCTAAAATTTTTGTATTTTCTTCAGGTCGGCATAAATTTTCCTCTGCTTGCGACGTATCTTTGAACGAAGAAATGTTTTCTTTAACCTTGAAATGTTTGGCGTCCATCTCATCTTGGGAACTTGAGGCCCCTGGAACGAAGTCTTCTCGCAACCCTCTTTTTTCCTTCCCCTCGAAGCACGGCTTGAACTGAAAACTCTGATCAGCTAAATGCTTTTTAAGGTCTTGGACAAGTTGAGGATCATCTCGCTCTCCTTGCTGAAATGTGTTTACGCGTTGAACACCGGTCCCTTCCTCTTCCTCACATTCTCCCTCTCCGGTAAAAACTTCCTCTCCTCTCTTACTCAGCGGCGTCCTTTCGGTCGCAGATGTTCCCATCTTCTCACGGGGTGCAAAATTTGCCAGCAAACTTCGTTTGAAAGCTTTTTCAAGTGCTTCTCTTTTCTCTTTGAACGTATCCACCCGAGACTTCGCTGTCTGATTTACAGATCCTCCTTGACTTTGGCCATTTTCTTCCCTTGGCGTCACGCCTTTTCTGCCACAGATTTCTTTCCTGTATCGATCCACCTTGCAGGTTTTAGTCTTGCCTTTACCGACAGCTTTAGACCACCACATGAGCAAAGCTGATCGAGCAAGCCTCGCTTTGGAGCTACATGGAATGAAGACGCTTCTATCAGCTTCCGCCGTTTCAGCATTTGCCGTTGGTGCCGCAGTGGCACTAGCTGCATGTTTCTCTTCTTGTTTCGCTTCAAAATTTGCCCCTGGTTTCGGTTTCTCCAGGCAATGGTGACCCTCAGCTTCCACAGGTTTGACATGCGCAAAAGACGTTTTCGGCATCGCCGCATCCCATTTCGTCCAAAACTTCCGCTGCTCCAGCATCTCACGCTGTGGTTCGTTTTGCTTTATGTTAGGATTTATGAGGGCCTTGGTTGACGAAATACACGTGGATTTATTTCCTCTCTCTCGAGCCTTTGTTAGATTGGAACTCGGGTTCAAACCTCGACCCCTTAACTCCGACATCTTAAACTGCTGAATGATATTCTTGACAGATCTGAAACTCGGCGTTACCAGCTCACCTTTGTGACCGCTCACTGATTCTTCAACCTGATTCGATATCTCTATTTGTTTTGTAGCAGTTGTTGCTGCTGTCGTTGTGGTTGTTGTCGTTTCTGTTGCTGTTGTTGTTGTTGTTGCTGTTGTGGCTGTCGCTTTTGTTGTTGTTTTTGTAGTGTTTATTATGGCGTGTCCAGTTTCATTTTTCTTCATTTGATTGCCAGAGTGAATCCCGTCTACTTTCTCCGAACTTTTCGTGCGTTGATAGTTGACGAGATCAGGATTTTCAGAACCAACGATTTCTTCCGCACTTCCTTCGTCTCCTACTCGTTGTTCAGCACGCGAAGCGCACATTGTGTCTTTCATCTTCGGAGTGAATGAGATCTGGAAAGGTACCCCACCAATCGTACCCAAATTTATCTGGTACTGAGTCCCGTCTCCATTAACATCAAATACCTCGGATCTTTGATTCTCAGTACATCCCAGTTCCACTGTGCCTGAACCAACAACTTCGAAAGACATTTCAAATCTTCTTCTGCCTATCGACTTTTCTTGGTTTGTGTTCCGCACCGTTGGATTTTCCATGGCCATACTTCGACTGTCTGGGTGTGCTTCATCAGCAAATAATAGGCTTTTAACAATTGCTTCTGCTTCTGAGTCTGAGACTCCATCGTGAGCAGCTTGCTTGCTCACCTCGGTGTTGCCTCCATGGCCTTGGTAAACCTCGTTTACCTCGAAGAAACTTCCAAAACTGCAAGAGTTGCTCAACCTACCTTTGTCTTGCAAACCTAGCGAGCTGTCACGTGACACTTTCAGGTCTACGGCCGTTGGCGACATCCTGGCCCTGTCGACTGACTTGCAACTTGCCGTCTGCTGATCAAGCGTCTGCTCGCTGGCCGTCTGCTGGGCTGTGAACCACGTCTGCTGCGATGACGCTTTCTCCGCGCCGCCACGGCTGGTGACGTCATCAAATCCGGGGCTGTCATTGGCCCCGCCGCCGCTGTGGATTGTTTGCGGGTCTAGTTCTGAGGGGAGGTAATATGTTTATAGCAAACACAGTTTTTGTTTACTGCTTCAGGTGACTTTTTTTTTTTTTTTTTTTTTTTTTTTGTAACGAGCGTCTTTGTATAGTTATGTACCATGAAGGTTCAAAATCACATCTTTGCTCAATTTATTTGGTTTTTTTTTTTTTCAAAACATTGCAAGATTGTGTGAAGTTTGGAATTTCTACTAGGGCCCTTCTAAAAGTAAATAATTCCATGTTACGAAAGATTCTTCTTATTCTTGTTACAGGCTTTTTATATTTATCAGTTAATGATTAATACCTAGTTCTTTTCCGTCATATAACAGCGCAGGGGGTACTTCTTTTCAAGCGATAAGCGAAACCAAAAAATGTCACCTATATCAGAGCAATAAATGCGTGTACTATCAAACGAATAAACTATACTACCATCAAAAAGGCTAAATATAGATGCAGATATTGATAACCTCCAAACCTCCCTTTTTGTGGCGGGTGTTCTACTTTCAGCACCAAAATTCGCTTTCTTCCTAAGCCAATGCGGCAAAATGATTTATCACAAACTGTTTATAGTTCGGTGTGATTATTGAACAATGTAAGTGGACACCAGTAATGGCTATTTGTTCTGTTACATAATGACAATAATTGTACTAGTAGTATTATCAGTTGGTAGATAATGCATCCTTCTGTAACGTGAACCTTGGTCTACAGTAGAGAAACGACCCCTTTTCACTTTACAAGACACACTGTTAATAGGAACTAAAATAGACATAACTTTCTCACTTGACCTCTGCTTGGATTTAAAGCAGATATTTTATCGACGAGTTCTAAGTGGAAATCTTTTCACTTGAAGGGAAATAAGGTGAGTAAAAGCCACCTTTTTATGGCACCATTTTCCACACAAGTATTCCATTTATTTCTTTTTCTATAGAAATAATCATTTCATCTCTAATGAATCGACGAAGAACTTGAAAACATAGAAAAAAAAATCTTATTGCAGTTGCAGCTTTACATAACTTCGAAACAGACCTATGAAACGACAGAAAAAAATGGCAGAGAGATAGAAAAATAGATAGAAGTGTAGTCATACAAAGATAAATATTGCAGAGTTATAGATAGGCAGACTGATAGTTAGATGAATAGATAAATATACAGATGTGACAGATATATATGTAGAGAGATTGATACGACATACAGACACAGTGAGGAAATATGCGAAATAATTTCCTGGAGAAACAGAAAAGAAACAGAAAGATGTAGACTTGACGAGATGGACAAATATAATGAAAGGCAGATTATCCAAACGTTCTTTAACTAGAACAATTAATTCATTTTGTAACAATCGTAATCTAATTATATATCTTTACAAACACTCATTATCGTGTAGGTCTAATTACAATTTTTTTTTTAATTGAGCACCTCTGAATAATTCATGGAAGGCAAAGAACCGACTGAGCATTTTTCTTTGTTTGCGTGTTCGCAGCCTTAAAATGACTGTCCAAAAAAAAAAAAAAAAAAAAAAAAAAGAAGGGGAGGGGGGAGGCTTTAAATAGATCGAGAAGAACAGAACTAACTGTATCCCGCTATTCTAACATTTCTATAAAAACCTACATTCACTACTATCAACAACCTCCTTAAGTGACGTCACCTGTAGCGAGGCATCCCACCGCCGAGGTAGAGCCATCTGAGAGGTTCTCACACGATGACGCGATGGCGCCAGGATGGGGACCAAACTTTCTTTCATATAGTTTATCAAGGTACGACTTGGTCGGAAGTCTTGCCAGCTCACCTGGTCAGGATTTGGTCAGGGACTGGGTCAGTTTGCGATCACTGGTAATTATGATGTAGAAAGTCGTGCATGCAAGAGATGTAGAGTCGTTATGGCTTTTACTGTAAAGTTAAATTTGTGGGTTTTTTGGGTTTTTTTGAGAGTTTCTTGACAGGCAATATTGAGCGAATGTTGTTCTTGAGGGGTTAGTGAAGGATCCGATTAAGAAATAAAAAAAAGTCATAAAATATTTGAAGCCATTTGACGTTTAGGGAATTATTATCAACTCCAATTACATGCGGATTTAATTTTTTTTTTTAGTTAATGTGAGATTAATTTAGTGTCGGTAATTGATCCGTAAAGGCCTGTATAGTGAAATTACTTGAGGTCCACTAACATTAATGACAGTATTTGTTTGCACGTGTGTCTGTCTCTGGAAAAGGGAGGAAAACAAACGAGGGGAGGGAGGGTCATTTTGGTGCCAATAACTTTGAGATCGATAATTATAAGGTCAGTATAAATACAGCTTAGAGTTCATTTTATTTTGAAACCAATATGAGGTCTTGGTGATCATCCTGATGTTAATAAACCAGTGGAGATGTATACGGACTTCCATGATTGCGAACGTCTAGTAATGTAGGAATTCCCTGCAAGTTTTTTTTTTTTTTTTTTTTTTTTTTAAACGAATCTCGGCTGCACTTTAGTGTTAAGGTCAATGGAGGTCATTTGAAGGTGTTTCAGAAACCAACTGGAGGGGGGGGGGGGTCAAAAGAATTTCATTATGGGCCCGGATACTTCAGATCTCGATGGAAGGTTGAAGGGTGTCGAGAGAACTTCAGCATGGGCTATGTTTGATGTGAGGATAGTAAAAGAATTGATTTTTTTAATTAATTAATAAAACTCAATAATGTAAGACTCACTTATTCTTTCCCTGAAGAGGTTATCTAGGAACTCGGAACAGAAGTCTAGGATAGACGGTGGCTGCGACGTTATCACTGCGCATGCGATGCGACCTAGATAATAGTCGAAACCGGCCGGCAGTTTCCTCTGCCAGTAAGCTCTTTGCGCAGACGTGAGCTGTCCGAACTCTGTCTTGACCGCCGCTGCTTGTCGGTGGTGTTTTTTCTTGCTCGCGTCTGCGCTCCCTTCCGGTCTGGCGGTGGACTGTTTTAGCGGACGCTTTTTCCCTCCTTTTGTAGTTTGAGGTAGTTGTTCTTTATACTGTTGATGGTCCTCTTTTTGTTGATCTTGGTCCAATTTTAGTCCCTGTGTATCTTCCTGCCTAGTATCTTGATTTCGAGAGTTGGTAAGTTGATTTGTTGGCGCCTCTGACACTTGCGAAAGGACCGGCGATTGGTTTAGATCGATGTTTTGCTGGAGGCTTCCCACAGAATGGCTGGCTGAATTCTCGCCCCCTTTTTCCATTGCGTCCGACGCCCATAGAAGAATAGATGCTTTCCTTGAGTAAGAAGGGGAAAAAAAAAAAGATTTCGCGTCTTCATTTTCTTTCAAATTTCACCAGATTACAATACTTCGAAAGGAACCGTAATAGAGATGTTATCAGCATACAGCTAAAAAATTAGTGAATTAAAAAAAAAGAAAACTGTCATATCTAAATTTGATTTTATCAAATAAATCATATATGCGTCCAACATCTCCTGGACGTTAATTGTTGATCAATACTAGTTTATTGCAGCTGATGCTGCTGTTATCACTACTCTTTCTCTATTTTTAGGCAACATGCTGCTTATTTCCAGACCTAGAGTCAAATAAGTATGACACTATAATGGTTGCTAAAGAATCAAGGGGAGCTTTAAGGCTCTCGTCAGAACAAGGATTGGGTTGGTTAGATGGGTTTCAACATGGCCGTCAAATCTGTCAGGATTCTTCAAATCCGTCAGGATTCTTCAAATGTGTCAGGATTCTTCAAATGTGTCAGGATTCGTCAAATCTGTTAGGATTCTTCAAATGTGTCAGGATTCTTCAAATATGTCAGGGTTCTTCAAATCTGTCAGGATTCGTCAAATCTGTCAGGATTCTTCAAATGTGTCAGGATTCTTCAAATCTGTCAGGATTCTTCAAATCTGTCAGGATTCGTCAAATCCGTCAGGATTCTTCAAATCTGTCATGATTCGTCGATTTCGTCAGGATTCGCCCCTCAAACATCTGCATTGCCATTTTAATGATCTACAACTTTGACTTGTTCGGCGCCCATGCACTATTTAAAAATTATAAAAATGTTGAACGTGATACTAAATTTTTTTAAAGGAAAAACGGAACAAAACGCAGCAACGATTAGGAAGCAAGAAAATGTATTCGTATTGACGGGTCCTTTCTTTCTTTGTGACCATTTCGTTGGATAAGGAACATATACAATTACACAAATAAAATGATGCGTTAAAGCTAACAATACCGTGGCATAAGGTATCATTGAGACATAAAAAACCAGCAAGTATGTTAAAATGCGAATACAAGTTTCATAAATACTATACAAGGAATCATAGATTAAACGCGAATCAAACAAATAATAACTGTAGGCTACCGTAATAAGAAGGAAAAAACCCAACGTCCGCATGCATACTCATTAATTATAACAATAATGATAATGATGATGATGATAATAATAATAATAATAATAATAATAATAATAATAATAATAATAATAATAATAATAATAATAATAATAATGATCATGATGATCATGATCATGATGATGATAATAATAATAATAATAATAATAATAATAATAATAATAATAATAATAATAATAATAATAATAATAATAATGATGATGATGATGATGATGATGATGATGATGACGACGACGACGACGACGACGACGACGACGACGACGACGACGACGACGACAACAACAACAACAACAACAAAAACAGCAACAACAACAACAAAAAAAAAAAACAACAACAAAAACATTTAACTTTTCGTAAGGTAAAACAACAAAAGAGCAGCCATTATGTTTAAACGCTGTTTTCTCTTACAACTAGGTGTAATTTTTAAATGATTATGTTGCTCGCTAGTCGAGGATATAGAAGTAACTTACGGTTTGATGAAGATGCCTTGCTACATAATTATTTGATTTAAATACCCTATTAGAATTTATCACACACATAGAAAAAAGAGTAATAGTTATGCCAAAGGAACATTGCAACTCTACCTTGGATGGATCCAATTTCTCCGGTCCTTTTATGAAAGCCCCATGATGGAGAAAAGGCCTTCTCTTAAAGCCAAGAATGGATAATAAAAGTTCGTAGATTTAGATCTAAATCTAGATCTAGGAACTAGTTTTAGAGTTTACATATTTAGTTTTTAAATTGTCTAGCATCACTACTTTTGATGACGCAACTTAGCTCATAAAAAGTTTAATCCGATATTTTGAAACAAAACAAGTTAAGCCGAGGAAAAAAAAATCTATGATCGTAAATTAACCTCACACAAAAAAAAACAACTCAGTCAAGTTACCCATTGATTTGACCTACTCTGTGAATTTAACCATCAATGAGTGAATTAAATTCTAATGAATTTATTTATTATTGACCTAAAAATGATTTCTTTTCACTCGCGCACATTTTATATAAACAAGTAACTGATGTATGTGGGGCTAGAGCGTCCGCTTCTATATCCACAGAGACCTTCTTGGGGGGCTCGAGACCCCCTTCCCCCTCCCGCCTTTCCGTGACTGTCGATGAAGAGTTCATGGCCTGATCTTTAAAAGAACTTAAATTTGATCTGCCAAAATACTTGAGATAACGGTGATGTGAACGAGCAGCTTAAAATCATCCGCTGCTTAGAAATTATAATCAAGAAATAATGTAAGAGCAGAGATCATAAGTATGCATTTTGACGTATTATTTTGTTTCTTAAGCTATTCTGCCTTCACCACAGTTTAGTCTTGGTGTGAAATTCTGAAGGATGACGAAAGTCTGGCAGGGGGCCCCAGAATCTAGACCCCAGACTTTCAAGTTGCCTCGCACTAGACCCAATGCAGACACTACATAACCGCGTACCGATACTCGAAGTCTTCAGCCAAGACTTCGAAGGAGCACGTGGGGAATTAGACTACAGTCGCATGCACACAAAATAATTTGCAACCACCTAGAATCAAATTCATGGAACACGAACGCAAAGTTCTGTCTGGTCTCCAAATAAAAGAGCGCGGGGGAAAAAGGGGAAGTTTTGTAAGCCTGGAGAATAAGGTGCTGCCCTGACAAATTACATGCGACACTTCTTAATTCCAGCAACGAAGAAATCTGGCCTTGTGAAGAAGGGAATGATTACACTGGACCTGACAATGCCTCAAGAAAAATAACGTCATAAATTTGTCTGACCATTGTTTGTCGTGGCGTGTAAGAAGAAAGGATGAAAATGCTATAATTAATAATAAATAACTTTAAATAAAAACAAAACTTTCATTCTATGGTTAAAGTAGTTGGAGCTTAACAACAGATAACTGAACGAATACAAAGATATTGACAGAAGAATTAAAATGTTTTACATCCTTTACATTTCTTGAAATTTACGGAAAACTTAAACACCCTTTGAACAGTTGAATGAAGAGTGATGAATTAAAAAAAAAGGTTTCGTCAATTATTTACGTCTCGGAGTAGGGCCTCTTAACACTAATTTCTCTCTTATCATAAGTCTAATGAGCTTCTGCAGGAACGGTCTCCATGGAAGAAGAAGGCCTAAGATACCGGCCGTAGACGCCATGTCAGGGGTGTCATAAGAACAAGGGAAGAAGAAGGCCTAAGATACCGGCCGTAAGCGCCATGTCAGTGGTGTCATAAGAACAAAGGAAGAAGAAGGCCTAAGATACCGGCCGTAGGCGCCATGTCAGGGGTGTCATAAGAACAAGGGAAGAAGAAGGCCTAAGATACCACAGGCGCCATATCAGGGGTGTCATAAGAACAAGGGAAGAAGAAGGCCTAAGATACCGGCCGTAAGCGCCATGTCAGGGGTGTCATAAGAACAAGGGAAGAAGAAGGCCTAAGATACCGGCCGTAAGCGCCATGTCAGGGGTGTCATAAGAACAAGGGAAGAAGAAGGCCTAAGATACCGGCCGTAAGCGCCATGTCAGGGGTGTCATAAGAACAAGGGAAGGAGACTGCCCAAGCTACCGGCCGTAGGCGCCATGTCAGGGGTGTCATAAGAACAAGGGAAGAAGAAGGCCTAAGATACCGGCCGTAAGCGCCATGTCAGGGGTGTCATAAGAACAAGGGAAGAAGAAGGCCTAAGATACCGGCCGTAAGCGCCATGTCAGGGGTGTCATAAGAACAAGGGAAGGAGACTGCCCAAGCTACCGGCCGTAGGCGCCATGTCAGGGGTGTCATAAGAACAAGGGAAGAAGAAGGCCTAAGATACCGGCCGTAGGCGCCATGTCAGGGGTGTCATAAGAACAAGGGAAGAAGAAGGCCTAAGATACCGGCCGTAAGCGCCATGTCAGGGGTGTCATAAGAACAAGGGAAGAAGAAGGCCTAAGATACCGGCCGTAGGCGCCATGTCAGGGGTGTCATAAGAACAAGGGAAGGAGACTGCCCAAGCTACCGGCCATAGACGCCATGTCAGGGGCGTCATAAGAACTAGGGAAGGAGACTGCCCAAGCTACCGGCCATAGACGCCATGTCAGGGGTGTCATAAGAACAAGGGAAAGAGACTGCCCAAGCTACCGGCCATAGACGCCATGTCAGGGGTGTCATAAGAACTAGGGAAGGAGACTGCCCAAGCTACCGGCCATAGACGCCATGTCAGGGGTGTCATAAGAACTAGGGAAGGAGACTGCCCAAGCTACCGGCCATAGACGCCATGTCAGGGGTGTCATAAGAACAAGGGAAGGAGACTGCCCAAGCTACCGGCCATAGACGCCATGTCAGGGGTGTCATAAGAACAAGGGAAGGAGACTGCCCAAGCTACCGGCCATAGACGCCATATCAGGGGTGTCATAAGAACTAGGGAAGGAGACTGCCCAAGCTACCGGCCATGACGCCATGTCAGGGGTGTCATAAGAACAAGGGAAGAAGAAGGCCTAAGATACCGGCCGTAGGCGCCATGTCAGGGGTGTCATAAGAACAAGGGAAGGAGACTGCTCAAGCTACCAGCCATAGACGCCATTTCAGGGGTGTCATAAGAACAAGGGAAGGAGACTGCCCAAGCTACCGGCCATAGACGCCATGTCAGGGGTGTCATAAGAACAAGGGAAGGAGACTGCCCAAGCTACCGGCCATAGACGCCATGTCAGGGGTGTCATAAGAACAAGGGAAGGAGACTGCCCAAGCTACCGGCCATAGACGCCATGTCAGGGGTGTCATAAGAACAAGGGAAGGAGACTGCCCAAGCTACCGGCCATAGATGCCATGTCAGGGGTGTCATAAGAACAAGGGAAGAAGACTGCCTAAGCTACCGGCCGTAGACGCCATGTCAGGGGTGTCATAAGAACAAGGAAGGAGACTGCCCAAGCTACCGGCCATAGGCGCCATGTCAGGGGTGTCATAAGAACTAGGGAAGGAGACGGCCTAAGATACCGGCCGTAGGCGCCATGTCAGGGGTGTCTTAGGAACTAGGGAAGGAGACTGCCTAAGCTACCGGCCATAGACGCCATATCAGGGGTGTCATAAGAACACACGCGCCGAGAGATTCTGGACTGCCGTGAACTCGAGTAAAGCAGATTGTAAGGGAATGCGATTTCACGTTGTTGGAAATCGAGAGCTCTGTTCAACAATCAGAATTACGTGTATTTGGAAGATCTAAGGAGAACCATAATTAATAATTTTGTTATGAATGTTTTATCATCTGCACGTTTTATTTTTCCCAAATTTCACATCAATTTGTATTCTTGAATACGCCATTGCTTCGCGCGCTAGCAACACTTTAAATTAGAGCTCATGACTTCCAACAAGGTAGCAAAACTGTTTGTGAAATCGTATTCCTTAAAGTAGGTCTATTAATAATTATTTTTGCGTGGAAAGCAAACGTCCTATGCATGGTAGTTTCACAAAGCGCTCTTAATTTCTAAATCTTTATACTGTTTTTAGCGTATTTTCTATATTTTAATAAAAGAGTTTGCAACAAAGCGAATAATTAAGTCTCTGCTTATAGAAAAGGAGAAATCAGTCATTTGGTTACATGAGTTGAAATATGACACGCGAAACATGGCGCATTGTGGAAACATAGAGGTCGACACTCGACAGAGAGATCCAATCTGCACAACAGACTCCAGTGTGTCTGATGAGGTCCAATATGAATGACGAGGCTGTTGGATTTTGTTGCCTCGAATTAAAAGAAGACACTAAGAGATGATTTTGAGAGATAGAGAGAGAGAGAGAGAGAGAGAGAGAGAGAGAGAGAGAGAGAGAGAGAGAGAGAGAGAGAGAGAGAGAGAGAGAGAGAGAGAGAGAGAGAGAGAGAGAGAGAGATCTAAATCCATAACAGGAAAACAGATTCAATATTTTGTCATTTTTTCATTTGAGATAGATGATTTGAAATGATTTATGTTGTTATTGTAATGCACATTATAAACACGAGGGTGTGCGTTGTGATTTTTTTTCCTTAGAAATCGTTATTTTTAGTTTTATTTTTAGTTGCCATGGTGCATTCTGTGCGAGATAAAAGTCAGCAGTGCAGTCGTCAAAACTAAACATTTCAAAATTAAAAGAAGACGCCTTTCTCTTTCATTCCAATTTCTGTTTCTAATGAACGTGCCAAGAGGAATCCTTTTTCTTTTATCTTAATTTTTGTCGACATTGTTTTTACTTATTACCATAGATCATCGGATCTGACAACATTTTCCTCAGGAATGTAAAATGGCGGCTCCCACTGACTGTTACTGAAATCTCAGTTTTGGCAATCAATCAGAGATTTTTTGTTTTGTTTTTGTTTTTATACAAATTGAATCATCCTTTATGCTTAGTTTGCATTATAACGGTATTTGTCAGTATTTGGTAAGTTAATTTCAGAAGAATTAAGCAAAAGATTATCTAGATTTAGATTAGGCCAAGATCTTTAGATCTAATCTAGTTTATGACTCGATAGGAACCTTTCCATATAACTATTTTAAGTGTTGTAGATCTAGATCTTCTAGATTCTAGAGTCGAGATTTTTTAGATGCAAATCTAACAATGCCCAATCTAGGCTGATACATCTATTCATTTAAACAGATCAACATTCTGATGAATTGCCAAAATCAAAAGTGTCTCTTACCACCATCCTATAGCTTAAAAATTACATATAGTGGACACTATTTATAGGTCCAAATTTAAACAGTTTACATTCTTTCATAGAAATTACATATAGTGGACACTATTTATAGGTCCAAATTTAGACAGTTTACATTCTTTCATAGAAATTATGCTATTGGCAAAACGCCCTCTTAGATCCATTTGAGATCATTTCTACATTTTAGGAATTTAAGATTATTACAAGGAAATAATTGCCATTTATTCACTTAAATGGCTTGGTAAAAATATTTAACTTATTTTTGATGAGTTTACTGTTGGAATTAGTATTATTTGACTCCTGCAATTCCAATGCCAAAGAATGATCGTACAAAGAGCTGTGCAGTATCATGTATTGTATGAATGATAAGGGCTTCAGCAAGATCTACGTAATAAATACTATAAATTTGGCATGTCATGTGATATGGATTCATGACAGTTGAGCAACAGGCACTAACAACTTCAAGTCTGTAGAAAACTCTGTAGATGACTAAAGCTTAATCTCTTGATTGCTTTGTCTAATTAACTTGATCGCGTCATATGTGTATATTTGAGATGAGACCCGAAATGGGATTGCAACAAAATGCACACGTGTATGTTTACACCATGCATAAATTTCCCTCTTCTGATTATTATAAAAAAGTGATGAGAACATTGTTACTTTGTAAGAGGTGATGTTGCCCAATGTCACCAAAGTTGAGTTAAGTTTGCAATTCTTTGTTTGGTTTTTGCCTGTGTAGGTGCTTGTTCTGTATCAGTGAAGAAAGAAAATGTGTGCTGCAAGTAGAGCAAAGAGAGAGCAGTTCAGTGCTGAGCTTTTTAGCCATTAGGAGCTCACTTGATACTGTTCGGGAGTGGGAGTGAGGTATAGATCTGTTGCCTTCCATCTATGAGAGATTCTTCACTGCCTGCAAGGTCCACTCTATATATATTCGCTTAAAGGTATTTATTGGCACTTCTCAATACGGCGCTGATTGCCTTTTGGAGAAGGCATTTAAAACAGCTCTTAAGGGTTTGTCATGAGTTTACTGAGTAAGCACATGAACCAATTTATGTCATCTATTTGACAAATATGCCATCAATGACATGAAGGATTGCTGTCATCTTTGAAATTATTCATTAAGGCAAGGGCTTAGTCCATACACTATACTTTCAGAATCTGACCATGGGTTGTGCTCATAAAGGTTTTAAGAAAATCATACATGATTTTAAAATATGTTGTATGCACAACTTGATACATTTAGGACGGAAAGAAAACCAGGTAGAAAACTGATGAACTATTTTCCCGACAAATGCACTTGGTCTGAGCATAAATTAGATCTAATCTCTGCGATTATTTAGATATATAACTATAAATCTATGGATTATGATTTAACAAGAGAGATCTGGATTTCCTCCGAACTCACTAGGCCTGGTCTGGCGTGCTATTTTGTTTCTTTATCTTTACCTTTACAATCATGAATTGCATTTATTAATAGTATATGAAAAAAAACAATGAAGCAAATGTTGACGATTATGGTTTTGCCTTGTAAAGCTCATTTTGTTCATTGAGTGCTGGAGAGAGAGACATTCAAAAAAAAAAAAAGGCAGATATAATACAGTATAAGATAAGAGTTTTAAATAGATCTGAATTGTTACTCTTTTTAGATGTCTAGATTTATGCTAGAAGGTAAATTTCTCTTGCATCTAACCTAATATTGATCTAAATACTAAGATAGTGCCTACCTGTACATTCTACTTTTTTTGATTTGAGTAATCTGATAAAGCATTATTGCATCAATACAATAACATTAATCTCATTTAAGATAGATGAAAACATTTTGGCCTTTTTATTATTTTATTATTTACCACGAGCTAATTTTAAATTGAAATTGATAATCCAAATGAGAGTGCCATTTCCCGTTTACATTATATACGAACAATGAAGATAAGTTTCCAGTTAAACTTTTCAATTAAACTTAGCCAAGCCTTAGGGGACACAGAAATTAAAGCAGCAGATTAAAACCTGTACTGAAATACATGCATCTTCTGCTGATAACAGATGATTCATCCTATGACACCTTTAACTAAGAGTATGTATTGTGACCTCCAAGTGGGAGATAATGATTAGAGATGTCCTTGCCCAGTGATAAGTTGACAAAGTTCAACCACAAGCTTGTCTGTGATGTAATGTAATTACTTTGGGATCTACATCACTTACATGTTGTCTAAAACTAGTTGTCTGCTTTTCTTCAAGATCTGCAACAATTGAGAAATAAAAAATTTTTTAGCCTTAAAAAAAAAATTCGTTACATATTGTTTCAACTGAGCGTCAGGAAAAAATACCCAAAGCAACAAAAGTTTATAATATAATGGTTTTGAATTTGCATAGACTGAGCCATTTGTAGTTCAAAAAGTTGAAACATATGTGTTAAAACACTGGAAGTAAAATTGCACAGTGTCTTAAGATCCGAAGTCTATCTGTTATGTAACAATACAAAAGTGGTTTATGGACTGATAGACAACTGATATTTTTTTTTCCAGATCAGTCGAGTATCTTAGAAATTATTCCTATTTTTATTTTTATCACCATTGTTGCTATTATAATGACTTATTATATTTGTTAGCATAGATATCAATTTTAATAATAAATGCACTGTTGTGCATTAGTTTGGAAACATTGAACTAACTTAAAATAAATGAAAAAAGAATAATGAATTGTGATTGACTGGTCGCCATTCCACTCTCTTTATCCACTTTTTTTTATTTCTTTCTAGTGACATTGCAGTGGACCTTAAATCTACATCCACTGTAAAAAGGAAATAGAAAAGTTAAGAAAGGGAACTACACATCTGGTAAAAAAACAACCCAGTGAGCACCATGGTCCAGATCAACACTTTTGACTTGTACCAGATTCTCATCTATGCTTTTGCATGGACTACCCTTTACTTTGTGCTGTGCCTTTGCAACTCTCGCCGGAGCTACGAGTGGCACTGCAGAATGGTTACCGTGGTGCATGCGACACTCATCAGCTCCCTGGCCATCTACTCCACCTTCTTTAACGGACCGTGGCCATTCACAGATTCAGGTACTTTAGTGTAGTGCTCACCGATTCTGCTTCAACTTTTTTTTTTTGTTCATGCAAATGGTGATACAGAGAAACTGATCCTCTGAGTGTGATAAGGTTGGTTTTTTCAAATGTTTAACTGATCTGTTGTACCTGCTTTAAATTTCTTGACCATTCACAAATTCAGGTGTGCCAGTTTAGTTTATTGTTATCAACTCTTTATTGTGTAGATCCAGAAATTTTTATTTTCTGGGCTTTATCAAGATTCCTCATTTTTAACATTTGTAAACAACTAAGTAAGTCTATTCTTCTCTAATTCATGGCTTTTTTTTGGTGATGCATATGATTGAGACAATTTTAAATTTTACCTTTAGCTGGAACTTTGGGTTAGGGCCACGTCCAGAACTTTTTTTAGTCCAGTATTATCCTTGTGGGTTTTTATTTTATTGGATCTTCTTTGTATGTGTATACAAGTAAAGATTTCACTCTGATAAACCAATTTTTTTTTGGCTGTCAATTGTTCTCTCTAACAGGTGGGCCCAACACCTCACTGCAAGTGAGGACAGTCAGTCTGTGCCTGGGTTACTTCATCTTCGACTTCTGCTGGTGCATGTACTTCAAGACTGAAGGTTCGTGTGGGTGCGGCAATAGATTTCATTCACAACTTCTGGGCAGAATCGGGCAATTCTAACACAATGTGGAAAAGGATGAACCTAAGAGAGAGGAACTTTAATCAAATTTCAATTTGGATGGCAACCAGCTGTCCCTATATATGTGTTATAGAATCGACTAGCTTACTTAGCAGCATTACCCCATTGAGTTTACTGTGATACATGAGCAAATTCTAAATGACCAGGAATGTCAGCTTTCGCAAAGTCTAAGAAAACCCAACATGATTTAAGGTATCTTATGTAAAACTTGACACATTGAGAATTGATGGTATCATTGTGAAATAAGTGTAAATTAAAAAAAAAAATAGATTTAAGCCTGCTAAGAACACTGTCAGGAAGAGAAAACAGTGAGAATCATAACTTTCATGGTCGATGTTGGTTTATCATTTTAATTTTCAGAACGCATCCACTCTTTTTTAAGAGGAAATGTCTTAAGATAGTGATAAAATATACTGTTAAAACTCGTGCCTTTTCAAAGAATTACAGGTCATATTTTGCAAAATCCGTAGTCTCTGCTCATTTTCTGTCCACTCGCAGCTAAAGCTTATGCTTGCAAAAGTGTGATTCATCCTAACATGAGATTTCCCATGAAGGTGATGTTAAGTAAACTTTGCAAAGATTGTTTCGTGCTGCACAAGGGCAATATCTTAATAGAAAAGTAAAGCTGAAAAGCATTTTTATTTATTTTTCAAGTGAGAACCATTCGTTAACGCAAGGACACCAGCAACCTTATTATAAAAAGTATACAGGAAAGTACAAAAGATTACTGTTTGATTTTTAATCAGCTATCAAGTTTGTATCTCAAAAGCTTCTACTGATCTATGGTTTTTTTAACTTTTTATTCTTTCTCTTTTTTTTTCTTACCCTTCTTTTTAGGACAAGTACCATTTCCTTAGCATCATTGGTCTTTAATCAGCCATCACATTTTTTTTCAAAATCTTTTACTGATCAATATTTTTTATAGTCTTTTTTTTTTCACCCTTCTGTTGAGAATCAGTGATGGTAGCTCATCATTTCCTCAGCATCATTAGTTTTAATCAGCCATCAGATTTGTACCTCAAAATCTTCTCCTAATCACGGTCTTACTTGTCTTTTGTTTTTCTCGCTCTCCTGTTCAGGACCAGTAATGGTAGCACACCATTTTCTCAGTATAGTTGGCCTTACCTGGTGCCTGGTTGCGGGCTTCTACGGGACGGAGCTTGTGTGCACTATAGGAGGTGCTGAGATCACCAACCCGCTGCTGCAGCTAAGGTGGTTCCTACGGGAGACAGGTCACTATCGCGGCACCATCTGGGGCCATCTGGTGGAT
The DNA here is from genome assembly GCA_033675545.1 of Elysia crispata. NCBI lineage: Eukaryota > Metazoa > Mollusca > Gastropoda > Plakobranchidae > Elysia > Elysia crispata. Next base: position 514,867 of record JAWDGP010003792.1, read on the forward strand.
TGGGCTTTCATGTTGTCATTTGGGTTTATACGCATTGTGCTTGGATCAATACTGCTTTATTCCTACTATCAGCAGGTAAATGGTACACATATGGTAATAGTGCAACAGCGGTTTATGGCTTTGCTAGTCATCCTTAATCCGACATATCATAGTTTTTTTCTTTTTTTTTTTTTAATTCAGTTGCAAGTTAGTGAAACCAAATTTGTATTATATTTTTATTTGTATATTTCATTAAAAAAATTGATGGACAAAATAACTCTAAATCAAATCATTTTATCTCGAAAAGCACTAAAAAAAAAGATATAAATTTTTAGAAAATATTTTCTGCATCCATTTTTATAACATGTAGCTCCCATGTCTTTTATTTTATGTTGCTTCATTATTAAGTAAATATGTGTCTTAATGAAAATAAGTATCTATAGGAGAATGCTATATCATGTCACATTATTTTCTATTCGACTGAATAATCATCCACTGTTGACTTGAAGTTTTGTTTTTAGCACAAGTATGCACTGCTCTTTCTGATATTTCAGAACACAGATTTCTGGGGTCGATTAGGAGGGACAACCATTTACAGTATAGGCTGGATCTTTTTCATTAACATCCTGAATTATGCTTTCCGCAAATACTTGAGGATCTACAAAGATTGGGTCGAAGCAAAGAAAGGGAAGCTTGGCAACGGGGCTCCCAAAGATCTCCAAGCAAATTTGGAAAACCGTAACGGGGACCACAGTTCTATCTCAAATGGTAACACGAAGGATGGCGAGGTCCCCGTGATTCCAGAGAGAGAGATACCGAGTCAGAGGGAGATCAAGAATGGGGTCACACCGCTGACCCCGAGGGAAAGTTTAGTGGTAAGAGATTGCCCTGGTGAGACGTAGTGTAATCAGACTCAAGTCCTTACGAAACTCATTTGTGTTAATGAAGTTGTGTGATATACAAGTTTATGAATGCATGAAATTTATATACACAGATTGTCTGACACATCCATTATTTGATATATAGAAAATTCAATATCAATGTCTTATAAAGATCAAACAGTGGAACACTTTCAAACTGAAATTCTAGGCACTGCACTAATCTATTTGGTTTATATGAACATTTGATTTAAGCAGGGTAAACTATAAAGGTGAAAAATTGAATGAGGATTTAAAATCATTTTGGATAACACATGTATTTTAGGTTCCATAGTGTTTTACCGTACTCAGTAAACATCATAACCATGATGGAAAAGAACAAAAAAAATTATGTGCCCAAGTGGTTATGACTGCTGACATGTGTGATACTGATAGATGAAGCACATGACAAAAAAGTAGTAATGGTTTTTGCTGTCTATTTCCAATTTTGTATTTAAATGTATTTTAGAATGTTGATTTCACTTGAAATGTTATAATCTCTATGATTCAAAATATTTTTTTTAAAGATAAAAGAAAATGATGAATATTTAACATCAACTTATTTATTTGAGATTTTTGTGTCATAAGATTCTTTGAATCTGCAATGAATTCCAAGTGTGTGTATCCAGGATTTCTTGTAAGCTTTTGTGTTTATTGAAATTGCCCATAGTAATAGTCAAGAAGACCAGTCAATATTATAGTTTTGCACATTCAGGGGATACGTAGAGACAAATTCTGTGCGTTTAAGTTTGTTTTGCTGAATACATGTATTTTGAACTTTTCACCACCATTATTTTTCTCTTTGCAAAACTTTTTTGTAGCCAAACTGCGGAAAACCTAGTAACCCAAAAAGCTTTCATGATGAACATGATGTTTGACTTGTATACAGATGTACCTCCTACTTTAGAGTCTCAACTTTTCAGTTATGCCCTGCCCAAGGAGATCATGAGTTTAATATACAAAAAGACCTGAGGCCACTGTGTTGTGGATGGGTATTTAAAAAAAAAATAAACAACAATACGAAAGTTGAAATCTTTGGCCAACAGAATATGTGAAGATTGCTTAGGTAACTATCAATTTATACGTTTACATATTTCAAAGTTGTCGAAAATGGTGCAGTAGACTGAAAATAAAAAAATTATGGGGAGATCCAATTATTTCACTCATACTTTCCATTAAACCAAGAACTATGTTGTGAAGAAATAATTATTATCTGCTTTCATTTGATGTTGAGTGATGCTATTTTTTTTTGATGAAATTTTAAGATGGAACGAGACAATGAAACCGATACCGGTTTGCCATTTCACTGTGATTCCCTGCCTTATAATAATTTGCTAATTTTTAATAACTGCTCACTGATTGCTTTTTTTCCACTGAATTAATTTTTAAAGAGCTTGTCGGAGAAAAACACAAAGAATTGTTTTGTTACATTTTTCCTTCTTTCAGAATTTGCACTTTTTCGTTTAAATGAACCATCGATTGAATTTTTCGAAAGTGTGGAACAAGATCATTTTTTTTTTCCAAATAAATTTTTTTACATTTGATTATGTGTTTTTAATCACCTTTTTGTAAATTTTTTAAATTTCACTAGTGATTTTCTTGAAATGGCTTCCGTTTATCCTCTTTTTCATGCCCATATTTTTATGTTACGTAACCGATAAGATAATTATGTGTCAAGTGTAGTCCGTCTCTCATTCTGCTGTATTGCTTATGTAACAAGTCTTCATTTTTTCACTATTGAAAGATTCTTTTGATTTATCTTTATTTTCTTCTTCTTTTTATGAAGTAACTTATTTCTACTATAAATAAGGGAAATCTATAAACTCAAAGAGTTCGAGAATTCACTAAAAGTTTGTGACAGGCTAAATTCACTACATAAGGTAGCTTGGGTTGGCTCACTTGGTCTATTCGCATATAGAAAACATTTAATTTTTAAACAGCCTGAGCTCTTTTTCATCAGTGGAGTTAAGATGAAGTGATAAATTCTTAAAGAAAAGATTATAAGGAAGCAAACCTGGTCAAAGCTTTGTATTAAGAGGACTTATGTCAATATAATTTTGGTTGACATGGGCATCATTTTACTTCTAATATAGTTCTAGCTTTTCCCAAGTGAGCTAAGATGGAGTGATGAATTCTTAAACTAGAGATTATAAGGAAGCAAACCTGGTCAAAGCTTTGTATTAAGAGGACTTATGTCAATATAATTTTGGTTGACATGGGCATCATTTTACTTCTAATATAGTTCTAGCTTTTCCCAAGTGAGCTAAGATGAAGGGATGAATTCTTAATAAAAAATGATTTGGAATTGAAGCAAATCTAGTCAAAGTTTTAAATAAAGATGTCTTTGTGAGACCTTTTCTTATAGCAATGTACTAATGTTTAGGTATAGAGAGGCACCATTGATCCTAATGTTACACTGTAGTATTAATTCATCCTAAGTAAACTTGAAAAATAATGATTGTACCTATAATTCCAGTGCTTCGGAATGCTCAAAGGAAGATGGAAATAGAATAAGCTTTTGAAGGGTGCAATTTGGAATTATTTTAAATGAAAAGAATTCAGCCCAGTTGACTTTGTATTACTTGCAGGCATTGAAATTTTAAAAAGTAATAGGGAAGGAAAAATGTGGAGCATTTTGATTTATTAAATCATTTACTATTGAAACTATCAGTTTTTAACATTTGAAGTTTTTACTGTTCTTTTTTATTGCTGCGTCTGTTTTATATACTGCTTCCCGTCCCTCGACAAGCACATTTATTCTTTGTTTGCCATTCTTTTATACCATTTTTTACGGTTTTCCAATTACACCAAAAAAAAAATTTATAAAACATTTTTGCTCTAATCTTATGATATATCAGTGATTGATAAATGAATATTTATGTATATTTTTGTGTCTATTTGCGAGATCAAGGATATAGTTAAAACTTTTGCAACCATTCACAAATGTTTAGGAACAAATTTGTAATGATAAAGTCACAATTTTTCATGTATGAGATCAAACTTAATACTAAAACACAAACATTTATATATATATATATATATTTGTAGAATTTCAGGTTATGAAAAACCCAAATTTTTAAATGATCAAAGGTGGTTTTTTTTTTTTACATATTTATTTTTTTACTTTTGTAATTGCCATATGTACTGCTTCTCACTCTGCTAGGGCATTTATTCTTGATTCTTCAATGCTGGTAAATCACTTTCTCGGCTTCTACCAAAAATTTTTTTCAAAGAGTTAAAAGAACAAAAAAATGCTTTAAAGTGATTATTTTAATATGAATATGATTTTTTTTTGTTATGTTATGTAAGAAAATAATTTATATCAATAGAATGATTTTTTTAAAAACTGCTCACAATATTAGGTGCAGGTCTATCTTTTTGCATGGGTTATAACACAGTCACAAATATTAAATATTTTATAGATATATCTTGCACAATGTGATATTGATATGTTACATGTTTAAAGTTTTTACTGGATTATCAGCATTTAGCTTTTTTTTTGTTTTTACTGTATCTGTTGAAGAAACCACGACTGATAATCTTTTGTACATGATTCCTATAAAAGAAATGCATGCATATTTTCATAAACATAAAGCTCCTTGCTTCTGTGACTGGTTTATCTGTTCCCTGGAGCTTTTTATACCTCTGTTGATCAAGTGCAAAGGAGGGCTACCACCATTGAAAGTATGAAAAGATGAGGGCAAGCAGAGCACATGGCTAATCCTGTGCATTGTTTTCAAACTATTTTATTGTCTCAGTCTTTATGATATAACCATGACCAAACAGATCAAAGGAAAAAAAATATTATTTATTGACCACAGTTATCAACATGATAATTTTTATCCTTCATTAAATTATTTACCTGATATGATTGTTTACAAATTCTGCGCTGGTTTGGTTACATGCATTTGAAGCCCTTGATTGCCTTCACATAGAGAATATTTATATGTAGATATATTCAGGGAGATGGTCCTCGCAGTTGAAACAAACCTGTTGTCGTTACTGTTCTTCAGCAATTAACATAGAAAGCAGAGGTGTTTGTTGTGATTGAATGAACAAGGCCGCATCAGAACCAAAGCTGTCAAAAAAAGATAGAGGCCCCACGTGGACTGCAAACTTTGATCAAATGTGATCAAGCAATTCCATAGAAATGCCATACGCTGGATCGCAATAAATTTTTTTTGTATTTAATAATACAAAAAAGGTAAACTATTTCTATATATATCTTGAGGTGATTATTAAGAAAATAATAACTATGTATGTCCCTATTTAAAAAACTTGTAACAACTGTAATTGAAATCTAAACTTAATTATCCATTACGAGGGGAGAGGGGATAAAATGCATTATGAGCCAATTTATTATACTTATAGCCATGAAAATAGAAAAAAAAAACGTAATTTTTTTTGTTATAAGACTTACGGTTCTGAAATTATATCAATTTTAAATGGATTTTCAGAATATTCATGTCGGGTTCATTGAGTTTTTTTTTTTTTTAATTAGAAATATCAACGTTGAATTGTTTTCACTTTAAAATTGAAAATATTCAAAGTTGGACATAATGCTTTTTGTCATGGAATTCTTCATATAATTAAATTATTCTATTTGTAAACATATTTTTCTGTGAAGCAATGAATGTTAACAAACTCACTCTATGCAGCACTCGAAAGAGGATTTTCCTTTGTCTTGGACTTTTTTTGCCTTTTTTTTTTTAAGGAATATTTCATCACATTGCGACATGAAAACCTGTGATTAGATTCATGTTCATTTGAAATTTATTCCCCATTTGTTTTCACTTGTGCATTGCATTACTTTATTGTTAACTTTTTGAATATTTTTAAAGAATTTTTTTTATTTCCAATTCTAAAGAAAACCAATTTTCTGTTTTTACGTATTTTACGGTGTTTGAATTAAAAACATAAAAGGAAAACTTATTCATGTTTTCAGGATTTCTTTTTTTTTTACTGTTGGAACTTTGTGTGCTAACCTTCTCCAGGCAGGGAAAAAAATAAAGAAAAAAAAATAATATTCACACTCTTATGCTCTTACATAGAGGACTATTTAATCTTGTGCACTCATAAAATGGACAAAATAATGACCAGATTTATAAAAGAAAAAAAAATCTTAATCTAAAACTAAAACAATAACACAAGTAGCAATGATTTTCAAGTGTAAACTTTTTGTTAAGTATCATTTTTTAGCAGTGGAAGCAAACCACTTGTTATAGCGTGGACAATTTTTAGATTATCTGACTTTCAAATTTACAAATTTTTAATATTTCAGGACCAGAGAATGTACTCACTATAGAATGGATGGTCTAATTTATCTTTTAAAATCAAGGCTATCTTACTTTGACATAAATACAAAAGAATAAAATTTCAGTACCGCAGAATATACCCACTATAGAATGGATGGTATTTATCTTTTAAAATCCAAGCTATCTTAATTTGACATAAGTAGAAAAGAATAAAATTTCAGCACACAGAATATACTTGTTATAGAATGGATGGTATTTATCTTTTAAAATACATGTTATCTTACTTTGACATAAATACAAAAGAATAAAATTTCAGTACCGCAGAATATACCCACTATAGAATGGATGGTATTTATCTTTTAAAATCCAAGCTATCTTACTTTGACATAAGTAGAAAAGAATAAAATTTCAGCACACAGAATATACTTGTTATAGAATGGATGGTATTTATCTTTTAAAATACATGTTATCTTACTTTGACATAAATACAAAAGAATAAAATTTCAGTACAGCAGAATATACACACTATAGAATGTTGATATTTATCTTTTAAAATCCATGTTATCTTACTTTCAAATAATACAAAAGAATAAAATTTCATTACCACAGAATGGACGGAATGGAGCCTAAAAAATCGATACCGTCTTACTTTGACATGTACAAAAATATAATATTTCAGTACCGCAAAGTGCACTCTCTGCAGTAATTGTGTCATATCATAAAGAGTTCGACCATTATGATGTCGACACGCATTATACTTGGAAAAGTTATCCTTAAATGACTTTAAAATAAGCAGCCCATATATGGGCTGGTTTTAATACAAGTTGGCGAATATAATTTATTTGGGTTAAATAAGCTCTTTTATGCATTCCTCATTCAAGCCACAGCAGTCTGTACGGGAATACCCGGTTTATACAATACAAAAATGACTTAAGGTAAAGGTCATTATCATTGCGCTTCATATGACTGGGGCACGCATTACATAGAAATAAGAAATACACACAAAGAGCTTTACACGCTTTTTTTTTCTTCTACTAATCAGGACCATTTGTATACATAGCAAAATCGTTTGAAAGAAGAAGAAGAGGGAAGAAATTAATAAAAATTGGCATTAAATTTTTTTTCAGCAGTTCAAAAAACACGCAGATCAATTAATAGTTAAGATTAAACTTACATATCCAAGGAACCTACAATATTGACAACTACAGAGATTGCCATTTGGACTTCTCCAGTATCATTGTTACATTAGCCAAACCCCGATCGCGAATTCGATTTAAATTTGACTGAAATATGGATATGGACTGAGTCCCCCATCACAAAACGGCAAGTCAAAAATGGAACCAAGTCGAGGACTACCAGTAAAAAATCTCACGGTTACTTTTATAACAAGCTAGTTAACTCGACATCTCTCTCTCTCTCTCTCTCTCTCTCTCTCTCTCTCTCTCTCTCTCTCTCTCTCTCTCTCTCTCTCTCTCTCTCTCTCTCTCTCTCTCTCTCTCTCTCTCTCTCTCTCTCCGTAATTGGTTTCTTTTGAAACTTAGGGGTCTTTAATTTCTTAAAAAATTTCGATATGCTCTGAAAATACAATTTAAGCTTAGTGAGTCTTCTTTTAAGTTTGGGTTTTAGTGCTTGATTAAAATTGGCTGATTGATATATTGATTTTCACATAGAAACACGAAAATAAAACCTAGCATAAAGTAACAAATACAAGGATGTAGTGAAGCAGATTAGTAAATAAATGAATAAACAAACTGATAATAAGATAAATGATAAGATTAAGATAGAGAGATTTTTTTGTTTGGGGGGGGAGGGAGAGAGAGAGAAAAGGGGGAGGAAATGTAAAAAGGGGAAGGCAGAGAACAATTTATATTATTTATATATACAAATTTTATCTTAGCGAGTCATAAGTGATAAAATTGGAAGACGTCACACAAGAAACAAAATAAAAATGGTCTAGACTTGGAGTCATGTCACAACTACACATGCAGATAAAGCATACCGTATCAATTTTGTCACGTGATCTCTATTTCCTGTTAGGGAAAATGGCGGGGTAAACAATTTTTGCTCAGGTGTGTAAACTTCTCTAAAACCAGTAAAAGAGTAGGATTATACGGTTTAAATTTTGAAAGAATTCGTTTTCTATGAATGCAAGGTTGCTAAAATTAGGTATGTGTAGACCCACAAAGCTGTTTGTTACTTCAAACCACCATAAGGTAAGACTCATTTGAGCCATATATGATTCTGGATATGTAAACAAAAAGTCAAAATTTCTTCGGTTGACTTCGTTTTGGGTTGCGCAGAGAATAGTCCAGATCTAGATTTAAGATCAATTAAGATAAGGGACTTATTACCAAGTGCCGTCTAGACTCTTGTGTACAAGGCCGTCTTATTGGATTATGAAGGCAATCTGATCATTACACTCTAGTCTCGAGTACTCTATTGATTACTGTAGAAAAAAATAGGAGTAAAAAATAAATGTAGCCCTATTGAAGAAAACAAACAAATGTTATTCAATTAGATTTGCATTTTCCGAGTATTGTATCCAATATGGCTGTCATGTAAACAAAAGAGCTAGGATGGCACTGGGTAAGGATGTCTCCAGAATAATATGGTAGTAAAGAGTTTTAAAAAAGCATTTGTTGATTTCAACTGAAAATTAAATACGGACCAGTCATTGTTGTGATAAAAAAAAATTGTAGCCCAGTTCAGGAAAAAAATAAATGAGACTGAGAGACTATCACTATCTAACCAGTAAACATAAATACTGAACTAGCTATTTGCCAAGGTCTGTTTACAGTGAATGAATAGCGCTCATAGTCATATTCCATACATGTATTAAGCTTAAATTTTTTTTTTATTTGGTAGGACTTCGGATTGGGTATGTTGGTTTAGAAAATTAAGATGATATAAAGGATATGATGTTGTAGTTTCTTTTAATTGTTGATTCATTGTTGCGAATGATTTGTAAACACTTATTTAACTAAGGCATTGATAAGTTCAGTGAGACCCTCTTTAACATAGTTTCTGTACCCATTTGGAAGTCCTTCCTTTTATTTTTTTAAGGAGAGCCTTAGACCTAGACCTGGACTGTGGGAGGCTGCTTTTTAATTTAAAAGATAGGCCTGCTTAATTTTTGTTTAGATAGGCTTACATGACAGGATTTTATTTTGATTTTGAAACTTCTCTTGATCTATATTTTTTCAGGCAACTCCAGGCAACTCCTAGATCTATATATCATCTTATAGGGATTCACTCATCTTGACAGAATATTTTGATATTTCTACATTGTCCCTTTGTGTCATCACTGGTTTCACCTTGTCAAAGAGTTGTGAGACTGCAAGTGAAGAGAGCGGCCAAAAATGAACTTCAAACCGACCCCATTTGTAGAGGGATGGGAGTTTGTCCAGACTTTGGGTGAAGGCGCATATGGCGAGTAAGTGAAACTGAGGGGAGAAAATTGGGTAAATTTGCAGATATTGGTCTGACTCCTGTAGACAAGTATTCCTTGTCTTTAAGTGTTTCTTTCACGGTATGCATTTTTGTTAGTGAAAGCAGTTGCGATTAGTGAAGTATGAACAATTAAATGAGATTAATTATGATAATTGAGACCCTTCTCATCTAGATCTTTGTCCTCCTCATTTTTGTTATCAGAAAGTAGTGCTCTCAGTTTCGGAATTGTGTGCATGCGCTGGGGATGCTGTGGGTAAAGGCTAGCTGACCAGGTCAAGAATAGGTGGAGCAGGCAAAAGCACAAGGGGATTGGTATATAGAATTGGGACAAACACCAGAAAATAGTGCAAGGCAAAATGCTTCTATTTTGAAAAGTATTCATTTGCAATGAATAAAACCTTAATATTCGTTTTCAGAGTATCAAACCCATTGAGAAACATGCAATTTTTAAGCTTAAACGAAGTTGGGCTGATACCTGCAAATTTACCAAAAATTTATGTCACCCACCAAGTACAGTGAAAACTGAAACTAAAATAAGGGCCTTGCTTTTAAAACCAATAGCCTCAGCTTTCAACCTAACTGAAATTGTTCAATCAATGGAAAATACAAATCTATCTGAGTTTTGGTCAATTGATTTTATTTTGTAAAGATTTACAATGAAAAAGAATAGATAATATTTTTTTTTTTTTTTTTTGCTAAAAAAAATGCATGATCTTTTCAATTAGCAAGTTACTAGTTGATTTGTATTTTAATTTTTAGTAGTACAAAAGAATCCAAGTGGAAGAGTAAAGATAAAAATTGTTAACTTTGGTTTATCAGTGTTTTGCAGCTAATAGTGTACTCTAAAATCTTTTCTTACTTAAATTCATATTATTATTAAGCTCAGTCTTATTGATTGATAACGATTTTTTTTTTTAAACTTCTTGACATCCATTTCATTGTGTATGGAGTAAACCATCATATCTATCCTGAAATACTTGTTTTAAAATACTCGTGGAGGCGCTATTTTCTTCTTCTGGGCTTCATGAATTTCTCTTTTAGTTTATCTGCTGTCTCTTTTCAGGGTGAAACTTGCAGTGTGCAGTTCTACTATGGAGTGTGTGGCTGTCAAAATCATTAATGTTGTTGATTCCAATGTTGAAGAGCAAGTTCGCAAAGAGGTTAATTGCTTTGAAAAATTTAGAAATGCCCAGAAGATTATTTAAATTGCACCTTTTAAATTTTTTTTTACTTTTCATGCCACTTTAATTACAATTTGTCTTGAAACTACATGGAATCTTGAAGCTTCAAATGTGGAAAAATTAGGTAGAAACTTTTTGAATGTGACCTGTATCCCATAATGAGAAGGGTGTCTGAATTACAGGAAATACTTTTTTAATAAAAAGTGAACATGGTTAAGTTTTCCTGTCTTCAAAAAAAGTAAAACGGCAGTATCAAAAATGACTTAAGCATACCTTTCATAACTGTTTGTTAATAACTTTCTTCCCACCATGCCAGAATTAAGTGAAAAAAAATTCACTAATTACAATACCTTTCATTGTAACTGTAATTTCTAACGCAGCAGTAGCATTAAATTTGAATTTAAAAAATGGAGGTAGCTATAATGGAATTAGAAATACCAATTGTTTAAATGCAAAGCACTTTGAATTTTGTTTTAGGCTCAATATCATCCTCTATTTTCTTTCAGATCTGCATTCATAAGATGTTGGACCACAAAAATGTGATTAAATTTTATGGATATCGAAAGGCAGAGCAGGTTCACTACTTGTTTCTGAAGTATGCCAGTGGTGGGGAACTTTTTGACAGGATAGGTTTGTAGTTTACTTCAGCTATACCTTTTGAAATCTAGTTAGGTATCTTCAAGGCATCTACTTTTTGTCTATCTTTATTGATACTTCAATTATTGTTTTGCTTTTGAAGAAAACTTTGCAACTCAGCTATAAAAGTTGCCAACACTAGCTTCAGAAGTAACACAGTTTTAGCATCGAGCATGAAAAAAGGTTGTCTTTAGAAGCAAGAGATCGATTGATTGTGAAAGCTTTCTCATTCTTGGTGGCAACTCCACCTAATATTCACTTATGCCTGCCGCAAATAATTTGTAAAATCTGAGAAGAATGGCCAACAGCACCATTGCCGTTTATTGTTTTCATCGCTTGTAGCTCAGTCTCTTCAGCAGCAACCGCACTAGCTTCCTATTGCAACTAAATTGTTACAGTACTTTTTTTTCCTCTATGTGAGAAGGTATCGGTTTTCCACAAAGGTTAATGTTTTTGAACTATGTTTGATCTACTCAAATCCTGAAAGTTGTGATATTCTGTAAATTCTTAATTGAATGAAGATGATCAATAGGATGTAAGATTTTTTTTCATTTTTTAAATCTCATTTTATCTCATCTTTATGCATGTTGATTTTTGAGTGTGACAAATAATCTTTTGAATTATGTATTTCATTTCTTTTGGCTCATTGTTTTCTTTCTTAACATTTTCTTACATAAATGTCTCTGACGCCACATTTCTTTTTCCAAACCAGAGCCTGATGTGGGTATGAAAGCACCGGAAGCTTTGAGACATTTTCATCATCTCATTGAGGGCGTTGTGAGTTGTTTGTTTTTTTTTAGCATAATTATCATTCCCCATTACACCCAGTCCTGTATGAATCAAGATTTACATTCAAAGAAGTTGTGTACAGAATAATTTATCATGCAGAGTTTTTTGGTTTTGTACCGAGCAGGACATGAACAGAATTTTTTTAAAACTTGGAGAGACATGATTTTTAGCTGTTTTAAAATAATAAGAGAAAGAGGAATTTATTTGTGTTCAAATGCTTTTTTTTTACTTTATGAATTTCTACATCTCATTCATGCTTATTAGTTTGCAAGACATGTTCTCCAAATTATATATATATATATATATATATAAAAGTTTAGATATCTAAACTTTATTGAAAGCACAAGTCCAACATTAAAACAAGAGTGAACAAGAGAGGATTTTCTTGGCATATATAATGTTGTTTTCCAAGTCTACTTTTTAGGCTTCATTATCATAAAATATGATATAAAAGCCAAAAGTTGCAATATTATAATGTTACACCAATGTCTGAATAATAATAGTGATATAATACTGTTTCATGTCTTAATCACTGCGTTTCTTAATCATTTTCTCTGCTTTTGCATTCACAGGAATATCTCCACAGCAGAGGTGTTTGTCACCGAGATCTGAAACCTGAAAACCTCCTGTTGGATGAGAATGGTATGTTATGTTTTTTTAAATCTACATTGTGTGTTTCCTCATTTATTCTGATCTCCTTTCATCCATGTTTTTCTGGGCTTCTTAAAAATAACCAAATTATCTTTTCAAAATTAACATGTCAAGTCATGTTGACTTTTTTATATTTAATATAGTCCTTTCCTTCTATGATTCCCCTTTGTTTCTGCAGACACGTTACAAATCACAGATTTTGGCATGGCGACAGTTTTCCGCTACCAGGGTCAGGAGAGGGAGCTGAGCCGTATGTGCGGCACGAAACCTTACACCGCACCGGAAGTCTTCAAGTGTGTGCCGTACAAGGCAGAGCCGGCAGACGTATGGTCCTGTGGAATTATACTCGTAGCTCTTCTAGCTGGAGGTAAGTATTGACAAATAAAAAGAAAAAAAAAGAAGCAGAGAGGCGCTGAATTGCTAGATAAATAGCCTTGGCAGACGTATGGTCCTGTGGAATTATACTGGTAGCTCTTCTAGCTGGAGGTAAGTATTGACAAATAAAAAGAAAAAAAAGAAGCAGAGAGGCGCTGAATTGCTATATAAATAGCCTTGGCAGACGTATGGTCCTGTGGAATTATACTGGTAGCTCTTCTAGCTGGAGGTAAGTATTGACAAATAGAAAGAATAAAAAGAAGCAGAGAGGCGCTGAATTGCTATATAAATAGCCTTGGCAGACGTATGGTCCTGTGGAATTGTACTGGTAGCTCTTCTAGCTGGAGGTAAGTATTGACAAATAAAAAGAAAAAAAAGAAGCAGAGAGGCGCTGAATTGCTAGATAAATAGCCTACCCTACATTATCAGTAGTCAAAAAAAAGAAATTTTTTTTGAAAAATGGATACTGTCTGTAAGTGAGTATCCTGAAGTGGAGATATCATACAATTACATCATAACTTTGTGTTGAAAGAAATCTGCTGTCTTCGTCATTATTTTTCTCTCTCTCTCTCCCTCTCTCAATAAAGAGTGATTGAAAGAAGAAAAAAATGAATTTTGTACAAGAATAGAATTTCATTCATCTGGCCTTACATGTGAGAGACCACAATTTTTCTTATCAAATTTAATTTAAAAACTTCTGTTGTTTTGTTGTTGTTTTTTTCAAATTGTGCATCTAAGTCTGTACCAGTTATTTTCAGGCAATCCTTAGCTCAAATAGGAAGGTGGGCTAAATATATATCGGACAAATAAAAAAGTTTTTCACTCTCAAACCATTTATCTCCACAGAGCTACCTTGGGACGTCCCCACACACAGGGACAAACTGTTCCGAGCCTGGAAGGAGTGTTGTATCTCAACCTCACCATGGAAAAAGATTGACACCCTGGCTCTGTGTAAGCTTTGTTTCATGTTTATGATTAGACAGAACATTGTTTCTTCAAAATCAATTACCTGTTAAATATAATTTCTTTATATTTGTTAAGGTTTTAGTTGTCCTAACAGATTTCAGGAATTGTTGCTGTAGGAAAACATTTGAATGAAAAAAAAAGTCAGGAGTTTGGAGGGTAATAATCAAAACAAGTAAATCTTGAAAACAGATAAATTGAAAGATCTAGGGAGAGTTTAATAATGTATACAACATTTTAGTGCAAAAATAAATGTATTCATTTTTGTTTTCTCATGCTATTCTTTGTATTGGAAGTGAAATTTGGATATCTCACAAAAAGCTGTTTCTCGTCTGTTCTCTGCTTGTTATTATGTATTATATATATATATATATATATATATATATTTTTTTTTTTTTTTTTTTAAATTAAATTGAGGCCTAAAGCAGTGATGATGGTGGTTTAAAAAAGTCATTTCTCTTCCTTTCTATTGTTATTTTTTTTCTTTTTTAATTAAATCTAAACATGGAGTTTCCTTTTTTTTTTTTTTGAGGTAAATACACTGTGTTTTTGTAAAGAAAATGTCAAAAATATAATATGACCCTCTACAACACTGGATATTTTTTCTTATTTTGTTTGCCACAGCATTGTTTCGCTCAGTCTTGGTGGAGAACCCAGCAAGGAGATACACATTAGCCCAGATAAAGAAACACCAGTTCTACAATAAGACATTCCCTCTAAGGGAAGGTTAGTGGTTATCTTTCAATACCTTTCTTTGTTGTTAATTGAAATGACAAGGGTCAATTCAAAATATACATTGTGTTTCCTGTGCTGAAAATAAAAAAATATAACAAGTTTCATATTCATGGTTAAACAAGTATTTCCTTTGAAAAAGGCTTTTAAGCTGTAACAAAGTTTAAGAATTAATAGATAATTTTTTGGAGTATTTGTATAAATGTAACAAATAATGCCATTGGCATAAAACTTATGCAGCTGGGTAGATTTAGAGCATATTCATTAAACCAATTTGTGATGTTAAAATTTAACTTGCTATTTTAGAAAACTAATGGCAAACAATGTATCTCCTATTTAAGTGTTCTTAAGTTGAAACTAGTTGTTCTTTAATCAAGATTATTGATTATTGCATTCAAAAAAGGTGGTAAAGGAGAGAAGTGGGCATTCATAGTTTATGTGGCTGTATGTAAACGAATTTGTGAGGATTGATACATGTATGTGGTGCACATGCTGGGCGAGAATTTATAAAAAAAAAAGATCAAAGCTCTGCTGGGATAAGTATAAAACTGGCTTTTTTTTTTTAAACAGAGGAATATAACGGTCTTCAAAGTGCATGTTCCCCACAAAATGCAACCAAACGGCAAAGACAGACTATAATGGATGACTTTGGACGCCTTTCATCACCTCCAAAGTAGGTCCTACTCTTTATCATTTTCTCCAGTTTTAAACTAAATTTACAGTTTCTTTTTTTCAAAATTTGTTCCCATGTTCAATTTTTGGTGGTTTAAATCATTTAGACATCAACACTTTTATTTTTGTTTTTTTTTTTAAACCTTTCACGGTTTGTAACCAATTTAAGAAATTGAAATGTGTTTGTTTTATTGAATAAGATTATCAAATCATTTAGCTTCAATACTACTTCAAATTGTGTACGACAATGAGAGCCTCAAGGGAGATAATAAATACACACAAACTTGATTCTTTCTTCTCTCCCCGTCACTAGTGGAGTGTCGTCCTCCCAGCCAGACAGGTTCACAAGTGGAGAGAACTCTCTATCTCCCCTGTCGGAAGTGCGTCATCCTTTCAGCTTCTCTCAACCTGTTCAGCCAGATGACCTCCTCCTTAACTCACAGATTCAGTACACGCCTGGCTCTACACAGGTAAACTGAACATAGATTCAATTTCTTTAACTTGGTATGTTATAAGTGTTGGGTGAGCAATGGCCTATCAAGCGTACAGAATGTATTAAGTGTGGTTGTTGTATTGAGATTACTTCTTTTTTTTTTTTTAAACTCATGTAGACATTCCAAATCCTGCCATGATATTTGGTGTTTGCCTCTTGAGTACTGTGAAATTTTTGCTTATCTTTCCCCGTTAATAGGTTTCTAATTAGCTATTATGTATGAAATATCCACATTTTTTTTTTCACCAAGGAAAAAGTGTTATGTTAAAGTTTTAACTTAGAAAACCCACCAAGATTTCCATAAGATTTGTGGGCCAGAAAAATTTTTTTTTTTGTATCAATCTTAAAAACTACTTCCATTGCCTTTTTTTCTATAAACCAAATAAAACTCTATCCTTTCTTTCTCAGACTCCATTTCAGAAGTTTGTCAAAAGGATGACCCGCTTCTTCGTGCACACTTCGAGACATGATACTGTGAAGGAGATGGAGAAATTCCTCAGATACCAGGGCTATGGAGTGAAAAAAAACTCAAACTTTGAGGTAATGAGGCAATCATTTCCAACTAGCTTTGCTAATGATTTTGTTTCTCTGTTTCTTTCTTTCTATCTGTATATCCATGCTTAGAATGTTTATTATTATAATTTCAAAATGGCTAATCAAGAAACCTGTTTGTTATCAAATTTATTAAGAAAAGCTTCAATTTTGCAGTAACAAAGTTGACTTTATTTATAAAACTTTTTCTCAGCACTAGTCTTTCTGTCTATATATGCTTCCTTTGTTTATTAATTGATCAATCAAGTGCTGTACTCTTTAGCGTAGGCAATCATGACCTTCCATGCATCCATATCCTTCTTCACTTTCAATGCTTCTGTCACTCTTCCTACTTTGAGCCACTTTGTAAGTCCATCCATATCTTCTCATGCTGTTTTCCCTTGCTGCATTTCCTTCAATCATTCCAATTGTCACAAAATGTTCTGGTTTCTTTCTTCTCTTCATACGGCCAAAAAAGGTTGCTTGGCTTTTACAAATTCAGTTTATGAGAGATCCATGCTTACTATGTTTATAAGAACCTCAAAACTGACTAGTTTAAGTCATAATCAGAAAAACTCTCTAGCAATTCTCTTATTGAATAATTGTACAGAGTTCACAGCGTCTCAAAATCGGCTCTCAGCAATACTTTAGCTTAGGCCTGCTTGCCTGCATATCTCCTTACCAAGGACCGTCTTCAGTGAATCAATCACTGTCAGATACGCTCTGCTGACGCTGCTAGGCAGGATAAACCAGTGCGCCCGATATTTTGCCCACTGCACTTTGATGCGTAATAAAGTTTGCCTTTGTTAAAAAGCTATGGTCAAATTTGCTAACGAGCTAGACTGGTTTCCTCTTGACTTTCGATTTATAAACTCTGTCTTGTGACTTTTGTGAAATTCCCGTGTTTTTATCTTTAAAAGGTTTTATTTTAGAGCTTCGTTTTACGCACTTAGTTAGTTAATTAAGTTTTATGAATTTACTTCTATTGTATCAACTTAATTAGATAATTACAGACAAAGGGCTTCATAGAAATCATTTTTTCTTCTTCAATGGTTTTCTAATATTATTTCACTTTCTGATTTAACAGGTTTCTTATCCTCAACAACAATAGAGAATTTTTTAATAATTTTTTTTACACCATTATGGAACATACTCTAGATCGACTCTACCATTATACTTCTATTGTGTTCACTTAATAAGACAAGTACTGGCTAACGGCTTCATAGAAATCATTTTTTCTTCTTCAACGGTTTTCTAATATTATTTCTCTTTCTGATTTAACAGGTTTCTTATCCTCAGCAACAATAGAGAATTTTTGAATAATTTTTTTACACCATTATGGAACATACTCTAGATCGACTCTACCATTATACTTCTATTGTGTTCACTTAATAAGACAATTACTGGCAAACGGCTTCATAGAAATCATTTTTTCTTCTTCAACGGTTTTCTAATATTATTTCTCTTTCTGATTTAACAGGTTTCTTATCCTCAGCAACAATAGAGAATTTTTGAATAATTTTTTTACACCATTATGGAACATACTCTAGATCGACTCTACCATTATACTTCTATTGTGTTCACTTAATAAGACAATTACTGGCAAATGGCTCCATAGAAATCATTTTTTCTTCTTCAACGGTTTTCTAATATTATTTCTCTTTCTGATTTAACAGGTTTCTTATCCTCGGCAACAATAGAGAATTTTTAAATAATTTTTTAAACCATTATGGAGCATGCTCAAGATTGACTCTACCGTTATACTTCTATTGCATTCACTTAATAAGACAATTACTGGCAAACGGCCCCTTAGAAATAATTTTTTCTTCTTCAACTGTTTTCAAATGTCATTTCTCTTTCTGATTTAACAGGTTTCTTATCCTCAGCAACAATAGAGAATTTTTAAATAATTTTTTTACACCATTATGGAATTTACTCAAGATCGTCACTATCAATATAATTATGCGAATGAAATGTGCCGAGCATGTGGCCAACTGACTTCAAATAAGAAGGGAAAAAACAATATTAAATTAAAAAGTCGTTCTCTGGCGTGGAACTTAGTGATGACATTCGTATGGTGTTTGGAATCGATCCGAAATCAATGATTTTCATCGCGATATGTTGCCATGTAATGTAAGGCAAACATATCACCGTGGAAAAAGAAGAGGCAACTATAAAAGCGTCTAGGACTAGATCTATATTTATGACACAGACAACTTGAGATTTATGGTGTGACTTCGACAAACAAAAATCCTTTTTAACCCATCTTTGTGATATCGTCTCTCTAAGCTAGCTAAGGCATGGGAGTTTACAAAGCAGGCACGAGCTCTCAAACTTAGAGAGACTCACCGAGAGAGAACTCACTGAAAATAAAACCCACCCAGACATTCATACCACTAGCCACTTTTTAATTTTTACAGATTGATACAGCAACACTACACTACTTACACCTGCAGACACAACTGAAACGATGACAGGTAGCCATACAGATAACGAAATTAGTGTAGAACTAGTAGGTACCAGCAGGCCCAGTGATAGCATAGAGACAGATAGAGAAGATTCCCACAAGTTATATCAGCATGAAAATAGAGACCACATAGACACTTCTCCCACTAGAGACAATTAAGAAAACGAATGTTAGATGCACCACTAGCAGACACACAGACAGTGGAAGTAACGATCGACAGAGGTACAAACATAGAATATAGATCTAGAAACTTACCACAAAACAGCGCAACAGTCATAGACATGACTTCTAAAGATCAACAATCACTCACAGTTCCAACTACCCCCATAGCTTCATCAACACCTATCAAACCCTCTGGTCAGCCATAAGAGGTAATTCAAAAACATTAATTATAAAATGTGTTTTATTATTCACCATTGTTCCTTGTTTGGATATTTCAACTCGATAGAGCAACATACTCTGTAGTAATAATTAAAGGGAATTATATTTGAACCAAGCTCACAGACACAATTTTTGTGCTGAGGATATGATTTTTGCGTGAATGTTTAGAAAAATATTTGTCTTATTGACAGTAACATTTTTTTCAAGTTCCGTGGAGCCGATTGTCCGCTAGCGGTCATTTAATCATGTTAATTAGCCCAGAAATCAGGTCATTTTTCCAACTTTTTAAATGACGGATATAAAAGCTTCTATCAAAGCTATTTTTACAACTTTTTTTTTCACTATTTTTTTATTTAGTGAATGATCAAATGAAAAGATAATAAAATGAAGCTTGCAGATAGTATTAAAATGAACTATTATGACAAGAGACTGGTGCATGCCAGCAGTGGGGCCGACCTTGACCTCACATTGGGTGGATAACCACAGCCCCGTGACCTATTTATCGTTTAACTGAGGCTAGTGCGGCGCAACTAAAGTATCACTAAAGTGACGTCTTGAGTTATTCATGTGGAGTGTTCTTTCTTGAATGGAGAGAAATAAATTGTCTGTTTTTTGTTGTTTTTTTTTTTTTAATGTTTTTTTGCCTGTTATATATCCACATTATAAAAGATTATATTGATTATGTGTCGGTTTATTGTGGCAAATTTTTTCTCCCCATTGATTAGTCATTGTTACTTACAAGTGTTCTACCTTTTACTCCTCAGCTCACCATATCCACAGTCGACAAATCCAAATCTCGTCTGATTTTCAAAGTTTACTTCATTGAAATGGCTGGCAATCTTCTGGTTGAGTTCCGTATGTCAAAGGTAAAATTTGACTGGGCAGAAGCTCTCAAGAAAAATTTTTGTTTACTTTCATTATTTGACACAGAAAATACCTTGAAATGTTGAAATATCTTTGGAATTTTTATTCATCTTCATGGTGTCAAAGATAGATAATTATTTTTTTTTTTATTTATTGCACTGCACTCTGCACGCACGTGGATCCACTGTGCGCTCAGTCCTATACATTCTTTCCGCAAGCAAGGAATCCCTGTTCGAGCATAGGGGTTCCCAGCTCTTGTCTCTTTAACTAAATTTGGATTCAATAGTAAATGTGACAAGCTTCCTCTGCTAAAATACACAAGGCAAATCATTCTCAGAATCTCTTGCGACCTTTTTTTTTGGTTTCACTTCAAATTTCAACCATGGTTCACAAGCCACTGGGGTTTTCTATGAATTGGTCATAAATAATGACATGAATTTGTCATGGATAATGACAGTGATGACAATCGCACAGAGATTAGCTCTTGCTGTGATGATAAGAAGGGATCTAAAGATTTAGATCTTGTGGTTACTTCTACTTCTAGAAGTGGTGATGAGAACCTAGATCTAGCTTACACCCAGCCAGAAAGGTTTGACCTACAGATCTAGATCTAGAGCTATAAACAAACCAAATTAATTTTGACAGTTGGGCCCCACTCAGGCAGTACTAAATTGGGGAGAAAAGTGTTAATGAAATTCAAATATTCACCTAAACATTACTGTTTTGAAAGACTTATAATCTATGGCAAACAAAATGAGATAAAAAAATGATTGTGGCATTCGCATGTTGGTGTCTCTGTGATTAGGAACATGGATTTAATTGTTTAAAGTGCTTAGAACTTACCTCCATTATCATGAGTGTTTGGAAGATGAAATAAAATTTCTGAAGCGTTATAACAATCCATGACCCTCAAATTTTGTTTATACAGTTCTCAATGGGTCCTAGAGGAATTTCCACCTCTTCCACCTTTTCTTCATTTCATGTTCCACAGTTTCATAAGTTCTCCTCATTCAATGATTTATCAATCTTGAGAATCACTTACATTTTTATTTTTTCCACCACTTATTGTAATGATTTTTTTTTTCAAGATTTATAATTACACTTCTTGTGGGTTTGTAAAAGTAAATTAAGTTTCATCCCAGAGAACCAAGTTGAAGCAAAGCGGTTAGTCCACAGTCATGAACAAATTTTTACATTTTCTTTGGAAGTTCAGCCTCTCTCTTCATTTCTGCCCCCACTCTTTTTTCCCACAGGGAGATGGGCTTGAATTTAAGCGTCATTTTGTCCGCATCAAGAAAAAGTTGCAGCACATGATTCGCAAAACTGCCCCGACTTGGCCTTCAGATGGAGCCGGTGATGCTTCAGACTCCGCCGCCACAGAGGCTTGTAAACCCACTGCTACAGACTCAAATGCCCCTGATTCTCTAGCATCTTCAGCGACGACATCTGCAAACAAATCTGCAGTGTCACTTGAGGACAGTGGCACCTTCAGCTTTTCACCATCACCGTCAACTTCCTCACAAGTTGATAGTAAAACAGATGATCCATGTGGTCCCTCGTCGTCTTTATCAAAAGATAGCAAAAAAAATATGTCCTCAAAAAGAACTGTAGAAGATAATGTTAGCAGTGAGTCATCCACACAGAAGAAAATCAAACGTAAAGAAACGGGCCGTCCTTCCCTGGATGCGAAAAAAGTGACAGGGAAAAAGGTGGATGCAGTAGGGAGAGCAGAGAAGGGAGACAAAAATAGTGCAGTGTCCACCCAGAGGAAAGTCGATGACTCTTTAGCAAGTGTGAATGGAGAAACAAAGAAACTGAAGGAATATATGAAAACAGTCAAGGAAAGTTACTTTGGTTTGCAAAGAAGTACAACCATGTAAGAGAAAGAATGTCAGGTGGTAGGGTAATAATGTATCATTTATTTATCATGTGTGGGAGTTTTTTTTCCACTTTGCGGAAATGTTGATGCAGCAAAATTAAGGAGGAGAGTACCTAAGGTCAAGTAACGGAGCAACGGTATAATTACAAATAATAATGTGTTGACTTTGAAAGCTGGATTAAGCAATTTGTGGGTTTTGATTCCATCCTTCCATCTTTTATTGTGTTTCTTTCTACCACAGCCACCATTATTCTCTGTGTTCACAATTAAGGTTGTGATGAAATAATTTTAAAAAATTTGTTTTTCAAGTCTTATGATCCAGCTGTGCTGGAAATTTCTTTGATATATCAGAAAAGTTAAGGCCTTAAAGAATAGTTAGGTATTAATGCTTTATTAATGAACAGATAAAAATATTATCTACCTATTGTGGTTTTAATATTAGACTTAAAATTTTAAAATTAAGTCATAGAAAACGCAAAATGTTCGATACCTTCAAACTGGTGAGGGAGTCCAAGTTATCGTATGGCAGATCCCTTTGATTCAAATTTCATCACTGAAGTGAAGTATATATACCTGAATCATTAAGCATTTTAATTTATTGAGCTGGGGATCACTCAGCTCTTAAAATGTTTATACAGTTCTAAAAACTGCAGTGCCACACCACATCTTCTCGCACTATTTAAAGAGAGCGCAACTCTGAGGCCTTATATTATTTTAGTTAACATCAATTTTCTGGAAATGGAAATGACCAATAGATTAGTGTTGAGGAAAACAATACAAAAGATTGTGCTAAAACAACAAACCTGATACTTTAAATTGGATTTGATATTTAATTTAATGTAACTTCCACCAGTTAGAGGCTCTAAAAAATACCCTGTTCCAACTATCAACACCCTAGAATATAAAAACTTTCACATAAATTTGTATAGGGTACAGGATATGTTTGGGTAAATTAAGATTGGGATTTATTCTCATGAAATATTATATGAAGTTATGTGTAATATCTGCTTTGATTTTGAAATTTTGATCTTTGCTAAATATACGCTGGAGTTCCCGGCGAACATAACTGATTCTTTTTCTTTCCCTTTTTTTTTGTGTATGAGATGTGAAGTTGTTGCATGCTATAGGATACCTGATATTACGCTTACATCGGGCTCAGGAATCTAGTTATTATGACCGGGTCTTGTGAAGATATCCTTTTTACTTTTCAAGGAAGAGTTACTTATCATGAGGCAGTACTATAGTGGTTGTGATATTCTAGTGGGAAAACTCAGACCTGATAGACAAGAAGAAGAAACAGATGGCAGTATTGCTTTATATGTTTATATTTTTATTTCTCACATTCATAATGCTGTGGTCCTGATTCACATCCTTTCAACTTATGAAGAGATCATAGGAAAAGACTTGAAAATCATTTCATATTGCCATTGAAGTTGTTTCAAATAATCTAAATTAAAGTTTGTACTAAATCTTTGCTTTGAAACTCAAAGGAGTGGAGAAGTTTTTTGAATGATCTTTAGAAAAACAAAGAAAACTAAATGTTTTTTTTTCTTGATTTCTTGTTGTAGTGTTTTGATTGCAAATATTCTGTTGTCTGTAACATTAAATTGAAAGTTTTGGGCTTTTGATTGTCTCTACCTTGAACCACAGTCATTATTGATATCTTAGTTCAATTCCGTTGCCATGTTCGAGACAGTTTAACTGTAATTGAATTGTAGTTCTAACAAGAGGGGTCTTCCTTATGAAAGTTTTGAACGAGAAAGCAGGCCTAAAATTGGCAATATATTCTATTTTGTTTTTTATAACATCTAGATCAATGGGAAGGATACAGGGTCTTTGGACACCATTCATTCCAAGGCCTTTATGTCATGAATGTTAATTTCCACCTCAATTTGTCTCATTTTCCCCTTAATTTCCTTATATTTTTGGAATTTATGTTTTTAGTGAATGCTTTGTAATTTTAGCAATCAAAAATCATTAAAGCTTAAATGTTGCTGTAGAGGTGGTAGTGTAGTTGAAAGACACGGTGAATGAGATGAATTAAGAAAGTGAGTAAAGAAATAAAGTATTCTAGATTTAAGGTGGCCGGCCGATAATTTTGCCTGCATTTTGTTTTCTCCTGGAACAATCTTGTGGTTCATGTCAACATGTCCGCCTTATTTGTGTATTTTTTATATTAATTTCAAGTACAACTTGAACTCCTATGTTTCCCATATCATCAAGATTCATGAAAATGAAATACTGCATTTAAGTGAATGTACTATATTAGTATTTCTGGAGGGTACAAATTTCATTTTCCTCTCATTCTTTCAAATGTTAATCTTACTCTTCTTTTCTTCCCTGTTGGACTTTGAAGTTGCAAAAATCTTATCAGTTTGTGTTTTCCATTCTATTTCATTGCCTTAATTTGTGTTAAATCTTCTTCATATTCATGATTTTCATGATGTGAAATGATGGACAAATAAATAATTTTTTTTATTTTTGTGGAATGTATGTATATGTATCTGTATATATTATAACTTTTCAGGGATCCTACAAATCATATATATGAATCATTTATTAATTTAGTATTCTAATTTTTGATGATGTTGATGTTTACATAGGTCAAATAATAAAGTTAAATGTTTAGCTTCAATATTAAAATATTTCATTTAAATTTTGTAATATTTTTGTATATACATGATAAAAATTGTTGCCTTTTCCCCCTCTCATTTAAAATTATGTGAAATGTATAGACTTCAAATCAATTTCTAACAATATTTGCTATGAGAATAAAAATTAGTTACATGATCAATACTGCAATTTTTTGTTTTGTGCTTTTTTTTTCATTGTTGCAATTCCTCAGCATCTTTTATAACAATCCCTATTGTTTTCTTTGAACTAGTCTAAATTTATCCAACAAGTTTAACACAACTTTTATTCAATTTCAAAGCTTTGTAATTTGTTCAATTTTTTTCCCTCCACTGCTCTCCAACTTGGACAAATGAGCCTTTCACAATTTTTGTCACCCCCCCTTTTTTTTTTATCCTGTGCTGCCTGAAATCACGATTTGCCTGTGACAGTAAATACATGTAGAATTTTTTTGTAGTGAAAATATCCTTTATTAGATTTAAGATTTCAACCTGGAAAAGAGAAATAATCGAATGAAAAGAAAAAAAGAGCTATACACACAAACTACATACAAATTTAGTGTTGTGGACAGAAGAAAAAAGTAATTAAGACCGAGAAAACGAAATAACAAGATTGATGGATGGCATACACAAGAAATGCATTTCAATGCCAGCATCAATTCAATTATTGCATCAATACTGCATTAAGAAAATGAATTATGACATGAAAAACCTGTTTTCACAAATTCTCGAATGCTTCGCATACACATGTATATGTATAGACGTCACAAACAACCTTCAGCAGGATTCCTTCACTCGGCTTCAGATCTCGTATATGCCGAATGTTGCGATGTTGAAATTCTTTCAAGTATCGACATTAGCTGATAAAATTTCTTCCATTGTTTCCTCATTTTCTTTAAAAAAACAACAAAAAATTGCTGCTTCCCTTCGATCGGCAAGAATCGTAGAAGCTCATCAAAACATAATTTCAATTTACAGTTAAAGTTTTCGGGTATTTGGATTATTTTTTCTCTGGCTCATGATACTTACATCCAAATGCGTTTTTATCCTGCGTAAATCTTTGAAGTCTTTGATAAAATTTAAATCAAAGTAAATATCTTTCTCTCTCTCCCACCACATCTCTTTCTAAAGTATTAAAAAAAATAACAACAACGTGTTTTTATAGTGGGCTCCTATTAGCAAACATGACTTACTTATAAATGAATTAGATTTGGATCAAATTTTGCAATTCCAGATTTTGTTAAGATATATTATGTACTTTATTTATTTTTTTGGCCTGTGGCTCATGTAAATTCTCTAAAAGATCGCCTCATAATACAGAATCTTGATCTTGAAAGAGCTTTGAAAACCATTCATACTAATTTTCTGCTAACATGAGATGCTTTGCATGCCATCCGATCAATAGATTATTTTATTATAAACATTTTTTTTGCAAACGACCCTTCCACCAACATCTCTCTCCCTCTTTATTGAGAGAGCATAATTATTGAACTTTTTTTTTCTACTTGGTTCGTTCATTTCGTTTCTTTCTTTTTTCCCACCCATTTCTTGTTGTTGTTGTTGTAGTTGTTGCATGTTTAATACAACTTTTAATTTTGCATCTAAATATCTTTTACATCTCTTCTTTGTATATAATCAAGACGTTAAGTGGAAATATGTTTGGTTGCATGTTGTGATTTGTAAAGCTGAAGTTAACCTTTTTTTTTTTTTTTTTAGATCCATTGTGTCTTATATTTGTTTTTCTCTGTGCTTACAATTACATCAATTTCTCCTGCGACATTTAATTTCCACTTGCAAACAGTAACGAAGCAGTAATATATTTTTGCCATTTATTCAATATAATTTACAGAGTAATGGTATTGGAGCTTAGTCTACGTT
This sequence comes from Elysia crispata, assembly GCA_033675545.1. Lineage (NCBI taxonomy): Eukaryota > Metazoa > Mollusca > Gastropoda > Plakobranchidae > Elysia > Elysia crispata. The sequence continues at coordinate 541,590 of JAWDGP010003792.1, forward strand.
TTATGTGAGGAAAAAGGCATAATATCACTGCATTGTGAATGCGCTTTATAAAACACGAAGTTAATGAAACTTCAATCACACTGATAGACCTAGGCTGCGTTGGTCAACAGCTAAATTACTGAATGGACATTTTCTTAAAAGGGAATTCCCGTTTCGACCAATGGCCCTGCCGCAGTTTCGTTTTCTCCATGAACCACCATCGGTGACAGAAGTGAACCTTCAACTTCAAGCCCAGGCAAGGAGTTGTGGCCCACATCTCAACCAAGGAATGGTGTCAGGATTTGATTGAACAGACACTTAAACACAAATCCGGGTCGAGATTCTTACTTGTTATCACGAATCTGACGATAATACGGCAAAGGGCGAGACACTTAGGATGCATCTAATCTAGATCTATCTTTTAAATTTTCTTTTCACTGACTTGAATCTCGAGCGTACTGCAAGGAAACCATTGAGCTATAGATCTAACCTTAGAAATTCTAGTTTGACACACAAGCCTGATTGAAAACAATGCCTGGCGAAGGTGAACCTAGAAGTAATGTTGCCTTGGTTGGTGCAGTTGATCAAGGCACAAGCAGCACTCGCTTTTTGGTAAGAAAAATAACTAAATTTTAAAATATTTAAGAGTTGTGGATAGCATACCTACCATGGCCAAACTCAAAGAAAAGGCAACACTCACGTTTTTGGTATTTGATGCAAGGAAAGGCAATAGAAAATAAGGGCACTGCTTTAATGTTCTCTTGCCAGTAGATATTTTAGTGATCTAAAGCTTAAAATCTTTGAATATTTGATAAGTAAAACACTTATGTTCAATAATATTATGAATATAATGGATATTTTTATTTAAATATTTGACTACGGTTGATAGAGAATTCTTCATTTCTTGCTTGTCTTTTTAGAGAATTCTGAGGTTTTGCAGGAAAGCTAACGGACCCTTAGCTAGACTACAGCAGTATATTTTAAGTCTGACCAACATCATTTGCATAAACTCCCACCTAGTGGTACATAGCATGATCGCTTTTTGCAAAAATGCTAGCTCACCAACCGAGAACGTAACTTGTGTTACATGATGTCTGCCAGCCATGCATTAATGCTACCAGTACTGAGTACTAGCCTGGACTAGGTGCAAGGGCGCTGTGTAGAGTGTTCCCAGTGCATGCTCACACAGTTACATTACATAATGATCACATGATCCGAGACAGTTTTACCAACAGCAGCAGATTTCACTGGTTTTGACGGCTGACCAGACTGACTAGGCCTAGCGCTCGCTTGCGACTTCTGATGTAAAGAACGCAAGCCAATTTGCACACATAACTAGTGAAACCACTATTAGTTGCGGCGTTATGACTCATGCTTTTGGTACGTAACTCTGTCTGCGAAACAGACTATTATCTAAGACTAGCTGAGATTTGCAGTCTTGACAAGAGCCATTTCCAAATATATACATATATTTAAATCAAAAGATACTTATTTTGGTTTGAGCTGAAAAAAAAAAAAACCCAAACCTACTGACTTTCATGCTCCTGATTGGAAAAGCAAACAATTCCTTGACATATGTATCTTATATGAAACTTTGGCTTTCAATAGTGAAGCTGGTGTCTTGAAAAAAAGGTACATTTATCATTTTTGTGATGATCATTAATTTGCAAGTAAGGTAAAATTTTTTCTTAAATGAGTTTAGTATGCATAAAAAGACATCTTAATTCCTTTCCTTTGAATGATGCGCTTTTCCTCTTGTTTTCCTCAGATCTTCAATGCAAAAACATCAGAAGTCATTACCTACCATCAGGTAGAATTGAAGCAAATTTTGCCCAAATCAGGGTGAGTATTTCTTTGTTGTTTTTAAAAACTTTTTTCACCCTCTCGTCCTTCCAGCGTAGCCATGTCTTTTTCCTTTCTGTTAGATTGGCTCCTCCCTTGAATTCCCAAAACTTCTATGAATAGCTTCTTTTAAAACTCTAGACTATGGACTGATTTTCTCTGTCAGACCTTGTCTTTGTCTCTGTCTGCTGTCCCTCTGTTTTAAAAAAGATAAAATAGCCTTAATCTAATATTGATAAAACTTGAAACACCAAATTCATAGTTTTACTCAAACACCACCCCTCCCTCTCTCTCCCTCTCTCTCTCTCTCTCTCTCTCTCTCTCTCTCTCTCTCTCTCTCTCTCTCTCTCTCTCTCTCTCTCTCTCACACACACTCACAGAGGAAGATATTTGATAATAAAAAATGTGTTTTAAAAGGCATGATTTTATTTTGGTAATTGCTTAAGTTTAATCACAAACTTACTCAGTTACTGCCTGCTCATAAAGAAAAAAATACTATTATATATTTGCAATTGTTTTTTTTCCACTGCAAGTCTTATGTTCTGCCACAATTTTTTCAGCTGAAGTGAAAACTGAGAATGAAAGTTCCAATATTTTTTGAAAAACCACAAAACGAAGCAAAAGTTTTCATCTCTTCAAACAGCAATGATAATAATACAGATAATTTCTAAAGCTCTCTCTCTAAAAAATTCATCTAAGAGCTTATACAATTTAAAATTTTATTCTCAAAGAACATGACGTTGAAAATTTATATTAATTCAAAACATGCTATTATAGCAGCTCTTACGCATATAAAAGCATGGTTTTACATTTAACTTAGGTAACTTAGTAGGTGGCACAAATGTGTCTTTAGTAGCTTTTTAAAAGTTTCTTCTGTATTTATGTCTACCAGGAACTGTGGTAGGCTTTTCGAGTGATTTATAGTCATACTGGACAATACAAATCAAGTATATCTTGCATTTGAATAAGTTATATGCCAATTCCTCTCTTTTTCAAGATGGGTGGAGGAGGACCCCATGGAAATTCTTGACACCACCACGTGCTGCATTGAAAAAGCTGTTGAGAACCTGGTCGGACTCGGATACAAACAGAGTGATATAAAGGGTAACTTAAGATACAAGTTCAAGGTATAAGCTTATTAAAAATTTCTATATATTCATTGTATGTATTTTATCATTTTAATGAATATTTTGCATTTGTTATTTGTAAATAAGATGTATGCAATGGTTACAAAGATTTATGTAAACTAATTAAATTTGCTAAAGCTTTAACTTCAGTGAATACAATTTTCCGAACTGAATGCTGAGTAAGACAAATAAAATACATGAAAAAAGCTGAAAGTGTTTTTTTTTTTAATTTTCTACTACTTGTAGCTGTGGGGATAACCAACCAAAGAGAGACAACCATTGTATGGGACAAAACCACTGGAAAACCGCTTTACAATGCCATAGGTAAAGTAAATAAATAAATTATTTCATTGCTCGGCTAAAGACGTAATCTACTCTAAAGAAAGATTAAACTTCAAATGCTTAAAACAGCTGACATGGTCAAGATTTTTGAAACTCCAATTTTCAAAAACAATCATTTAGAATCAAATTGTTTCTTTCAACCTTTACTTTGGATGAAATATTTTGGATTTATAAACATTATTATTTTGTAATATCCAACCAATATAAAATGAAGTTATTTCTTGACAATTTTCCTTTCTTATCTTCAGTTTGGTTGGATCTTAGAACGGCCTCCACAGTAGATGAGCTTCAGAAGAAAACACCTGGTAATGACAAGGACTATCTGAGGGTGAGTCTCTCTTCTCTGTTTGTCAGACTGTCTGTCTCCCCCTCTTTCTCATAAACTCTCACTCCCTCTTGTTCTCTTTCACTCTCAATCTCCACCAAAATCCCTTCTTATCTTACTGTCACTTCTGCCTCCCCCTTCTCTCTCTCTCTCTCTCTCTCTCTCTCTCTTTCTCTCAGAATATACTTGACATACAGTTAACAGTGATGAAGAGAGCATCATGTGCAAACCCTTTTCACATTCAAGTGTATGTGAGTTAATTAGTATTACTCTTTCTCTCCAATTGTTTTTTTTTTTTTAAATAATGTTATAGTTATCTTTCTATCTGTGGTGAAAGGAGGCAGATGTGCAAGCAAATATGGAAAGAGCTGTGATAGAAAGAGGATCAATAGCAAGAAGCAAGATAAAGGAAATAGAAAAATAAAGAAAAGAATAATAGAGATTGGAAAATAAAATGTGCTGGAAGAGCATGATGATAAGAAAATGTTGATGATGATGATGATGATGAAGAAAACGGAAAATAGATAGGAGGAGAGGAAACTTAATCGAAAGAAGAAACAAACAAAGGAGATAAGTATATCGGGCCAAGGAAATCTGACTGAGAAAAAAAGTGGTTTAGAGGTTTTTAATAAGTTGACCCATGTGAAGAGCAGAGCAAAAGCTGAAGCATGCGCCTCATCTTACTCAAAGAATGTCACCAACGCTTTCTGTCATCAGTCAAGGTGTGGTCTCCCACTGGCCACCTACTTCAGTGCAGTGAAGTTGCGGTGGCTGCTCGACAACTCGGAGACTGTAAGGAAGGCAGTCGAAGATGGACGCTGCATGTTTGGCACTGTTGATTCCTGGCTTGTTTACGTGAGTTCATGCGGCTACAGATGGTGGTATGATTTCCACCTGTTTATTTTATTTTCCTACTTTTCTACACTGATGGTGTGAGATATATGTCTAAGAACTAAATAAACTTTTTCTTGCATTATTTACATAATACATGATTACCTTCGCTTGTTGCAACAACTTTAAATGAAAATTTAAAGCATGAGAAAAAGAATATTTTTTTTTCTCATGAAAATTTTGAATTTGTTGCGTTAGAATCTTCTCTGCTGCCAAGTAAGTTCTATTAGAAGCTTAAGAAATTAATTTGTGGAGATGTAAATTACATGTGGGATGTGATACTCCAAATAGCTTCAGGAATAGACAATCAATCAAACACTAATTCTAATTTATCATTATAGTATGGTATTGCTTCGATAAAAATTTACCTCACTCGAATATCTGTTGACACAGCAGGGGCTATGTTTAACAATGTCAAACTTTTAAAAAGTTGTAAATTCATTTTCCACGTGGAACATGCAACTTACTTTGCCCTGTTGCAATGTATAAAAATATTTTATTTCTTGTAAATAGTGATAATCTATTGTACGAAGCTAAAAGAATACCCTGTGCTAGGATTTGAACCACTTACATTCAAGTATAAATCCCCGAATCTCAACCATGTACTGATACAGTAACGACCCCTCTAAGAGGCTGAATATCTTTAGTGTTTTTTTTCCCCCTACAATCTCAATACGATATTTGGAACCAGCTATTTCATATCCTTCACAATGATCACACACGAGTTCACAACTTGCCTGTTTAGAATCTACACCAACAACAACAGCTTATTTTACATATTTTTCTCTCTATACATAGGCATCACAATTAATATTATGGAATTTTCCAATGTTTCAAAGAAACAGACATTTTTTATCCAGGCCTGAAATCACTTTGTATTGAATCAGCTATTATTGTGTATGTATCCAAAGATAAAGAGAACATTACACATAAAATCAAATGTGCTGTTGGTTAAGTGTTAAAGGTGTATTTGATATGCGTATGCATGTTTCAGAATCTGACTGGAGGAGTAAATGGGGGACAACACGTCACAGATGTGACCAATGCTAGCCGCACGATGCTGATGAATCTGTCCACTCTAGCTTGGGATGACAGCTTGTGCAGGTGAGGCTCTGCTAGGGAGCAGCCGCAGTGTCCGTTAGTGAGTGTGATGTCAGTCTGTAGGTTAGCCATGTCTCAGTAACAAACTGTATTATCATGTGAGCGAATGGCTGTAGTGTCTCTGACATCAGTCTGTTGCTTCTTTGTCCTGGAGAGAAGCCACATTGTCACGCTAGAGAAAAGCTGCATTGTCTGTGGCAACATGGTTATAAATATTTTGGGTGAATCATTTAAGATAACATCTACAATATTTTTTAAGTTAGCCTGTACATTAGTCATGCTAGAGAACCAGCTTTGTCTATGATGATAAAATATCTTTGTGAATCAATTTAGAGAATATCCTCAGTTAATGTAGAGAGAGTAGCCTTATTGTGTGTGATAATTGTTCTATGTAGGTTAGTCATGTTAGAAAACATCTACAGTAACTGTAGAGAGAGTAGCCTTATTGTGTGTGATGATTGTTCTATATAGGTTAGCCATGCTAGAGATCATCTTCAGTAACTATTGAGAGAGTAGCCTTATTGTCTGTGATGATTGTTCTATGCAGTTTAGCCATGCTAAAGAACATCTTCAGTAACTGTAGAGAGAGTAGCCTTATTGTGTGTGATAATTGTTCTATATAGGTTAGTCATGCTAGAGAACATCTTCAGTAACTGTAGAGAGAGTAGCCTTATTGTGTGTGACGATTGTTCTATATAGGTTAGTCATGCTAGAGAATATCTTCAGTAACTATTGAGAGAGTAGCCTTATTGTCTGTGATGATTGTTCTATGCAGTTTAGCCATGCTAGAGAACATCTTCAGTAACTGTAGAGAGAGTAGCCTTATTGTGTGTGACGATTGTTCTATATAGGTTAGTCATGCTAGAGAACATCTTCAGTAACTGTAGAGAGAGTAGCCTTATTGTGTGTGACGATTGTTCTATATAGGTTAGTCATGCTAGAGAACATCTTCAGTAACTGTAGAGAGAGTAGCCTTATTGTGTGTGACGATTGTTCTATATAGGTTAGTCATGCTAGAGAACATCTTCAGTAACTGTAGAGAGAGTAGCCTTATTGTGTGTGATGATTGTTCTATGTAGGTTAGTCATGCTAGAGAACATCTACAGTAACTGCTGAGAGAGTAGCCTTATTGTGTGTGACGATTGTTCTATATAGGTTAGTCATGCTAGAGAATATCTTCAGTAACTGTAGAGAGAGTAGCCTTATTGTGTGTGATGATTGTTCTATGTAGTTAAGCCATGCTAGAGAACATCTTCAGTAACTGTAGAGAGAGTAGCCTTATTGTGTGTGATGATTGTTCTATATAGGTTAGTCATGCTAGAGAATATCTTCAGTAACTGTAGAGTGAGTAGCCTTATTGTGTGTGATAATTGTTCTATGTAGGTTAGTCATGTTAGAAAACATCATCAGTAACTGTAGAGAGAGTAGCCTTATTGTGTGTGATGATTGTTCTATATAGGTTAGTCATGCTAGAAAACATCTACAGTAACTGTTGAGAGAGTAGCCTTATTGTGTGCGATAATTGTTCTATATAGGTTAGTCATGCTAGAAAACATCTACAGTAACTGCTGAGAGAGTAGCCTTATTGTGTGTGATGATTGTTCTATATAGGTTAGTCATGCTAGAGAACATCATCAGTAACTGTAGAGAGAGTAGCCTTATTGTGTGTGACGATTGTTCTATATAGGTTAGTCATGCTAGAGAATATCTTCAGTAACTGTAGAGAGAGTAGCCTTATTGTCTGTGATGATTGTTCTATGTAGTTAAGCCATGCTAGAGAACATCTTCAGTAACTGTAGAGAGAGTAGCCTTATTGTGTGTGATGATTGTTCTATGTAGGTTAGTCATGCTAGAAAACATCTTCAGTAACTGTAGAGAGAGTAGCCTTATTGTGTGTGATGATTGTTCTATGTAGTTAAGCCATGCTAGAGAACATCTTCAGTAACTGTAGAGAGAGTAGCCTTATTGTGTGTGATGATTGTTCTATGTAGGTTAGTCATGCTAGAGAACATCTTCAGTAACTGTAGAGAGAGTAGCCTTATTGTGTGTGATGATTGTTCTATGTAGTTAAGCCATGCTAGAGAACATCTTCAGTAACTGTAGAGAGAGTAGCCTTATTGTGTGTGATGATTGTTCTATGTAGGTTAGTCATGCTAGAGAATATCTGGATTGCCTTCTGAATCAAGGATTGCACAAGACTTATAAACAAAATAGGAAATGATACTGAAAGTGGATAAGGCACATATTGCGACCCTCTGACCATTATGCTCTCCTGTTGATTATAGTTGATTAAGTCTAACTGTTTTTGATTGTACCTTCATAAGAATATGACTCTCTGCTGTTTACATATTTATTTTTAATTTCATTGTAAGCATTGTGTTTTGGAAGTTAATTATAATCCCTTTGATAAATGTTTCTTTTTTTTTTTTTTTTTGTGAGCTCTGTATTTATGTACCTTTATCTCAAACTCTTTCAGATTCTTTGACATCCCAAAAAGTGTATTGCCTGAAATCAGAAGCTCTGCTGAAATATATGGGGAGCTAACTTCAACTTCGTTGCAAGGAACCAAAATATCTGGGGTAAATAGAAAGGCCTACCATTCATAAAACATAAATCTGGAGATGAGTTTATTCAGTTTTAAGAAATGTTGCTTTTTTTTCATTACATTCAAAATGTGTTGACATAACTTTTTATTCTTTTTATCAATTTCAATCATGATTGGTCAGTACTTTGTAACATTAAGTCCATCATAAAACTTGTTTCTAGCCCTGGTCAAACCAGTTCTTTGGGATCACTTTGCCCAATATCATCGAAAACATTATTCTTTCTATTTTTCAACCCTTTAAAGTAAGGGTACAACTGTAAGGAATATTAGCATTAATTTCATTTTTATTTGTTCATCATTTGCATTAATCCCTTCATTTGTTAATCGTTTTTTTTAAGCTCTGGCTTGTCCTTGTGTGTCCCATTTCTTTCTCATCTTTCTCTCAATTTTGTCTTTTGTCTCAGGCTTCCAATGTGTGAAGTGATGAATATTTAAAGTGAATTTTGGGCTTGTAAAATTTGCCCTCAATCATGTTTCTTAATTGCTATACTGGCTTCTGTGCCATCAAGCCTCAAGGTCATTAATGTACTTATCCTATCATTGCAATAACTGTAAACCAAAGTTGGGCAACTATTTAGAAATGTCTTTTTCTTTACTTGTACCATTCCCTGGCTTTGTTTTAATCCCTTTGTCTCTCTGGCACCCTCTGTTTGTCTCTCTGGCACCCTCTGTTTGTCTCTCTGGCACCCTCTGTTTGTCTCTCTGGCACCCTCTGTTTGTCTCTCTGGCACCCTCTGTTTGTCTCTCTGGCACCCTCTGTTTGTCTCTCTGGCACCCTCTGTTTGTCTCACTGGCACCCTCTGTTTGTCTCTCTGGCACCCTCTGTTTGTCTCTCTGGCACCCTCTGTTTGTCTCACTGGCACCCTCTGTTTGTCTCTCTGGCACCCTCTGTTTGTCTCTCTGGCACCCTCTGTTTGTCTCTCTGGCACTCTCTGTTTGTCTCTCTGGCACCCTCTGTTTGTCTCTCTGGCACCCTCTGTTTGTCTCTCTGGCACCCTCTGTTTGTCTCTCTGGCACCCTCTGTTTGTCTCTCTGGCACCCTCTGTTTGTCTCTCTGGCACCCTCTGTTTGTCTCTCTGGCACTCTCTGTTTGTCTCTCTGGCACCCTCTGTTTGTCTCACTGGCACCCTCTGTTTGTCTCTCTGGCACCCTCTGTTTGTCTCTCTGGCACCCTCTGTTTGTCTCTCTGGCACCCTCTGTTTGTCTCTCTGGCACCCTCTGTTTGTCTCTCTGGCACCCTCTGTTTGTCTCTCTGGCACCCTCTGTTTGTCTCTCTGGCACCCTCTGTTTGTCTCTCTGGCACCTTCTGTTTGTCTCTCTGGCACCCTCTGTTTGTCTCTCTGGCACCCTCTGTTTGTCTCTCTGGCACCCTCTGTTTGTCTCTCTGGCACCCTCTGTTTGTCTCTCTGGCACCCTCTGTTTGTCTCTCTGGCACCCTCTGTTTGTCTCTCTGGCACCCTCTGTTTGTCTCTCTGGCACCCTCTGTTTGTCTCTCTGGCACCCTCTGTTTGTCTCTCTGGCACCCTCTGTTTGTCTCTCTGGCACCCTCTGTTTGTCTCTCTGGCACTCTCTGTTTGTCTCTCTGGCACCCTCTGTTTGTCTCTCTGGCTCCCTCTGTTTGTCTCTCTGGCTCCACACTTTCCCTCAATCCTCAGATCCTAGGAGACCAGCAGGCAGCTCTGGTGGGTCAGTTATGTTTCCAGGTGGGTCAGGCTAAGAACACGTATGGCACTGGCTGCTTCCTACTCTACAACACTGGCCTTAAGGTAGGCGCACCTTGTGCTTTTGGCTTCCTCTGATAATTGTTTTAAACATAGTAATTCTGCCACTTCATTTACACCAACTCTTCCAGAAATTCTATTTGTCAGTTTATTGGCAGATATTAAATTCATGATTTATACTTTTTTTGTATGTTCTAAAATTCTTTGAATGATAAATTCTTAGACTATCAGCATATCTTCAAACAAAGCTTTAAAGCTAAAAGCATCATACTTTAATTTTGCTACAGTTCAAATGTCCATGTAGACATTTAGCAGTAATAAACTGTCATATTTTGGCATGGAATCTAGGGCATTTAACCTAGACACAAGCACTGAGCTGCCCTTACAGTTACGACCAATCAACGGAGGAGCCACATAGAATTAGAATATAGGAGAGAACCGCTGCTGTCCACTTTAAAAATGTGAAAAATGAGTTGTCTTATTTTATTGAAATACAAACATGGCTCTGTATGGTTCTGTACTCATGGGTCCGCATTTGTTACTTTGATCACACTTTTAATGGAGTAATATGCACAACAAATGACAGACATACAGAGAAGAATTACAATTTTTTCAAGCGATTGATTTACCGTGATAATTCTTCAAGCAATAAAAGTAATTTGTTACCATCCTTTCTAAGGCTGTGGAATCTACGACTGGACTTTTGACCACTGTAGCCTACAAACTGGGGAAGAACAAGCCGGCTATCTATGCTCTAGAGGTGAGGAGCCATTGATATTTCAGTAGCTCTTCTTTGTAAATTAATAGATTTCTATGCTCTAGAGGTGAGGAGCCATTGATATTTCAGTAGCTTCTCTGTTTAGATTAATAGATTTCTATGCTCTAGAGGTGAGGAGCCATTGATATTTCAGTAGCTTCTCTGTTTTAATTAATAGATTTCTATGCTCTAGAGGTGAGGAGCCATTGATATTTTAGTAGCTCTTCTTTTTAAATTAATAGATTTCTATGCTCTAGAGGTGAGGAGCCATTGATATTTCAGTAGCTTCTCTTTGTAAATTAATAGATTTCTATGCTCTAGAGATGAGGAGCCATTGATATTTTAGTAGCTTCTCTTTTTAAATTAATAGATTTCTATGCTCTAGAGATGAGGAGCCATTGATATTTTAGTAGCTTCTCTTTTTAAATTAATAGATTTCTATGCTCTTGCTATTTTACTTCTTATTTGTAAATTTTGAACTTCTCGATAATTCTTGTTCTTTTTTTTTTGTTTGTTTATGTGTATTTTTTTCCTAAACAGATTGTGTTTGACTACAGCTAATTACTGTTTCTTGAAAAATATATTTAACTAGCTATAAAATTTGCAGTGATTTTTTTTTTCCTATTTATGAGTTGGGTGTAAACCAAAGAGGAGAATTTTCCATTGTCTTCATGTACAAAGCTATAATGGTCAAGTCATAATTTATTGTCTCTTTATGTTTCAAAACCTTTCAAAAGCTTGAGGAAATTTTGTCTGACATTCAGATTTGAATTTCAATTCAATATGTAAGTCTTTTTCTATGGAAAGCTTTTGATTGCCTCAAAACAGCCTTTTTCTGTTTTGGATAGGCTCTGGTTTCTCAACTTCCAATATTTCAAATGTGCAAGTCATAGGATGCCCTTGTTGATGGTTAATAAGAAAAAATAGATGTACCTATATTGTAAAGGGGTAAATAATCCTCCCAACATTAACTCAATTTTGGGGTCTACATTGAGAGGTGGTCTGTAACATTACTGCAATTTGGGATCTTGGAGTAGAATTTGCGAAAAGCTGTAACACTGTATATTTAAAATGAAATAATAGTCGATGCAATTTGATTGTCCTAAAGGATAAAGACAATTCTAAGATACTCTATGAGTCAAATTTGAATTATTGGCTTTAACCTCTCTACATATGGAGCTACACTGGATGGGTAAGACAACAAACATAAATATCTGAAATGAACTGCTAATAGTGGTAAGAAGTGTGTAAACAATTAATCAAATCTTGTGTCTTGAATCAACGTTTATCTCTGTCCTACAGGGAGCAATCGCTATTGCCGGCGCGTGTGTCCAGTGGCTGAGAGATAACATGGGGATGATCTCCTCCTCGGCAGAGATCGGTCAGTGCTGGTCCTTGTCACTAAAGTCACTCTTTCAGATTCTTCATTTATGGGCAAAGGGGAGAAGAAAACTATCGAGTTATAGAAATTATAAGTTAAAACAAGACTGCTACAATTTTCTTAATTGTTTTTCTTCTCTCATCAATAATCTTTTTATCTGTGTGTCTGCCCATATGTTTGTCTATCTTTCTGTCTGCCACTTTGTCTGTACTAAGTTAATCCGATATATATATATTGTGCTGCAGGAAGCTAAAATTTATTGATCTTATATTGATGAGGCAATGTTAAAAAAAAAGTTATAAAATAAAGATTAATAAAGTTCTTTCAGAAAAAGCAAGAAAAGATAACAAACAATGAAAATTGAAACATAAGAACATCTAGAATTGTGCTACAGCAAGCTAAAATTTATTGATCTTATATTGATGAGAGAATGTTTAAAAAAAGTTATAAAATGGAGACCAATAAAGTTCTTTCAGAAAAAACAATAAAAGATTACAAACAATGAAAATTGAACCTTAAAAACTTCTAAAATTTCAAACAAATATTCTTTGTGAAATTGGAAACAAAGTAGGGCTTAGTAGCCAGTTAAAAGCATAAAGTGTGTCTTGCAAGTGCAAAGAATCATGATCTCTATATCTCTCTCTCCATTTTTTTTTATCCAGAGCAACTGGCGTCAGCTGTAGACAGTACTTATGGTTGCTATTTTGTGCCAGCTTTTTCTGGTCTATTCTGTCCTTACTGGCAAAGCGATGCTCGAGGGTAATACAGACTTTTAATAGCTTTGTTTCTTCTCTCTTAATTAAAACTTACTATTATTCCAGTTTGCTTTATTACATTGAAAAAATATATTAGCGGACATATTCACTCCTCGTCCTTTCCCTTCTCGGAATCCAAGTATTGTCAAAATCATAATGGGAGACTGTATGAAGGATTGTTTGGTTTAAGCTAAAATATACTCGTTTTCTATTGAAAAAAGAATGCAAAATATTATAAAGTGTAAACTAGCGTTGAAATGTTTGTTGGAGAAGCTCCCAAATCTAACTGCTCTTAAACATTCATATTCTTAGAGGTGAAAGCTTTGGACTAGAGGATTGTTCATTGTGCCCAATTTTTTTAGTTCTTTTTTCACCGCATTAAATTTCTGTAACATGTAGTAGCTTGAGTCTTCCATTTTCTTTTAGTGCCTTTTCCTTGTAAACAATATTACTCCACCTCACCATTTGAATATTTCAACTTTCTGTTCATGCTTGCTTTCCCAAATACTCAAAGTTTTTGCATGTAATAAGTACATCAAAAAAATTTCAACATTGTCTGCATATCTTAATTTTGTTTGAGATATGTTAGCTTTCCCCTGAAGCCCATTGTTGTGAATTCTGAATTTTTTAGATACATAAGTTTTCCACTGAAATCAATTATTCAGTGGTTCTTACTTCTAAGTTGTTCAGCTTTCCCTAAGTCTCTCAGGATATTATACAGGGATAGAACACTTAGTTGACTTATTTGCTTTGTCAATTTTAAATACTCATATATATATATATATATATTCTCTTTCCCTATTGAATCCAGTATTATCTGCGGCTTGACACAGTTTACCAACAAGAACCACATCGCAAGGGCGGTGCTCGAGGCAGTTTGCTTCCAGACCAGAGAGGTTAGAACAAGCAAAACTTCTTTCTGGTTTAAGACATAGACAGATTTCACAGAGTTTCATTGAGTATCTAGGGAAATATATAGATCCAGATCAGTTGTTTACAACTGAAATAAAAAAAGGAACTCCTAGGAGCAGATTGGGAAGTGAAAAATATTTTCCATTTCTTTGAAATTTTTTCAAATATAAGTGTCTTGAAATATACCTTTGTCAGAACCAAAATTCTTTGTACAGTTGTCTTGAATTTTAATGTGCTGCAGTGTCAGTCTACAGAAAATGTACTGATTTAAGGTATTTGAAAGATTTTGGGAGAAAAATAGAGAAATTTTTTGAGAAATATATGTTTCCCATTTATACATTATGTGTAAAGATTTAAAAATGCTTATTCTAATAGAAGGGGCCCAAATTTTTTTCTAAACTCCTATCCAATTTTTAAAAAATTTGAATGAAAAATATTTGACTAGATTGACTTAGAAAAGTTTCAAAATTTCTTGTGATTAGCATACATAAGAAAAAAGTGAAGTTGAATCGTTCCATTTCCTCCAGTTTTTCCATAACATACCAATTGGTATACATCTCTTGAGCATAAACGTAGAAATGTTATAGACAAGAAGATGGTTGTTATAATGGCAACCAATTACAAAATGTAGTTAATCTTATCAATTTCCCCCATTCTACTGTGCTGAATTGATAAAGATGAGACAAGATAAACTTTATTTTCATCCCTTTAGGGAAATTCTTTTTCACATATGTCAGCAGATCAAAATAAAATTGCATCCCCAAAAATCATACACAATTGTAGACTCATTACGTTAAATATTGTTCAAATATAAATGCATGGATCTTACGGATAAAACATAAACAAGACTCATACCCTATTCCCTCCTTTAAGAATTTTTTGCTGTAAGTGTAACGGCCTTCTCCCTCTTTGTCCTCTCTGAAGCTGCTGGATGCCATGAACAAAGACAGTGGCCTTGACCTTACCAGTGTCAGGGTTGATGGTGGGATGACTGTCAATTTGCTACTCATGCAGATCCAAGCGGACTTGTTGGGCATCGATGTTGGTAAGTAGGGGTCAGCTTCTCCTTTCTTCGTTGCTGCCTCTGTTTGTCAAATTTGTTTTCCCCCTTTGTAAGTTTCAAAGTCTTACAAACATTCTCTCTACAGTGCGACCCTCGATGACTGAAACGACAGCTCTTGGTGCAGCCATGGCTGCTGGAAGTGCGGAGGGCGTGGATGTTTGGGATCTTTCTAGCCTGATGTCGGGAAACACAAAGGGCAGCCCATCCACTCCCGTGGCAACAGACATCTTCCATCCATCAATCACATCTCAGGGTAAGTTTGCAATTAAACTAAAAAAAACAAGCCAACATAATTAATCCAAATTTTCTCATTATGAAGATAAGACTAGTTATTTATCTGATATCATCTCTCCATTACAAGGGCATTTCATGAATTTAGGATTCTCTCTTATCAAACGATTTATGTGAATCAACACAACACTCTAGAGATTTGTGTAAAGTTACCAAAAAATCATACTAGCGTAGTCTCAAACTTCTCATTCATTTATATTTTTTGTTTTGTTTTTGCTTTAGGATAGATATGGCAGTTTGAGATATTTCAATGATGCTAGAGCCCCTTATGTTTCCTTAAGAGACCTTTACAGACACCTCAAGCCTCATTGGAAAGGAAGAAATAAAATCTTTTGGAGACTTGATAAACTTGTTGATGTCCTTGGAGCTGCATTAGAAAAATATATTGTTCATATTTATTATATACAGGTCTTTTAAAGTCAGTACCTGCCAAATGTAGGATATATCCTGGCTAGACTACAAAAAAAAAGTTCTTGTAAAAGAGCGATGCCTCTCTCTATATGAGTATCTTCGGAAAATTTAGGGGACATCTGAAACCTCTGAAAGAACAGAAAACTGTTTCTTTTTTCAAGATATTTCTAGTTTTCTTAACATGGATTGTTCATAAAAGTTTGCAATATTTTTAAATGGAAACACCTTGTTAAAAAAAAAATCAAGGCACAAATGATGAGAAATACAAACTTATCCACAAAATTGATATTTCAAACATCTTTTCTTATCCTGTTTCTGCAGAGCGTGAAGAACGCCTGGCCAAATGGAAGATGGCGGTAGAGAGAAGCATGCACTGGGATACAGCTGGAAAGCAATTGCGTGAGTTTCAAATCAGTTCGTGCTTACTAGATAAAATTATTTTACATTTGTCTTTATTATATACAGATTTATTCTGAAAATAAAAGGATATTGCAATAGTAGCTTTATCGGTGGTGGCCATAGTTTGATCTCACTTGGATTTGCTCCTGTCCTAATGATTGGTTCTCGAATATATATGAGTCAAAGTTTTAAAAAGAACTAAGTAATTGCAGTCAAGCTAAATCCTTGTCAATTACTAGAACTGTCTCTAATGATATCTTGACCATCATGTAAAGTTTCATTGAAATCAGACCACATTTAACAAATTTTTTTTTATAAACATAACTTTATCTAAATCTAGATGGATTTAAATCTTCTTTTCAAAATCTCAAATTTTTTTTGCAAAGTATGAAAGTAAGTGGCTAATTACATTAGTTCTTGCTTTACTTTGTAAGATTTTGATATTCCATTTTTTTAGGAAGAGCTTAGATTAAAAACCATACTGCCTTGACATTTAGATATTTTAGGAAGTAAAAATGAAATACATGAACTTGCATTTTACACCATTGAATTTGCACAATTGCAAGAAAAACAGTGAATTTAAAGAAGGCCACAAAAATCCTGACTGTACTGGCTGTTAACTGGCTGTTAACCTGCCAATGCATCAGGGTTGTTAGGTTGTTATTTTTTTTCAACGCTTCCCATAAAAAATGAAAAACAAAACAAACAAAAAAATAGCAAATTTGAAATGAAAATATTAATCGGAGGCCAGTAAAATGTTTTCTTATGGTGCCCCTGGAATTTTGCATGGGAGATTCCCTTGGTACATATTTGAATCCAGGTTTCATGGCACTAAATCTAGATTTAATCAAAACCACGGATGTGGCTTTATGTTCTTAAAAAGTTTAAGAAAACTGCCTTTTAGTCCTGTTGCAAATTTTATTTTACTCTTAGTTTGAAAATATTTCATACTCTATGCTTCATGTTTTGATAACCAATTTGTCTCTGGATGTAAATTCTGTAATCAACAAAACTGCTCTTTCTTTTGCCTCCTTTTCCCATTGCAAGCTTAGGTGTCCCGATGGGGCTTTGGGATACCCTAGCTCCAGGTCTGTACGCCTTCGGGAGCTTTGCTATGTTATTGTTGGCCAACTTGGTGGCAGGAGATGGTGCAAGATGATGTTGACTGCAAAACTCAGGGATTTAAAACTACAGCAGGACTTTCTTCTAACGTACAATTCACTGAGGCGGAACTTCAAGACTTTCTCCATGTGTGTTTTGCATGGAGCTGAGCCAGAACGCTTGGGGAAAAAGAAATACAGGATTTTCTCAAGTTGTGTTTAAACCTAAGTGTCTCAATGAAAGGACATTGTGATACAATTTTTTTATACGGGTCTTTGCTCAAAGGTAAACTTTCACACTGAAGTAGATAAATTGATAAATTACTTGTGAAGTCGTAAGGGCATGCATCAATAGCTGTTGTTGGGGGAAATGTTGATAAGCAACAGTGAAAAGCATGCATACTAACATCCAACACATCGAAGATTTAATGTCTGTTCTCTCAATCTTTTCTACTGTTACGTGATTTAATGTCTTTTCTTTCAATCTTTTCTACAATATGTGATTTAAAGTCTGTTCTTTCAATTTTTTTCTATAATTGCAGGATAATATAAATTCAGAGCTCAAAAAAGAAAAGATCAAAACCCTATGTTGTACAACTGTTCAAATTGTGTTCATATCAGCAAACAATGCGTTTAATGATTTATCCAGGGTTCATTAAGTTGAAACATTGTTGTTTTGTTATAGAGAGCATGAACATGGATTTTTTTTATATGTGATAGATTTCCTACATCAAGCATATCTTAGCAAATGTTTTACTTTGAGTCTTATCTGAGTGTGGCATTGAAGGTGAATTTGCTGTATAAAAAAGACATCCACATCTGTTGATTTTTTTTTCTATAGAAAGAATGTCCTCACCAGCTGAAGTTTCTTAGTGAAATACTTGAAAAGTGTCAAATCTAGAATCTTTGTTTTCTTTTTTGTTGATGACAAAACACATTCTCATTATTAAAAAAAAAAAGGTTTTCTATTTGCATTTTAAACGTAATGCAGATAATTTGAAAGCAGAAACCTTGATGCAAAGATTTTTTATCTTGAATCTGATATCATTTGATGATAACCGTTTCCCATTGCTGATTACAACTAATATCCTAACTCCGATACAATGTAATCCATCACTAAACCTGTGCGTAGCTGTTTTAGCCTTCTTAATACTGATAAACCTTTAAATTCTTAATGTGATGAAACGGTAGTTAATACTTTAACTGAACAGCAGTCTTTTTATGTATCATTTATTTTTCCTAAAAAATTTTAAGTCATATAGAAAAATTTAGGAATGTCGTGAAATTACTCCTGTATCTTTCAGTTTCACATCTACAGAAATTCATCCTCTAAAGTGTGCCTTCTATGAAAATGTGATGAAAAAAAATTTTTTTTTTAAATGGTAAAGCGTAAAGGAAGAGATGCAGATATTCAGAGAGAGAGAGAGAGAGAGAGAGAGAGAGAGAGAGAGAGAGAGAGAGAGAGAGAGAGAGAGAGATTTGAAAGCACCTTTATACATTAAAGATACGAAAAAAAAATTCCTTGCATATTTGCCAGTTGCCAGAGGTTGGGGAGACTGTGCGTTACGTGTATAAGATGGCTGATTTGTGGTATAAACTTTTGTTTACATTATAAGCATTTCTAGAGCCTCAGGCTTCTGTGGTTGTTGAGGTTACACTTGTCTCAAACATTCCTATCAGAATTGGCTCGGAGAAGTCTGTTCAAATTGTGTTGACTGGGACAGATGAATTGCCTTTAGGGCTAACGGAGACCAAAAGTCTTCTCTTCCCTATCGAGGAGGTCTTTATCAGGGCTCAGCTGGAGGGCCATGAGGGTGAAAAACTTGAACTAGGGGATAAGAAATTGAGACAACTCAAACTTGGAGAAATTTCTGCAAGTTTGAGTTGTCTCAATTTCTTTTCCCCTAGTTCAGTTCTTTGCATTTTATACTTTTTTTTGCCCACATTGTAAAATTAAAAGTGGTCATGTGGCATACCGCTCATTCTGATATCCACAACATCGACATCAATGGCTGTCTTTCCAACTTGGCCACAATTGATAGAATGGTTTCTCATGCACAGAAAGGTTTAAAGCTGACTTGTAATTTAAGGCAGTATCAACCTCTTTAATTTTAAATATTCAATAATTCTCAACTTGCTAGCTAACAAAAGTAGTTTTTTTTTTTTTTTATGAATAAACAAGACCCTTTCCCGATAAGTTTTGTCGCTCGATTTTGGGATTAATATCTTTGAATTCTTTGAAAAGACACCATCTTCATCAAGACAAGATAAGGCTTAGACAGACTTTCTTTTTCCCAGGCATAGAAAGCTTATACATATTTTTTCTTAGCATAATGCTCTTATGCCATAAAAACTACAAAAAATGGGTTTTTGTGTCTTTAGAAACATGTACCAGGTGACAAGCTATTACTTTTTACTAAAAGCAGTGGTTTCACCAAAATTAAAGTTTGTTAGATTGTTAGATTTTTATTTCAATTCTGTGTTTGCTTCATTTTGCCCTTTCTTGACCTCAAGTTGGCTAATTCTTGACATAATTTTTTTCACTCTTTTTTTTTTCCTTTTCTAATCCTTTTTTAGTCTCTCTATACAATGAATGCCCCACTTATTTAGTCTTTATATTCCAATCCCATATTTATCCAGCTTATATTATGAAAAAAATTATCTGGAGGCTCTATTGACAACTATAATGTTCAGAAAACAATCCGACCCTATTACTCTATTTCTAACTTTATCTATAACCTGCTTCCTAATTTGTTGTAGCCTCAAACAACGGAGACTCTTATCCTAAATACAGCTTTATAAGTAATTGTTTATCTTCTGAGGATAAAGAATACAAAATCAGGCTGTGGACCAAATAAAGTTTTCTTCTTGTTTTTCTTGTTGTAGTGAAGACTTTTTTATATTATTTTTTATTATTATTAAATAATTTTATTATTATTATTTTTATTATTACTTATTGTTGTTCTTGTTATTATTATTAGTGCTTTTATTATTTTTGTTATTATAGTTACTATTTGTATTGTTATAAAAAGTTTTTAATTTTCAGTTACTATTGTTATTATATTTATTGTTATCTTGTTATGCTTTTCAAAAATTCACCTGTTTTTTTATTTGTTTTGTTGTTTTTGTTCCCAGAACCAAATTTTTCTCTCTTGAGATTGAATTGATTGGTCTTAAATGATTATTGTCTTTCATTCTTGATTGCCCACTACAGCTGCTTGTTTATGCACCTCTTCTCGTTTTGAACATGTAAACATTTTATTTGTATGTTTCAAGGTCCAACAACAAATACATCATTGGTGAAGAAATTACCACAGAGATTTTTTAAGTAGCATTTTTATTCTCATTTTACACTTAATTTTTTTTTCTACTCAAACTCTAATCCTTTTAAATTTTCCATCAAAAGAAACAAGTGTTTGTTTTTGTTTTTGTTTTTCTATGACAATTTATGTAAATGTTTACAGTAATTCAGTATTTTGCTCTGTCTGTGAATGAGCTTGATATCCTGAAATATCCTAGAGGTTTGAATATTTTGTTTAATGTTTTTTTTTAATTCTCTTTATTCTTTTTCACTTATCACACATGCATGTACATTATTCAAGGTATATCAAAGAAATCCTTTAGGGTCCGAATTGTGCATAGGCAAATACTGATATTTAAATTTTTTAACACAATGATATTGTAAAAAAAAACTTTCAGGTTGTTAGATCACAACAAATATTTTATGTAATATCTAGAACTTCAGCTTTTAGAGTTAGATTAGCTAATTGCACTCTATATTAATCCATAAAAAATCAGGCATTTATGCAATCTAATGATTTACAATTATGTGATTCCCGTATATTTTACAATGATAATTGTTGATTCAAATAAAAGTAATAATAGTTGTATAAATCTAGTACTGTCTTCTTCACATTCTTGAGATTTGGTGTTGTTACATTATTGTTTCTGACTGCTTTGTTATCTATACATGTATTTGTGTTATTTGCCATTATTGTTTCTTTTGACATTAATAGTTTAGCAACAGGAGACCTATGCTATTGCCCCAAGCAACTAATAAAGTATCAACTTTCTCCTTGATTTGAATCTACGCTAGCTTCTCAGTATTGCTATTCTTTTAATCTGAGAATTATTCTTAGAATCATCTGAGAACTTCAACTGCAGTCCTGCTTACGCGGTTAACCCATAGGTAGGGCGGAAAACTGTACCATTGCCACAGCCAGTTCGTTTCTGGACTGGGCACCTGCCAGAGCAGATTACCCGTGTTGGTATTGTGCCTATTTTAGTTTATAACAAAGCGTTAAGATAGACTTTTGTTGCCAAAACAAATTGTAAGTAACTTTCATGGTTCTGTTGAGTTTATGAAGGGGCGAGTTATAGACACGTGCTTGGAGCAAAATAAGTTTTCAAAGAGAGGTTGATTGGATACGATAATTTCAGTTTACTACTAACAATCCCATTGACGAAAGATTGGATACGATAATTTCAGTTTACTACTAACAATCCCATTGAAGAAAGATTGGATAGGATAATTTCAGTTTACTGCTAACAATCCCATTGACGAAAGATTGGATAGGATAATTTCAGTTTACTACTAACAATCCCATTGACGAAAGATTGGATAGGATAATTTCAGTTTACTACTAACAATCCCATTGACGAAAGATTGGATAGGATAATTTCAGTTTACTACTAACAATCCCATTGACGAAAGATTGGATAGGATAATTTCAGTTTACTACTAACAATCCCATTGACGAAAGATTGGATTTGCATTGAAAGTAAAGCACATATGTGATTTATATAGTGGATGCGTGTGTGAGAGGGGAGGGGGGCGAGAGCTATGTGGGGAAAACTTGTAGTTTAATAAGAACAAGCAAACGTTTGAGTTTACTTCAGTCTTCCATCAGTCTAAAGCCTCAAGAGTCATCGCATGGTCAAAGATTCTATGTAACTAAGTACGGGTTCAATTTACTTCCAGTATAACTCAGCACAGAAAGTGAGGAGGGATCTTACAGTTAGACAGTAGAGGAGAGAGACGGAAATCAGACCAAGCAGCAAGGTCTGCCCTCGATGCTCATCACTATCACTAGTATCAGGCGCTTCCATAATCATTGTCTCAAACAAATTGGGAGACATCAAGTAAAAAAAGCTCTTTTAACAATCTGAACGCTAGCCTATACTTTTCTGCCAAACAGTGGAATCTGACAGCATATCAAAACCACCAACAACATAGGCAGAGGCCTACACACACACACACAGGCACACACACACACACACCACACTCTCAACTCTTGCCTTTCTTTACATCTCGAATAAACTCATTCCTTCCTTATCCGCCTTTACAGTAACAAGGGGCTGTGATTGACCAGTAACAAGATCGGTTTGGTCAAATGCTAATGGGAAAAATTGGCCAATCACGTTACATTATATCAAACACCACCACTAGCTGCAATCCACATGATTCGAGGAAGTTAGGCTACAGTGGTCATGCCTTGTCTTTGTCAGGATTCTCTATAGAGGGTGGAAGGTGGGGGCAGTGGTCATGCCTTGTCTTTGTCAGGATTCTCTATAGAGGGTGGAAGGTGGGGGCAGTGGTCATGCCTTGTCTTTGTCAGGATTCTCTATAGAGGGTGGAAGGTGGGGGCAGTGGTCATGCCTTGTCTTTGTCAGGATTCTCTATAGAGGGTGGAAGGTGGGGTCAGTGGTCATGCCTTGTCTTTGTCAGGATTCTCTATAGAGGGTGGAAGGTGGGGGCAGTGGTCATGCCTTGTCTTTGTCAGGATTCTCTATAGAGGGTGGAAGGTGGGGGCAGAGGTCATGCCTTGTCTTTGTCAGGATTCTCTATAGAGGGTGGAAGGTGGGGACAGTGGTCATGCCTTGTCTTTGTCAGGATTCTCTATAGAGGGTGGAAGGTGGGGACAGTGGTCATGCCTTGTCTTTGTCAGGATTCTCTATAGAGGGTGGAAGGTGGGGGCAGTGGTCATGCCTTGTCTTTGTCAGGATTCTCTATAGAGGGTGGAAGGTGGGGACAGTGGTCATGCCTTGTCTTTGTCAGGATTCTCTATAGAGGGTGGAAGGTGGGGACAGAGGTCATGCCTTGTCTTTGTCAGGATTCTCTATAGAGGGTAGAAGGTGGGGACAGAGGTCATGCCTTGTCTTTGTCAGAATTCTCTATAGAGGGTAGAAGGTGGGGACAGTGGTCATGCCTTGTCTTTGTCAGGATTCTCTATAGAGGGTGGAAGGTGGGGACAGTGGTCATGCCTTGTCTTTGTCAGGATTCTCTATAGAGGGTAGAAGGTGGGGACAGAGGTCATGCCTTGTCTTTGTCAGGATTCTCTATAGAGGGCGGAAGGTGGGGGCAAGTATGTGGGAAGGGAGGGCCATGTGATAGAGTCACTCACTACTGTCTAGTTTTTTTTTTTTGTTTTTTTTTTTACATGTTCTCTTCAGTCTTTTTAACAACCACATGCGAAGGAAACGGGTTTGCCATGTGTCATAAAATGCTACCGACAGACGTGCCTAAATGAGTGTTGGTCTTCACACCTCAGTGGCTCATGATCTCCTCTAAAAAGCCTGTCGAGTATCTGAGGTCGCACGTTAAGAAGATATTGGCGTTTCAAATAGACTCGCCAGTGAACCACTAATTATAAGGGCGCCGCAGTATCCAGCTAGGAGCCTCAACATCTACATTAATTTTATGCCCATCGCAGAGGCCAGGATATCGTCACGGCAAAACCTAAATTGAGGTGCTGCGTAGCGGAAAGGATGGTTCTGTAAATATGCTACACAAAACCTGACAACAAAAGTTACTTAATGTCTCAAATTGTTTGATAAAGCAAAGCATAACTCTCATTTCTTAACCCAGGCGGTAAAGTCAACACAGAAACAAGTCAATCAAATTTTGTGTACATCCAAATATTTTTTTTATGAGCGTGTGCTACTAACTGAACCAAGTACTAAAAATCAAGAAACAGGAAGCAAACCCATCTCCTGTTTATTACCATGATTAGTTACGAAGTACCGATATGCCCCAGCTATATCAGATGTACTTTTTTTTATTGTCTGAAACCACTTTGACTTGTGAACATTGTGCCTTATTCGTTTTAGCACTATGAGTATGAACGAAAGCACATTTCTAATGTATTGAGTGTTAAAGTTATGGGGCGAAGATTTGTGACCTATCCCTTGGGTTTCTGGCTTCTGGAGAGATGATGAAAATTTCATTGTATGTTTTGATTCATTTGTAATATACCTATAAGAATAGACACCATGTCTCGATACGGTAGCTCTCTCGGACTGCCATCTTCTCCAAATGTCCTGAGGTCGACACTCGACAGAGAGAGATGTTGTTTTACGTTAAATCAATCAGTTAGCTATTTCAGCGCCTTTCGCACCTCAGTTCAAGTGCCTGGTTTATCGAGGATCTGTCCTCCCATTGGACTTATCATCAAAATCTAAATTTGCCGTTATAACATTTAAGTATTTGTAATACTTGAATAATAATAATAATCAATTAAAATATGTTCTAAAACACTTCAAAAATCACAGGTCGAAAACGAAAGAAGAAAATTACAAGCCCATCGTGGACATGAGCTGAAACGGTGAAAAGAAGGCTTTTAAATGGATTCATTATTAGTAACTACAACGCCAACAACTACCCACACTGATTAAGATCTTCACCTGAATCCATCATATTTTAGGTAAATTAAAACTAATCAGAAATTCAGACCTGCATTATGAATTGATCTAGACCTGATCTAGTTAAGACTTGGGACCTAGTAGAGGGCTTATTTTAGATCTGGACTGTACCGTTGATTGAAAGAGCTAGATCTACTCTAACAACCAGAATCTCATCTTAATCTATGTCGATTAAAATGAAGAATCTAGTCTCTTCTAATCTGAATATGGATATCACTTCCACTTCAAATATGATATTTTATTCCAGAATCAAGATAAGATATAGATAAAAATAGAATCTAGAAATATAATAATTAAGGACAATGTAATACTTATAACTCACACTAAATCTAGTTATCCACACAAGCCTACGAATAAACAATGCTGCTTATTCATACAACTACACAGCAACGAATCTAGAAGTTGTGTGAATTTGTCGCTTTTTCATTTGTTACCCCAGGCTTGTTAAGTTTACATTTGATATCTTGCAATAGAATCAGACTACATGTATTGATAATTTTCAAACTCTTTGAGGTCTGATAAATATCCATTTAAAAATTTTTTTTTAGTGATATTTGATTTAAGCTACGCTGTAACTGATACAATATTGCAATCAATACCACAAAGGTAGACTAAGGTGAACAAACCTGGGGTAACAAAGAAAAACATACCTTAAATTTGGCCTTTCTAAAACTTCATTCAAAAGGTAGATGGTTTTCAGCAAAGTTGCATTTATGATTGAAGTAACAGCGACAAATAAATAAAAAAAGACAGAATTTTTTAAAAATTTATATCAAAAGCAAAATCTGTTGGAACAAAACAAAACACCTTTTAAACTTACTATTTCATGACTTCTACATGGTGATACATCAGATACTGATAGAAGACTTTTGTGTTTACAATAAGTTTCAGGTTTGGAGCCTTGTCTTGTTTAAATCTTTGAATTTCAAGATGGCTGTTACGTACCATGAAAGGCATATGATTCCCAGGGCCTAGATGTATAGAGCATTAGAATCACCATTGTTATTTTATAAACATGTTTGAATTTGATTCCAGGCTGAATCATATAGTGGTGGTGGAGATCCCATCTAATCAGTGCTAACATTGGCTTGAGCCAAGCCACTGTGTCAACATCTTCTTCAGAAAAATTAGACACATCGTTTACACAATCATTTCTAAAATGAATTAAAAAGAAAATTGACACTACTAGGGAAACACCTCAAATCTTGTGAAGTCACATCTAGAATCTGGAATTAAATATAGCTGTGGTTAATGGTGCCAATGGGATGGATCATGTTTTCTAAAAATACAAAGGCAAGAGCTGAACTTTCTGGAATAAAAATGATTATTATGACCTTCTTTACCCCATTTAGGTCTAGGTCAAGTAAAAATCTGAAATATCATTTTTTGAGGGGAAATTGGACGTTCCTTCAATATATATATAACTAAGAATTTATCTTGGTATCATCCGAAGTGTATTTTTATTTCATGAAAGGAAACCCAAAACAATGATTATCATGAATACTGTTATAAGTGTAATTTAAAGGGACTTTTGTTAATTTCAGGACGTAAATATGAATTGAATCTTGTACAGATGTCAAACCTCTAAAAAGAGTTGGAGGCTGTGGTGTTCAACAGCCCATGGAAAGGAAAAGACAAAAGTTCTGGAATTAATAAGATGACCAAAAGGTTAGATATGGTTATAATTTTTCTTTATTGATTGTTTTCTTCAACTCTTTAGCTCTCCCGTATATATAACCACATTGTAATTATTTTTTTAATCAGAATTTTTGTTTTAGTATAACATCAAAATTAAAAGATTATTCTATCACAGACTAATTATTGTTGAAATTCAGTAGGAACTTGATTAAATAGACAAGGATGGTTTGCAAAACCTCAACACAAAACTAATATCATTTTCGCCTAGCATTCTGTATGAGTCTGTGAAAATATTTTGAAGTTTTGAACTAAACAAAGTTTGAAAATGAGTCATGAATCTACGATTGTGGCTTAGCATTTTACTACCAGATACAACTAAATCACACCAAATGCTTGGTAACTTGACGCACTTATTTTCACCGAGATCATTCCATCAATATAGAGTCCGTAAATTGGCCTTTCATTTACACAACAAGCGAAATTATTGACAGAGAGTAAAAGTTGCAGAGAGCATGGGACATACATTGAAAGTTTTTCTTTTAGAGAGAGATAAAATATAGGGGTTGGTGAAATAAATAGATGGATGGACAGACGTATATAGCGGTTTTAAGACTGGTATATATATATATAAAGATAAAGTTTGGGTGAAATCATTAATTAATATGGGAATTGTGATTTACAATGGGGATTTAGCGGAGTTTTCGAAACAAGTGTTCGGGTGAAATCATCAAGTAATATGGGAATTATGATTGACAATGGGGATTTAATGGAGTTTTCGAGACAAGGTGGAAGAACAATAAGAGATAGCAAAGAGGAAATGTGGTGATTTTCTTCTGATATTGAGGAAAAACAATTTGGGAAAAGTCGCGGGGATTGAGTAAAAGATGATTGAGGAACTATGCGAAGAAGAATGATTGTCTTATTAGTGGTTATGGAGATTTCATATGTAGGATGGAAGGGGAGGGCGCTATCCTGATGGTCCTTTCAACACGGTGATGTAGAATATATATCAGCGAGGAAGAGAATGAGAGAAAAGTGGCTTGACAATGCAATGAGTAAAGAATGTGAATTTTCAGTTTCTTGTGAGACTAAAAAAACTTGCTCTTCTGAGTCTTCATCAGAGGCAAAATGGTTGGAAAAGGAATCTGAAAAGGAAAAGTAAAGTTAAAAGAAACACTTCCTTTATCATTCTGTGAAGGCCAACGCGTAAAAACGTTTGCAAACATACAGAAATAGATATTTAGTTGGAGAAAATAAAAGAAAGCAACATTTCTCACTTCGCCAATATCCTGGCCAGGGTGGCAGACAGTCTGAGTAGTATTCAGTAGTTCGTTCGTATTGTAAACAAGTTCACTGATGTAAACACAATGGCGGCCATGAATACTTGTCTTTAGCAGCAATGTTAAAGAGGGAGAATTTTGTTTTGTTTTGAAGAAATCATGAGTAATTGTCACAAAACCATTTTTTAAACTGAGATAAACAAACTGTCTTCCCAATTTAGTCAAGCCATTTAGCCTTAAGAAACGTAATTAATTTAATTAATTAGGACAATGCATCAAAATTCACGCCTTGTAAACGCCCAATAGGTTACTATAAAAGCTCTCCAATTGTTATTAGGTTGTAAGCTTGGCTAGGTAACGAACCAAGAACTTGCTCTAATCCCTAACGGTGTTAAGACCCGTAAAACGGTCAAGGTCCACACGCTATGACGGCGCGCGCCAGTCGTCATGTATGCCTTGGGTCTGGTGTGACTCCTCCCATAATACACTCGTTATACATTGAAGAATAGATGCTGGGAGGGAAGCTTTGTCGGACGGGTGTGTGAGAACCACAACCTCCTCAGAGGTACCGGCGACTAGGGTACTTCGTCAATGTGGTATTGGTTGAGTAGGCGATTCCGAGAGTGCCTATATGGCGGAGGATCGTGGCCGAAAACCTTCATCCCCTTTTGTTTTTCTTTTGTTTTGCTTGAATTTTTTAATTTAGTTTTATTATACTTCTATTTGTTATGTTTTGAAACAAAGAAATAAATCAAATAAACAGTCCCTGAGTGCCTATATATGGCGGAGGTTCAGGGCTGAAACTCATTTTTGTCTCATTTAAAAAAAAATCCTACTCTGGTTTTTATTTTTTTTTTAATTACACCCTTTTTCGGAAGCCTTAAGGAAAACAGACCATATCTGGAGAATCAAACACCAGGAGGCAATGGAAGTAAGATAAAGGCTTACGCAGAGAATACCATCTTCTTACTCACAAATCTAGAAAGCCGAAAAGAAATCATAAAATTACTCAAGACATATGGCAAAAAAAAAAAAAAGCGGAGCAAAGATCAACACCCACAAAACAACAGCCATGAAAATTTGAAAAATAAAGAAAGAACCCCCCTCCCCCCATTCCCGGAGAAATAACCTTCACGACAGAGATGAAGATCTACGGATTAAGATTTGACAACACAACCAACCAAACACCCAAAATCATCTGGGATAAAATTACAGCAAAAATAGCAACAATAGCAGGTGAATACGAGCTCAAAAACATTTTTGAGGACGAACAATAATTATAACCACAATGATTCTCTCCCAGTTAATATATTTAACCACGATATTCGAGCCGCCGAAAAAAATACACCAAAGAGATAAATAGAATATTATGGAAACTATATTCTATCAATACCCTGCACCAACCGTCCATGAATACATCAGCGAAAGAAGAAGCAGGAGGAGGCACAGGACGGAGAAAAATAAAATCTATAAGGATGAAATACATCTACGAGACTAGAGAAGAAATATACAAGAACCTATGTTCGAGTATTACAACAGATTGAGATTGCTCAAATATAAGAGGATAGACAACACATTGCTTCCAACAGCCTAAAAATAATTTTCAAACTAGCATAAACAGGACAATCCCAGACCTAGCGAGAACCAACTCGGGGAAAGGGAACACTATCTACAAAGCTAGTTCAACAACTCGAGCCAACTGATAGAAGCGCAATGAAGCACCTTTACAAATATAAGGTAGAAGATAGGACAGAGCCATTTAAAGCACTCGCCGGCAGGAGAAATAATATTGAAACCAAAGAAATTACATACAGGCTGTCATACAATAACACGTCAATTAAACCAGCAGAAAAATGCAGCTTGTGCCGTGAGAAGACCTCAGAGATGCACATATTTACAGAATGCAAAAGAGTTCAAGAGATTAAAAAGGATTTAAATCAAGGCGTCTAAGACCTATCATAGGTAAAAAGTGGACATAGATAAAGCCCTTCTGACCAACATCCTACCCAAAGGAAGAGGGTTAAAAGAAGACAACAAAATAAACATACTTACACACGGATTCTGCTACTTCGTCTGGACCAAATATGTGAGAGCCAGAAGCAGATGAGGCCAGAAAACACCACTTGACAACCAGTGGCGAATAAGGTACAAAACAAAACAAAAACAACAATAGACACAGAACTGGCAGAGTAATTAAATAAGCAAAGATAGAGAAGAGAGTACAAGTGGTTAAACAAAAACCATAGAACAAAGAAAGGCCAACTAAAAAAGGAACGAAGAGAACAAACCAAATTAGTTCAGAAAGAAACATACAGAGAAGACAGGCGGAAACCAACTAGGATTGAATGGAATCCAAAACAAAGACAGTAGAAGCACTGAATGGGATCCCTTGGGGGAGCGAAACTCACCAGAGTGGTCACTGAAACAAGAGTCACGAGAGTGGACACTGAAACAAGAGTCACGAGAGTGGACACTGAAACAAGAGTCACGAGAGTGGACACTGAAACAAGAGTCACGAGAGTGGACATTGAAACAAGAGTCACGAGAGTGGACACTGAAACAAGAGTCACGAGAGTGGACACTGAAACAAGAGTCACGAGAGTAGACACTGAAACAAGAGTCACGAGAGTGGACACTGAGAAACAAGAGTCATGAGAGTGGACACTGAAACAAGAGTGAAACAAGAGAGAAACAAGAGTGGCGAGAGAAAACGAATTAAACCAAACAATCAACAACAGAAGAGGGGAAAAAAACCCAACCCAAAAAAAAAACACTCGGACAAAAGACAAGGAAAAGCATAAACAAACGTCACCGACCGGTCAGAAAACAAACAGTCGAACCAAGAGAAAACAAGTGTGACTACTTGGGGGAGTGGATACTTCTAATAAAATAAACAAGAAACAAATGATGATAGAAGACAAAAAAAGAGAAAAATAAGAGAAAAGAAAAGAAAGGAAATGAGGAAAGAAAAAGAAGGAAAATGTGGTCGGAACAAGAAAAAAGAAAATAAAATAAAAATAAAAAAATAACAAGAAAGAAAAGAAGAAAAAAAACAAAGAGAAGGAAAAGCAAAGGAAAAATAAAGGAGAATAAAGAAAAACAAACCTAAAAGAAGAATAAAGAAGAAGGAGGAGGGAGAAAGGTTGGTTTTTTTTTTTGTCTCGCTCATCCTCTCACCAGGGAAAACATTTAAGGAATAAAAAAGAAGAAAAAGAAAAGAAAGCAGGAAAAAAAAACCCAGAGCTTTTTAAGCAAAAGAAAAAGACATTTTAAATCTCTAAGGAAAAATCTAAACAAATAAATAAAATAAAAAAAGAGAGAGACAGGGACGTAAAGGCGAGGATAAAAAGACCAAATAGGAAAGCACTGGTCAAGCACTGGCCATTTAAAAAACTACAAAGGAGGGGCAACAACCCTCAAACCAGACCAACAAATCCCTAAAGGAAATAGAATATAGGAACGCTAATAAAAAGTCAATGTACGCAAATAAGCATACAGTTTTAATTAGACAGAAAATTAAATCTTTAAAAAAAAAAAGCAAGGCAATCAGGTGCAGTGAAATCCTGATAAGTCTTTCTGAGCCTTAAAATAAAAAAAATACCCCGTAAAACGGTCAAGGTCCACACGCTATGACGGCGCGCGCCAGTCGTCATGTATGCCTTGGGTCTGGTGTGGCTCCTCCCATAATACACTCGTTATACATTGGAGAATAGATGCTGGAAGGGAAGTTTTGACAGACGGGTGTGTGAGAACCACAACCTCCACAGAGGTACTGGCGAGTAGGATACTTCGTCAATGTGGTGTCGGTTGAGTTGGCGATACCGAGAGTGCCTATATGGCGGAGGGTCAGGGCTGAAACCCTTACCCCTCCTCTCTACCCCCCCCCTTTTTTTTTCCCCTTTGTACTATCTGTTTTTTTTTTTTTATAATCCCTCTTAACAAAAGAAATCAAGTATAATTCTAGAACTCAAAACATCTTATGGTCGTACATTCCGTCCACTTGAAACTAGTGTCATGTTAACATTACAAGTGAAACTATAGAGCTTTGATGCCATGGAGTCCTTAGCTCTAGTGTTCGCCAAAAGCTTCTTTGGAATTGGCAAACAAAAAGTGTCGCTGTTGGGAACAACTCTGGGCAAGCATTCACAGAAAATGATCGGTGTATATTTTACTTTGAATTTTGAAAACAAGGAAATGACAAATTGTTCATTTTTAAAATTTTATTGATGGAGTTTCTCGAATTTGATTATTGTTTAATATTCAACAGAAGCTAAAATCGATAAATAAGCATTTGAGGTGTCTACGACCGCTCACTCTGAAATAGTTGCTAACTTTAGTGTGTTTTGTAAACCTTGTTATTCCATGCAGCGGTAGACACACAACTTTGTGAGATCTAGGCCGGTATTATTAGTTGCCTAGGAACTTAACGATGCATTTGCTTAAGATCGTCGGAAATTGATTTTACGTTTGTTAATATGGCCGCAAGTCGGAGAAGATCCGGGACACCAAAGTTGGTTGGGGCAGGCGAGGCGTTAAGTCCCTGGTAAAGATTCTTTATACATATCTATGACTAACAACATGTGATTGTCAATATCACGGGACCAACATCAAGACCTCCTTGAGTTTAGGCCGAATCATTACCGAAGTAAATAAAACTTTAAGTGTCAAAGTGAGCTATATCATTTGGAAGTTTAGCCAAGTAAGCACATTTTAACATTGGTGTCGAATGGACTGAAAAGCTAAAACAAAATGGAAAAAAAACCCAACATGCTTTCTGTTCTAACAATCCTTAAAAGTTAAAAGAAAATAGATCTCTATAACCCTTAAAAATGCAAAGGGTTTGTTTACTGCGGTGCTTGGCCTGGGCTAGTGAGGTCTCCACAAACACTTTAGTGTTTGTTTTGCTAAAGCCACAGATTCAGCACAGCTTTCGGCGAAATAGCTTGAGCACAGACCCGCAGACCTGCACCAAGAAAGCAGTTGAGATAAAAGTTTACAAAAAACAAAAACAAAAAAAAACAAAACAAAACAACGAAACAAAAACATAAAGAGTTGTGGCAAGAAATTCAAGGATGTTAATTTTCTCGATGTATTCAAATTGAACTCAAACATAGACAAACTAGCACTGGTTGATGCAATTGACACGTACCTTGAAAAGATAAACCCTAGATGTGTCATATATATTGAGTCATGTGGTATTGTATTGAGCTGAACTTTATTATTATTATTATTATTATTATTATTATTATTATTATTATTATTATTATTATTATTATTATTATTATTATTATTATTATTATTATTATTATTATTATTATTATTCTTATTCTTATTTTTATTATCATCATCATCATCACCATCATCATCATCATCATCATCACCACCACCACCACCACCACTACTACTACTACTACTACTACTACTACTACTACTACTACTACTACTACTACTACTACTACTACTACTACTACTACTACTACTACTACTACTACTACTACTACTACTACTACTACTACTACTACTACTACTACTACTACTACTACTACTACTACTACTACTACTACTACTACTACTACTACTACTACTACTACTACTACTACTACTACTACTGTTGTTGTTGTTGTTGTTGTGTTATTATCATCATGTATTGCGTACAGGTGTATTTCTTCTTCTTTTTTTTTTTTTTTTCACCACAAGCCTGACAAAAAAAGCACTCTAAAGCCCTTAAAGAACTTACAAATTTGATCAGGAAAATTAATTTCTCATGATAAATGACCAGCAAAATCCACAAACATCTAAAACAGAAAGGATAAATAACGAAGTCAGTACGCCTGATCGTCATTGTCAGTTGCAAATGATACCCTAAGGAAGGGCAAACCACTGCCGTATAAAATGAAAGCACAGTGACATGCTTTTCAGACTTATTTGAGAACATTGCCAAATTAATTGTATTGTTTAAAGCGTATAAGGGTAATAGCTCCTAAAACTATAAATCAATTGTAAAATTCCTATAGTTTCTTTTCTACCAGGTTAAACCCTGCATAGAAACATAAACCCTCTCAAAGGCTATCAAGTGAATTACCTGCTCAGCTCTATGATGTAAAAAAGTGAAACACTTTTACCTGATAGAGGTTCAAGAACTGATATGAGAAATAATGCAGTAGCACTTTTCTTTTTACCCTTTTTTGTTTCAAAACTCTTAGAATTTGATTTTCTACTGAAGGATATTGTGGGAAAATCAGACAATGAATTCTAATTCATTTTTTTCCTCTTCATATTTTCTCAAACAAGAGTCCATTTGTGAATCATATTTTTTTTTCAGATGGAAGATCGAGTGAAAAACCAAATCACAAGCTGCAGGAGAAACCAGAAAACTTGCGTACATATAACTCAACCAGCACAAGCACAACTCTCTCTACAAGCCCTGCCACCAATATAACAACAACACCTGCTGCTGCTGCTGATGAAGGATGAGTTTTCAACAGCATCCACCACTTCAGGGATCTGTCAGTGGTGGATAGTATCCACCCCAACTGTTAGGGGTCACCTATCAAACATCCAGAGATGAAAGTGAAGGACAACTCGACAATTGCTGTGGAGCTCCACAGTCACGGTCCAACAAGCTCAGGGGCATCTCAGAGACAGCTGGACCCTGGTCAGCTTATCCATCTAAAGGAGGATACTTAATTGATGGGGAGATAATTACTACACGTCAAATTGTAGTTCTCGATCCTGATGTCCAGTGGGTTCTCTCTTGAATGGAGAGAGATAAAAAAAAATTCCAATAATGGAGGACTCTTATGAACAAAAGTAAAACAACATTTTTTTTAAAATGCATGTAAACTATAATCTTTTTACATTCTACCTCAAAGTTATCATAATTTTGTAAAAAGTTGAGTGTTTCTGGAGATGTTTACATAGTAAAGAAATGTCTTTTTTCTCATCTGTTTTACTTTTCATTTTTCATTCTCTGTCTGTCTGTCTGTCTGTCTGTCTGCCTGTCTGTCTCTCTCTCTCGCTCTCTCTATCTCTCCCTCTTTCTCTCTCTCTCCCCCTCTCTTTCTCTCTCCCTCTCTCTCTCTCTCTCTCTCTCTCTCTCTCTCTCTCTCCCTGTCTTTATTTCTTTCTCTCTTCCTCGACCTCTATCTCCCTGTTGTTCCACTCTCTCTATCTCTCCCGTCTCGTCCTTCTCTTTATCTCCCTCTCATGATTTTATCCTCGACCTCTCCTCCTTCTTTCCCTCTTTCTTACGCCAACATACTATCTGTCTGCAGTTGTCGTGCTCTGTTTCTTTTTTACTGCTTCTCTCTCTCCCTCTCTTTCTCTCTCTCTCGATCAGTAACCTAGTAAATCTTAATGGAGGAGGTGTGAGTCCAACAAAAGTCAAAAGCAAAGAATAATGTCATCAAACAAAACAAAAATGTGATCAGCAAAAGACAGAGGATAGAACTTGAGGATGGATAACAGAGGATCAAGGATGGAGGGTAAAGAAATCGAAACAGGTGTCTGAAAGATACTGGATAAAAGATAAAAATATTAAAGTGAGGGAGGGAAGAACACAAAGAAGGAATGGGATTGAATGATGGATGATGGAGAATAGATGATGTTTGATAGGGATGGAGTGAGGAGGATAGAGCTAAAGAAGGGAAGATTGAGCACAAAGACGGAGGACAAAGGTTAAAGGATGGTAAATTTTGTATGAAAGGTGAACGAGGAAGAATGGAAGAATAAAATTTCTATCCTACTGATGTTATTCCTAGTTATAAAATAAGTCTATCCATTTGGGAAATCTTTTTTATTTACTTGTTTCTGAAAATGTGAAATATCAAGCAAGTATTTTTTGTTCTCGTGTCATAAATAAACTTTTGATATAAATTGCAGGTTTAATTTAAGCTTTGACTTGAGTTAGCTTCCCAGAAGTCTTGCCATCTTTATGGCAATAATTGTGCTAACGCTATTTTTATACAATAAGTTATAGCAGCTGCAACCTACTTGATTGTTGGCGCCCATTCACTGCAAACTAATGTTGATTTTAAACACCTGTACTGTGTGACAGGCAGTGGAAGATTTGATTAGATTCATGTCCTGGAATCCAAGCTATTGCCTCATATCATGATAATTTCAAGCGAACCCTTACCTCTTGACATCCTCAAAAACTGTATTTCATAGCAAATATGAGGTATGTTAACAACTCAAAAAGTATGTATTGTAATTTCTCATATATATATATATATATATATATATATATATATATATTGGCTAATTTTTTAACATACCTTTTTTCCCCTCGACTAAGCCTTATTTAGTACCTCTGAACAACTACCCTAAATTATTGAGTCTTTACATTCAACTCCCATATTTATCCTGCTTATCTCAGTTAAAAAAAATATCAAGAGACTCTGTAGGAACCTCTAATTTTCGTGCAATAATCCCATCTTATCACCCTATTTCTAACTTTACCCATCACCTATTTCATAATTTGTCGTAGCTTCTAACTGTGGAGAGGCTTATCCGAAATGCAGCTTTATAACCACAACTAAATGATTGTGTTCTGTGGATATAGAATACAAAATCAGCTGTGGAGCAAATAAATTTTACTTTTTGTTATTATTGCTTAAGTGAACACTTATTATTATTATTATTACTACTACTACTACTACTACTACTACTACTACTACTACTACTACTACTACTACTACTACTACTACTACTACTACTACTACTACTACTACTACTACTACTACTACTACTACTACATTGTACTACCACTACCACTACCACTACCACTACCACTACCACTACTACTACTACTACTGCTGCTGCTGCTGCTACTACTACTAGTACTACTACAATTTTAAATCCAGTAGGATTGTAAAAACACTTTCAAGATGTCAGATCACAACAAATATTTTATGTAATATCTAGAACTTCAGTTTATAGAATTAGATTGGCTAATTACATTCTGTATTAATCCATAAAAATCAGACATTCATACAATCGTATAAGTTATAATTATGTGATTCCCATGTATTTTGCAATGATGATTGTTGATTCAAATTAAAGTAATAATAGTTGTATAAATCTAGTACTGACTTCTTCACATTCATCAGATTTGGTGTTTTTCTTTAATGTTACTGACTGATTTATTATCAAAATATAGTGTTATTTGCCTTTTTTGTTTCTTTAAACGTTAGTAATTTAGCAGGAAGAGGCCTATGCTATTCCCCCCAGAAGCTGTCAACTTCTCCCATCTCTGTAATCTGTGCTAACTTCTCAGTCTTGTTATTCTTTTGATCTAAGAATTATTGTTAGAATCATCTGAGAACTTTGTAGGTCAATCTATCAATCACGTGCCGTGCTCTTTCGTGTGGGCGACCATGACCTTCCACGCATCTCTATCCCTCGTCGCTTTCAGTGTTTCTGTCACTCTTCCCACTTTGAGCCACTTTGTTAGTCCATCCAACATCTTGCCACGCTGTTTTCCCCTGCTGCGTTTTCCTACAACCATTTCAGTTGTCACAAGATGTTCTAGTTTCTCTCCTCTCATCACAGCCTTGTATTTGGGCCTGCAAGTTGTATGGAGACACAGACTATTGTCAAGCTGAGGGTAGGGCTGGTTGGTTGGGATCCAGCCCTCTCTCCAAGCAAACAGCCCAGGCCAGGATTCTGTAACAGAACATTTCTTATCTTCAATCCATTTTTTTTACTGACTGATTCATCTGTCTATCTACACTTAGTTTTACCGCCATACTTCGATTTATTTTTACATTTTATCTCGAGCAACAAAAAAATGATTTCATTTGAAGTTCTTTGAGCTCAAGTAATTAATGCGGTAACATAATGTAAACTAAGAACTTGGCAACGCAATAGAATTCAGTGTGCAAAGGCTCTGAAGATTGTCTTACTTATCTGAAATTCTTTCATTTGTTGACGTCGTGAGTTTTTGTATGATTCTTAATTCTGAGAGTGAGAGAGGTCAAACTGGCAGGGAATTTTTCACATACGAGAACCATGACATTCTTTTGTCAGCTCTGCTATACCCTACAGGTGTTGGATCATTGAGCAAAAAACTAGAGACATCCCCTTAGACATCCAGCGGGCACGCTTTATCAATCAACCAAGCAATCAATCAATCAATGATGAACTTAAGAAATGAAGTTTACAGGCTTTGCCAAACCATTCAATCAATCAATATATTTTTATAAAAGCAATGAGCAGGTTTTATTTATCAATCAATAATATTGATGAGAGAGAAAGGGGAGAGAATAAGGGTTGTCAGTTGAAGCCACGAACAGTGATGATTCATAAAAACAAAAAAAAAAAAATGCTGTAGTTTAGGGCAACATTTTATTTCCTTGTTTTTGAGTTCCAAATCATTTCTTTGGTGTAAGTTTAAAAGTTTCAGGATCAGAAGAGAGAATGTTGAAGAATTATAAACATTAATTTTCAAAACCAATATTCTATTGAATAAGGGGAAATCGATTTCATTTTAATTTTGGCTACAATGAAAAGCATAACTGAAATAAAATACTCAAACCAATCTACTGGATTTCTAAAATATAACTCATGTTGGATTGCATCCATGTTCGTTTCAAGTTGAAGAGTTTATAGCTTGCTTTGCCAGCTCCGCCGCCATGACAATCAGACTGTCAAAATATTCCTCCGCAGAAGGAACTATTTCATCTGGCGGAAGCAGAAAACCCTTGGGATCATTCCAACTAGGCCTAAGTTCCATGCAGATTGAGAAAATTCCAGGAACTTCTTTCAGAGCCCAATCTTCTCCTGCCCCACTCGCAGCGTCTGGACAAAAAGAACAGAAATAATTTTGTGAATAACAAAGAGAAAGAATACAGCAATGCACACACTCACACGCACACAGAAATAAGTGATAATATAATTATGTGATAAAGGATTGTACCACATTTTCCATATTGTCAACTCTCGATTTAAAAACAATCATTTTTTTTTTATAATTAATTTTTCTGTAAAAGAATTTAGAGAAAATTATAAAGAATTACCGGTATGTCTTATATAATATTTGTAAACATTCTAAATATTTATAAAATGATAATGATAATCATATTGAAGAGAGCCACCAGGGTATAAGTACTCAATGCTTAATTAAAGTATCTTGGATTATTTTTTACCGATGCTTACATCATCATCAACATAATAATAATAATAATAATAATAATAATAATAATAATAATAATAATAATAATAATAATAATAATAATGATAATAAAAATAAGAATAAGAATAATAACTGCTTAAAATATAAAGCACAAAACAATAACCAATACAGGTAATCAGCTTATTTCCTGCTTTTGAAACCTTTCTTAAGAACATTTTAAATACTTATTTAAAAAAAGAAAAATTCCTTCAAATCGCCGCCCACTGCTTTAGCGAAATCTATAGCTGCGCATTTACCTTAACCTACGCGATACTAAATGTTTTTAAGTAGACCTATCGATAAAGAAATTGGAATTCTACTTAAGTAGCCAAATATTCTATTTTTAGACTTACAGCCGAGCAGTGGATAGGCTTGGCCTTTGAGGTATGTTGTGCCGTGCCGCACAGATATGGCGGAGTTCATCAGCTCAGCGATACGATCCTGGCATGGTCAAAGAGCAAACACTATACTCGTCGTTTGTATTGTAAATAAGGCGGTTGGTGGTTATTGTAGTGGTTCCTATTACAAGTATTATAACGTTAGTAGTAGTAGTAGTAGTAGTAGCAGTAGTAGCAGTAGTAGTAGTAGTAGTAGTAGTAGTAGTAGTAGTAGTAGTAGTAGTAGTAGTAGCAGTAGCAGTAGTAATAGTAGTAGCAGCAGCAGCAGCAGCAGCAGTAGCAGTAGCAGCAGCAGCAGCAGCAGCAGCAGCAGCAGCAGCAGCAGCAGCAGCAGCAGCAGCAGCAGCAGCAGTAGCAGTAGCAGCAGCAGCAACAGCAGCAGCAGCAGCAGCAGCAGCAACAGCAGCTGCAGCAGCAGCAGCAGCAGCAGCAGCAGCAGCAGCAGCAGCAGCAGCAGCAGCAGCAGCAGCAGCTGCAGCAGTAGCAGCAGCAGCAGCAGCAGCAGCAGTAGCAGCAGCAAGTGCAGCAGCAGCAGCAGCAGCAGCAGCAGCAGCAGCAGTAGCAGTGGTAGCAGTAGCAGTAGCAGTGGTGTGTGTGCAGCAGCAGCAGTAGTAGTAGTAGTAGCAGCAGCAGCAGTGTAGTAGTAGTAGTAGTAGTAGTAGCAGTAGTAGTAGCAGCAGCAGCAGTAGTGGGGCAGCAGTGGTAGTAGGTAGCAGTGGCAGTGGTAGTGGTAGCGGTAGTGGTAGTGGTAGTGGTTAGTAGTAGTAGTAGTAGTAGTAGTAGTAGTAGTAGTAGTAGTAGTAGTAGTAGTTAGTAGTAGTAGTAGTAGTAGTAGTAGTAGTAGTAGTAGTAGTAGTAGTAGTAGTAGTAGTGGTAGTAGTAGTAGTAGTAGTAGTAGTAGTAGTAGTAGTAGTAGTAGTAATAGTAGTAGTAGAAGTAGTAGTATAGTAGAAGCAGCACAAGAAATAGCAGTAGCAGTAGCAACAGCAACAGCAACTGCAGTAGTTATGGTAGTAGTAGTAGTAGTAGTAGTAGTAGTAGTAGTAGTAGTAGTAGTAGTAGTAGTAGTAGTAGTAGTAGTAGTAGTAGTAGTAGTAGTTGCAGCAGTGGCAAGCTCCACCCCCCAGAACCAAAAAACAAAGTGTTCCGTAAAGTTCTAGATGCATTAAAATTTCACCCGGCCACATTTGAAACTCTCAAAGCTCGACCGTCACCGTAATCTGGTATACTTATTTATGGAAATGAAAAACATCGAATAAGATATATCTTCGATCCTCAAACTTGGCCATGAAAAATATATATTATAATAGAATGAAGATAAAAAAAGACCTCACCATATATTCATAGTTGTCTGGAAATAGAGGCTTCTCACTATAACCCCATGGGACAAGAATCAGCTGGTGAGAAGAGGAAGAGGTGAGATTTCAAGGGAGGTAACACCTGATCGGAAAAATATGATTAGTGCTATGCGCAAGATACAGAAGAATAAAAATAATTACTGATAAATTCTTTTGATTCATTGCGGCAGAGAAATTGTAAAAGGATCAGATGCAAATTTTATCTTCATTTATTAGTCGTTTTGTGGTAAAGTACCCATTCCCTAACGCCGATTTTATTGCCTCCTTATGGAGATTTAGAACAATGAAGCAGATTCTGATGATTTAATACAGGGATACCGGATAGAGAATATCCTTTGTCTAGTGATTTTTCTCTGTGGAA
>JAWDGP010003792.1:587500-592500 GCA_033675545.1 Elysia crispata
CCGTAGCAGCTGGCGAGCCAAAATTCAAAGCCAAGAGCGACCTCGACCTTCTGAGGTCAACAGCAGAAGATAGAACACAGTGGAGGAGACTATCAGCCAACATCCGACAGGCAGCCGACGTCCAAGTCAGAGCACTAGGATGCGAACGGCGATTATATATATACCAATTATTGTGATTTAGCAAAGATCGCCCACTATTCAAAGACTAAAACTCTCCGAAATTGAAATTTTTTTTTCTTACTTACCTCAGCGTGAGAATATTCATACCCATCTGGGTTTGTGACAGGAATAATGAACCAATCAAAAGTGTTCAGCATGGTAGTTACGGTAGGGTCTCCGCTACGATACCCTGCCAGCAGCTGAGGAGAATAGAGTGATAGTCATGATGGCATGGTAGTTATGATTGGGTCTCCACTACGATACCCTGCCAGCAGCTGAGGAGAATAGAGTGATAGTCATGATGGCATGGTAGTTATGGTTGGGTCTCCGCTACGATACCCTGCCAGCAGCTGAGGAGAATAGAGTGATAGTCATGATGGCATGGTAGTTATGGTTGGGTCTCCGCTACGATACCCTGCCAGCAGCTGAGGAGAATAGAGTGATAGTCATGATGGCATGGTAGTTATGGTTGGGTCTCCGCTACGATACCCTGCCAGCAGCTGAGGAGAATAGAGTGATAGTCATGATGGCATGGTAGTTATGGTTGGGTCTCCACTACGATACCCTGCCAGCAGCTGAGGAGAATAGAGTGATAGTCATGATGGCATGGTAGTTATGGTTGGGTCTCCACTACGATACCCAGCCAGCAGCTGAGGATAGCAAGATGATAGTCATGATGGGTGAGTCAGTTTTGATGACAGAGAGGGTCACACAGATACATGGAGGTGTCTTATATGGAGATACGATGACATAGCTCTTAGCATTCTGATCAACTCTCTATGTCTCTCTCTTTATATCTGTCAGTCTCTTTATCCGTCTCTCTGTCTATCTCTCTCTGCCTCCATCTGTCTTTATTGGTCTGTCTGTCTGTCTCTCTCTTTGACTGTCTCTCTGCCTCTCTGTTTATCTCTCTGTCTGTCTCTGTCTCGCTCTCTCAGTCTACTGTCTGTCTGTCTGCCTGCCTGTCTGTATGTCTGTCTGCCTCTCCCTTAATTTCTCTCCCTGGTATATGAATTACAAAGACTTTAGTAATGAGAAGAATTTGCAATAATTTTCATATGGATATTTTTTGTGACTGTCTGATAAAAAGAGAAGATAAAGGAAAAATTGAAAAAAGACAATGAATGTTTAAAATGGTCTTTGAAATTTAAAGATAAAACTTGAAAACAATATCTATTATCAAATAACTTTAACTCACTTAATCCATAACATTCATAGATCCAATTTGCAAACTGTGTCTATTGTCAAATAACTTTAACTCACTCGATAACAAATGTCTAAAATAATCCACTTTAACTCAGTCGATAACAAATGTCTAAAATAATCCACTTTAACTCTCTCGATAACAAATGTCTAAAATAATCCACTTTAACTCTCTCGATAACAAATGTCTAAAATAATCCACTTTAACTCACTCGATAACAAATGTCTAAAATAATCCACTTTAACTCTCTCGATAACAAATGTCTAAAATAATCCACTTTAACTCTCTCGATTACAAATGTCTAAAATAATCTACTTTAACTCAGTCGATAACAAATGTCTAAAATAATCCACTTTAACTCCCTCGATAACAAATGTCTAAAATAATCCACTTTAACTCTCTCGATAACAAATGTCTAAAATAATCTACTTTAACTCCCTCGATAACAAATGTCTAAAATAATCCACTTTAACTCACTCGATAACAAATGTCTAAAATAATCCACTTTAACTCACTCGATAACAAATGTCTAAAATAATCTACTTTAACTCACTCGATAACAAATGTCTAAAATAATCCACTTTAACTCACTCGATAACAAATGTCTAAAATAATCTACTTTAACTCACTCGATAACAAATGTCTAAAATAATCTACTTTAACTCACTCGATAACAAATGTCTAAAATAATCTACTTTAACTCACTCGATAACAAATGTCTAAAATAATCTACTTTGACTCACTCGATAACAAATGTCTAAAATAATCTACTTTAACTCACTCGATAACAAATGTCTAAAATAATCTACTTTAACTCACTCGATAACAAATGTCTAAAATAATCTACTTTAACTCACTCGATAACAAATGTCTAAAATAATCTACTTTAACTCACTCGATAACAAATGTCTAAAATAATCTACTTTAACTCACTCGATAACAAATGTCTAAAATAATCTACTTTAACTCACTCGATAACAAATGTCTAAAATAATCTACTTTAACTCTCTCGATAACAAATGTCTAAAATAATCCACTTTAACTCTCTCGATAACAAATGTCTAAAATAATCCACTTTAACTCACTCGATAACAAATGTCTAAAATAATCCACTTTGACTCACTCGATAACAAATGCCTAAAATAATTAACTTTAACTCACTCGATAACAAATGTCTAAAATAATCTACTTTAACTCACTCGATAACAAATGTCTAAAATAATCTACTTTAACTCTCTCGATAACAAATGTCTAAAATAATCCACTTTAACTCTCTCGATAACAAATGTCTAAAATAATCCACTTTAACTCACTCGATAACAAATGTCTAAAATAATCCACTTTGACTCACTCGAGAACAAATGCCTAAAATAATTAACTTTAACTCACTCGATAACAAATGTCTAAAATAATCCACTTTAACTCACTCGATAACAAATGTCTAAAATAATCTACTTTAACTCACTCGATAACAAATGTCTAAAATAATCCACTTTAACTCACTCGATAACAAATGTCTAAAATAATCTACTTTAACTCACTCGATAACAAATGTCTAAAATAATCTACTTTAACTCACTCGATAACAAATGTCTAAAATAATCTACTTTGACTCACTCGATAACAAATGTCTAAAATAATTAACTTTAACTCACTCGATAACAAATGTCTAAAATAATCTACTTTAACTCACTCGATAACAAATGTCTAAAATAATCTACTTTAACTCACTCGATAACAAATGTCTAAAATAATTAACTTTAACTCACTTGATAACAAATGTCTAAAATAATTAACTTTAACTCACTCGATAACAAATGTCTAAAATAATCTACTTTAACTCACTCGATAACAAATGTCTAAAATAATCTACTTTAACTCACTTGATAAAAAATGTCTAAAATAATTAACTTTAACTCACTTGATAAAAAATGTCTAAAATAATTAACTTTAACTCACTCGATAACAAATGTCTAAAATAATCCACTTTAATTCACTCGGTGAAAAATGTCTAAAACAGTTCATAAAATTCATAGATAAAATTCACAAACTATATTTATTATCCCAAAGCATCGAAACATCAATACCAGCATCTCACCGCCTCTACGATCCACAGCTGGACAGCCGGGGTGATCCACTCCCTGGCGTGGATGCCGGACTCGATGACCACAGCAGGTTTGTCCGAAGTCCCATCAACTCTGGAACTTGTGTTGCCATGAAGCTGAGTCACAAGATAGTAACATAGAAAAGGAGGTTGGTGAATATCTAGATTAATAAAAGATAAATAACCCCTATTTCCTGTATATATAAAGTTTATCTTAGTGGAGTACAGAAGGTTTTTTTTTTTTTTAAACCATTTTAGAAATGTTAGATTTATATTCAGATGGCTCGATTCCCCTCTCAAAAGTCTCTGAAAAACTTACACCAGTTTTTTTTTGTTTGACTGTTGATATAGCTCGCCCACTGGAAGG
Source organism: Elysia crispata (assembly GCA_033675545.1). Taxonomy (NCBI): domain Eukaryota; kingdom Metazoa; phylum Mollusca; class Gastropoda; family Plakobranchidae; genus Elysia; species Elysia crispata. The sequence continues at coordinate 591,335 of JAWDGP010003792.1, forward strand.
CGACCTGGCGCCGTCTCTGTATTTCAAACAAACTCCAGTCGGGCAGAGCGGACCTGAAAGGTAAGACCCCAAACTCACCCATCGACCGTGTGACGGTCGGACCCGAGAAATATCCCTTGCCCTGCGGATCTACAGGCGGACGTGTTAACCACACAGCCACCGGCTGAGTCGGCGGTGAGTCTACTACAACTACAAGGTAAGATCCTCAAGTGTAAACAATCACCCAACCTCAACTTATATGGATAAAGATGACATAATTCAAAATTACGTATAGACGTTTCACCTTAATTTTAGCTTCATGAGTAACTTTAGAAACATGAGGAATGCAGTTTCCTTTGTTGGAAGTCGTGAGTTCAGTTCGACAATCACATTTTCATGTAAGGTAAGATCTTCTAATGTCTTAATAAAAAAAAAAATTAAACACTGACATTTAGATCTTAGGATATCCAAAACATTCCCACGATAAAATTCTTTTCCAATGGCGTCACTGAAATCGATTAGGGGCCGCACAAATAAACGTAAAATTACTTTTCGTTGATTGTAAGCAAATGCTTTTTGCATGGGCAAGGGCTACGATGTATCGTTAAGTTCCTACGCATCTGGTAATATCGACTTATCTAAATAAAGACAACCGATTAATCTGGCAACTAAGAAATACAGAATCCAACCTAATATCGAATTATTTGTTAAATCATTTCATATTCATGAATGCATTATAACAGGACCACTAATTCATACAATACATTCCAATATATCGAGAATCTTATTCTTTCCATTTCTTCCTTGTTTTTTTTTTTCATATTATCAAGACCACAATATTTGACCGTTTTAAAAAATGACCTTCCAACGATCTTAAGCCTATGCTTTTTGCTGCACTACGGTGTATCATAAAGCTCTTTCGCATTTATTAATACCGGGCTTTATGGGTAAAAAAATTGATTCATCCGTCAACTAACAGATAAAAAATTCAACCAATAATCGTTTTATTTGTTGTTCATTCGATACTCATAAAATTGATACATCGGTACAGCTAACTTATTCGATATATCTCGATGTATCGAGAATTTAAATCTTTGCGAATATTCCCTCATTTATCAACTCCACAATTTCCAAGTTATCTAAAAAATGAGTCATTGTCTCCGCAAACCTGGACATAAGTCACTTCT
>JAWDGP010003792.1:597500-605000 GCA_033675545.1 Elysia crispata
TCAACTTTCAGGAGAATACGTATTTCCATCTTTTGTCAAAAAACATTTAGGGTAGAAAGGGACATCACAATATAAAAGAAGTCTTTTCGCGCAACACAAATGCTTATTGATATATGTTTTTTTAACAAATGACCGAAGGGCAATTATCACAAAGCAGACCTTTAATGTGTGCAACCATATGCGAGTATTTGGCATTAAAAGATAGAGGGCTCAATATTATTTTACATGTATTTGAGTAAAAAAGCCTTATATGCTGGTGCAAATTTCTTTCACTTTTTTTCCCCTCACGTTAAATTGTTAAGAAAAGGAAACATCACTTGCATACTTAAGGTAATAATTTAGAGAAAAATTTCAATATACCATTCTCACGCCATTCTCCCTTCCCGAAAGAAAAGAAGCCAGTACCCCCAGTGAAAGAAAACTAATTAACGAAAACTAATAAAGATTACACATCAAGTCTTAAGTTCAAGTCATGGAAGAAGAGGAAATTTAAGTTATAAAAAATGCAAGTTAAAAACAAAAGAAATAAAAGGACACGAAACTAACTGGCACGGACTAGTAATAAATTAGACACCTACCTTCCTTGTCACCTCGTTACTTCTGCTCGCATTGAGCCAGCCACTTCTGGTCATAACGGAGGTTTTATATCCAGTTATATCGCCCGGCTAAACAAACACCTAGGTTTATAGGTTTATTGGCTTCGAGTGTATATCGCTATCGCCCAGGCATTTTCAGGATGATCCACACAGATCACGGTAGTTGCTGCAACTGTCTCTTCACATTTCAGTTGATTTAAAAAAGAAAAAAAAGATGTATGGAAGTCGGGGAAAGCTCATGCGCTAAACCTATCTGCTACAACTTCCTGCCGGAAGTTTGAAAAAGAGGAGTGGTGGACAGAATGTATCAATCAATCCAATCTCGACCAAGCACTTACAGACGTGTGAGTTTGGGTATGGGGGGAAAAGGGTTGGGGAAAGGGGGGAGGGGAGGTGCGGGTGAAGCTTTCCATTCAAATCCAAAGCAAAACAGTCTTTGCAGATAAAAATCGCTGATTTTGTCTAAACACAATTATTATCTTTCTAGATTGATTGCTCGCTTTATTAATTGATTGATTGATTGACTGTTTATTTAACACAACCCATTTACTAAAACTTACTCCCAGGACTTTTACCGGCACCCTTTCGCACTGCCCATGTGGGTGGGTGGGGGGTTGCTTTCCATAAGCTGGTTATATTAGGTTATTGCAAGTTACACAATGTAGAAAAGTACGGAATAAGGGGTTATCTAGAGCTACCAATACGTCAAAAGAATAAAGTATCTTTAATCACGTCCCCTTCTTTAATACACATGTCGCGTCATACTCTGCAGAATTTCTCCCAAACTGTGAAACCCTGACTGTCTCACTAGGTGAAACCCTGACTGTCTCTCTAGGTGAAATCCTGACTGTCTCTCTAGGTGAAACCCTGACTGTCTCACTAGGTGAAACCCTGACTGTCTCTGTAGGTGAAACCCTGACTGTCTCACTAGGTGAAACCCTGACTGTCTCTCTAGGTGAAACCCTGACTGTCTCTCTAGGTGAAATCCTGACTGTCTCTCTAGGTGAAACCCTGACTGTCTCTGTAGGTGAAACCCTGACTGCCTCCCTAGGTGAAACCCTGACTGTCTCTCTAGGTGGAACCCTGACTGTCTCTGTAGGTGAAACCCTGACTGTCTCTGTAGGTGAAACCCTGACTGTCTCTGTAGGTGAAACCCTGACTGTCTCTGTATGTAAAACCCTGACTGTCTCTGTAGGTGAAACCCTGACTGTCTCACTAGGTGAAACCCTGACTGTCTCACTAGGTGAAACCCTGGCTGTCTCTCTAGGTGAAATCCTGACTGTCTCTCTAGGTGAAACCCTGACTGTCTCACTAGGTGAAACCCTGACTGTCTCTGTAGGTGAAACCCTGACTGTCTCACTAGGTGAAACCCTGACTGTCTCTCTAGGTGAAACCCTGACTGTCTCTCTAGGTGAAATCCTGACTGTCTCTCTAGGTGAAATCCTGACTGTCTCTCTAGGTGGAACCCTGACTGTCTCACTAGGCGAAATCCTGACTGTCTCTCTAGGTGAAACCCTGACTGTCTCTGTAGGTGAAACCCTGACTGCCTCCCTAGGTGAAACCCTGACTGTCTCTCTAGGTGGAACCCTGACTGTCTCTGTAGGTGAAACCCTGACTGTCTCTGTAGGTGAAACCCTGACTGTCTCTGTAGGTGAAACCCTGACTGTCTCTGTAGGTGAAACCCTGACTGTCTCACTAGGTGAAACCCTGACTGTCTCTGTAGGTGAAACCCTGACTGTCTCACTAGGTGAAACCCTGACTGTCTCCCTAGGTGAAACCCTCACTGTCTCACTAGGTGAAACCCTGACTGTCTCTCTAGGTGAAACCCTGACTGTCTCTCTAGGTGGAACCCTGACTGTCTCTGTATGTAAAACCCTGACTGTCTCTGTAGGTGAAACCCTGACTGTCTCACTAGGTGAAACCCTGACTGTCTCTGTAGGTGAAACCCTGACTGTCTCACTAGGTGAAACCCTGACTGTCTCTGTAGGTGAAACCCTGACTGTCTCACTAGGTGAAATCCTGACTGTCTCTCTAGGTGAAACCCTGACTGTCTCTCTAGGTGAAACCCTGACTGTCTCTCTAGGTGAAATCCTGACTGTCTCTCTAGGTGAAATCCTGACTGTCTCTCTAGGTGAAACCCTGACTGTCTCTGTAGGTGAAACCCTGACTGTCTCTCTAGGTGAAACCCTGACTGTCTCTCTAGGTGAAACCCTGACTGTCTCTCTAGGTGAAACCCTGACTGTCTCTCTGGGTGAAACCCTGACTGTCTCTCTAGGTGAAACCCTGACTGTCTCTCTGGGTGAAACCCTGACTGTCTCTCTAGGTGAAACCCTGACTGTCTCTCTAGGTGAAACCCTGACTGTCTACTAGGTGGAACCCTGACTGTCTCTGTATGTAAAACCCTGACTGTCTCTGTAGGTGAAACCCTGACTGTCTCACTAGGTGAAACCCTGACTGTCTCTGTAGGTGAAACCCTGACTGTCTCACTAGGTGAAACCCTGACTGTCTCTGTAGGTGAAACCCTGACCGTCTCACTAGGTGAAATCCTGACTGTCTCTCTAGGTGGAACCCTGACTGTCTCTGTAGGTGAAACCCTGACTGTCTCTCTAGGTGAAATCCTGACTGTCTCTCTAGGCGAAATCCTGACTGTCTCTCTTGGTGAAACCCTGACTGTCTCTGTAGGTGAAACCCTAACTGTCTCTCTGGGTGAAACCCTGACAGTCTCTCTGGGTGAAACCCTGTCTCTCTGGGTGAAACCCTGACTGTCTCTCTGGGTGAAACCCTGACTGTCTCTCTGGGTGAAACCCTGACTGTCTCTCTGGGTGAAACCCTGACTGTCTCTCTAGGTGAAACCCTGACTGTCTCTCTAGGTGAAACCCTGACTGTCTCTCTGGGTGAAACCCTGACTGTCTCTCTGGGTGAAACCCTGACTGTCTCTCTGGGTGAAACCCTGACTGTCTCTCTCGGTGAAACCCTAACTGTCTCTCTGGGTGAAACCCTGACTGTCTCTCTAGGTGAAATTCCTTGAGGGTTCTTCAAGAACTCCGAGGACACTGGAGGACCACCTTAGAGCGTGTTGCTTGACAGCTATCGGGCTTGCAGGAAGGGTTTACAATGACGTCCTTATGACGTCCTTATGACGTTCATATCACGAGATGACAGTATGGAAGGGAATGATTCTGTTTCCACAGTTTAAAGAGCCTTCAAAGTGCTCCGTTCAACGACCCGTTTTTTGGTGTGTGTGTGTGTGTGTGTGTGTGTGTGTGTGGTTCAGTGATTATACAGTTGTTCGTATTGTTGCTGCTGTTGTTTATATGTTTGCGGTAGTTTGGGAGCGGTGTTGTTGATTTTTTTACTTGTTGTTTTGTATGCATATTGTATAAGATTTTGTTCCAGCTTTTCATTGTCGGTTCAGTAAACACAGCCATCGGTTTGAGTATATGTGTGGGTGTGTGTGTGGGCCTTACCATTACAACTCTGACCTGCTTGATGGTGACATATTGAGAAGGCCAAAGTCCCTTTGATCTCATTGTGCAAGAATGAGCTGTAAATAATAGCAAACAATCTTTTGAGAAGGAAGAATTTACGCACTGTAGATAAAGAAAGAAGTTTAAACTACCCCAGAGCCATATTTAATTTATGAAGGGAAAGACCTTAGCCAGTGGTGAAGTTGTTGACTATTTACCTGGTGCACAAATCTGATATCCCAGGTCAATATCGCAAGGGCTCGGTGGTCCACAGCGCTATAATACCTTGTAGAAAAATCAGAACTTGGTCTTCAGAGAACCAAAGTAGCGAAAAGCAATACAGTAGAAGTTCTATGCGGTTTGTTATAACTGGCTACCATCAATTCCTTGACGTGCCAGTCGTACATACTCAGCAGTTTATTATTTGTGATGTTGTGTCTCTTAATAGGACTTTAAGGCTTAAAGGTATGTTTACACGAACCAATTTGTAGCTGGCAACACCATTTCACAAAATGCTCTACCATCATGAGCATCAATACGATTTGCATGTGATTTGTGGAAAGTAACATAAAAGTGAAATATTTGCTGTGTACTGTAAAATGCAATGAACGCCAATTATTGCTTTTCACTTGCGAAAATTTTGTGGAATGGTGTTGCTAGCTGCAAATCGCCTCATGTAAACATACCTTAGGACGGAGTTTCAACAATTTATAACTGCTTGTACTGCTGTGAAGGCAGTAAAGCTTCTGTACGAGCTTTAGAGCCGAACCTAGCTTTATTCTCCGTTACAATGGTCCAACAATCTAAAGCTTCGCTTTTGCGCATTTCAGCCCGTTCGGTTGAAATCAAATACATACATTTTTTAAAATCCGCGTATAAACAAAGCTTATTGAGAACCGTTGTCTCAATGAATTAGCGAAGAAATTCTTTTCAGAAAACTCGAGATTCGTCTAATAAGAAATGGCACTGTAATCGGAATTTTCGTCAACTTTGAAATTCTTTAACATTTAAAAAAAATTATCCACCATCACCCGGTTTTCCCTTCTAGTATTTATTATTTATATTTGTAATATGATTTATGTACAGGGCCTTTTACAGGAAAACCTTACCTTAGCTATAAAGAATATTGACTCAAAGATCAGACAAATTTCATCTAGTTCTAATATAATGATGTCACCCTCTTCCTTCTAGATAGTCCATATTGACCCCAGGGTGTCTGTAAATGATATTTTTAGCAATAAAAAGTAATGCTATTGTATTGAGCTTTTAGATAAGCCATCTGCATCTCAAGTTGTAGGCTTTATGTATTTGACAATGCGACATTAATTTTTACTATACATAGCTTATATAAACATGCAGGGTAGGTCATTATGACCCATATATATATATATAATAGAAGGATTTTCACTTCCCAGCCCCCTAGTTTCACGACACCCATGTCAACCAGCAATCATGCATATCTTGCTAAGTATTCTCAGAGATTTCTAATTAGCCTCCTCTAGTTCAATAACGTCAATCAAAAATAAGCACTATATTCATCGGGTCAATATGACCTTCCTTGTAGAAAAATCGAGATTTAAAAAAAAAACAAAATTCGGGAGGTAAGGGGGGGGGGGGGGGGGGGGGGGTATAGAAGTATAAGGGTCATAATGACCCACATTGTAGGCAAGTACAGTTTAAAAGCCTTGTAGGGATAGGTTTAAAGTCTCTGAAGTATGCAAAACACACATAGATCTAATCGGAATAGCATAATGACGTATTAGCTTCTAATTACTATCGATAAACTGAATTGAATAAATAAACACGCATGGGAGTGACAAAAGATATCGATAGGTTACTCATATATTGCTGATGGTGTTCGGAAAAAAATGTTCTTACAATGGATATAATGATCCATTCGTAAGTTGTTCGTTCAATAATGCCCATAAGGAAAAAAACAACAACAATTGTGTTTGTCTTGATGATGTCCTTGTATGCCCTGTATAAAACTTAGAGGAAGAGAGAGAGAGAGAGAGAGAGAGAGAGAGAGAGAGAGAGAGAGAGAGAGAGAGAGAGAGAGAGAGAGAGAGAGAGAGAGAGAGAGAGAGAGAGAGAGAGAGAGAGATGGAGTACTCGGAAAGTAGAGACAAAGATTCAAGAAGATAAACAGAAGCTGAAAAAAGAAATCTAGTTGAAAATTATTAATCTTTTAACTTTCATTTTCGGTGAAAACAAAGCAATTAAACACAAACCCATATATCCATATATAAAACGAAACAGATAACCCTTTCGATATGCATTTTCTACATGGCCTGCGCCAGTTTCCTGATATCACAAAAACACGTTCAATGTCATCTCTCATGTTTATATAATATTGGGTTCAAAGGTAAAAGTTCAAATATCTGTCATTGTTTTCAACGGGGAGCTGTCCTTCAATGATGCGGCTAGCTCTAAAGAGATAAGAGACCGTATCATGAGGCCATTATAGCAAATCTATTGGGGTGTTACATTCAACACTTATTGTGACGTTTTTATTGAAGGAGGTTGACGCCGACAGATTAATGAGTCCATAAAGACATGGTTGACCATGCTTCTGAATATAACCTCTCGAGCGCATGCGCACTTAACACAAATATTACAAAGTGATTGCCTTGTTGACTTAGTTTTAAGAGTTTAAGCAAATCCTTATCAGAATAGAAGGTGAAATTTGTCTGCTAGGAGTATTTAACATTTTTCTAGCGTATTCTTCATTCAGTGACGTCAGAAAGTCTGTTTTTCTTAATCAGCCCATAGTATCAACTATGAGCACGGTAACTTGACCACCGATGACCACAAATGACCACTACTGTCGAGTTTTCAGGGTGCCAATACCCAGCCTTATCTTTCGATTCCAGTCCAAGAAGGGAAAAAAACCTGTTACCAAGAAACCAAATAGCCCTTATTTCGTCACAAATTTCGCATTGTAATGGATTGTCCACCGCCTTTAGCTCGTACACGACCTTGTGCAGGAGACTTAGAGGACTAAAAATGATTAAATGCTAGATGTCTGTAATATCGATAATCGAGTTATCGATATGCTTTTCATTCTCACATGAAAACCCTTGTGAGGAAAAATTAGGGGACAATAAATAATTAAGCTCTTTATCTTAAATCACGATTATTTTGTTTGATGATAGATGTCTTTAATATCGACAATCGAATTATCTATATGCTTTTCATTCTCATATGAAAACCCTTGTGAGAAATACTTAGGGGACAATAAATAATTAAACTCTTTATTTTAAATCACGACTATTTTGTTTGCTGATAGATGTCTCTCCGTTATCCACTTAAAAACAATGTAGAAATAGGGTTTCAAGTATGAAGCCGTGTCCTTAAGAGAAATTTGCTAAAACGTAAAGATAGCTTATCATTTTGCTGTGTAAAATAAGCATCAAATAGAAAACAAGATCTTTATT
>JAWDGP010003792.1:610000-615000 GCA_033675545.1 Elysia crispata
CATCATCATCATCATCATCATCATCATCATCATCATCATCATCATCATCATCATCATCATCATCATCATCATCATCAATCATCGAATATAATTAAAGAAATAATTACAATATGCAATCAAATAATAGTATAAAAGTATCGATACTTATGCCATGATATGATTCGATAACATTTACTGGACTTTTCATTAGCTATCCGTACAAGATTCTAGAAGATTTAAATGCAAACTTACAGCAAATGTTTCTTACAAGATGGGAAGCGTATATAGTCTAGAAGCCGGTAATTGGAGTACAAGCTTGTTTTTCTTTACTTTTAATAAAACAGATAGGCCTATCAAATGATTATGCCATAACAACCTAGGCTGTCGTAGCATAGGCGGGACAACCTCTGAATATAAGCACCGCTCGCTTCTCTTAGAGGAAGAAATTTCTTGGTGTATAGATCTAGACACGATATATGTAAGAACTTAAAACTGTTCAGCTTTCAAGGGCCCATGTTAGCGGGATAAATGGCTTTCACCACTCACTGTTCTGCATCCTTACGCTGCGAACAAGGATAAAGGAAAAAAAAAGCAATTCGAGTCATAGAAAAATTTGTTTACTTTTCGGGCTGATAGGCTTTTGATAAAAAAAAAGATTAACCTCTGCTTCTGTGACCTTTGATTTAATTAACACGCCCTCAACACGGTGTTTGTGGAAATGTTTCCTGCTTTTTAATCGCCGACACATACTGTCTCCATAACACTGATGTACACACATAGATCGTGACTAGCCTCTTTATCTCTCATTAAAAAAAAAGCAAAAAATCTTCGCTTAGATTTTCGATTTCTAGGAAATGATGTCATACTTAGCTAAAATCTGTTACGGCACTGTTTAAATCCACCCTTTCTGGATTTGTATCACTGTGGCTTGAATTTCCGGCAGGTCCAACCTTGCCCTACATATACTCAGCGCCATATTGTTAGATAGCTTTCGTTTACAGTAAGATCTTCCAACCCAAGGACGCTGCCCTTGGTCATAATTATACTCTTTAGGATAAAAGAACAAATTTTATAATAATAAAAAGAAAATCTGTATTATTCGTAACGCATCGACTTTGTTCCTCATCTATATCGACAGCGTTGAAAATCAGAATTAAAGCCTGTGATATGAAGTAGAGGAGATTATCAATGGGATCATTAAAGTATAATCATTATATTTCACAGTGCCTAAGAATACCTATCAGTTAAAACTCATTTGCTTTATTTGTTGCTTTTCAATTTTTCGAACTAAGTTATAGGATGACAACAGTATATATATAATATATATATATATATATATATATATATATATATATCTATATACATATATATCTTTTTGCTTCTAATTACTTAACAGCATCCTCTTTTCTTGTTTTCACAGCATTCATCGCAACATGCGAAAACGAAAATGTCACCAAGATTGCAAAGCCTTTAACGACAGACGTTCTGCAGGTGATTTTTTGCGCAGAAATCCGTCCACAGCCCGACCCGTATGCGAAGATTTTCGATGAGGGCAAGTCTTGTCCGATGCACCGTTTTTGCGCGGGACACTATATGTGGTGGTGGGTGCCGGCAAAACATGGCTCGGACATCTACAACATATATGTGCAATTACGGCGCTTCCGGAACCATAGAGGTGGCGAGTTTCCCGTCACCCTGTTCACCAATGGGTATTCTGAATCTCTGAAGCTGACAGTGATTATTTCAGGAAAAGGTAGTAAAAAATCTACACATCGTTTTTTGTTTTTATTTTCAGGGTGAACTTTGAATGCTCTGCGAGCCAGAAATAGGAAAGGGAAATAACCGTAAAGGTTTTTAAAAAAGAGTTAGAGAATTTTGCAAGCCTTAAAAACTTACTCATAAGGATTGAAGAGAAAAAGAACAAATAAATGTCTATTAACTTTATCCAAGAGCATTGCTCCATTCTCTTTCTTTTCAATTTTACAAGCTGCTCAAATTTACCTCCTACTCTGATTTTTTTTTCTGTTAATGTGTGGAAAGAAAGTAAATGTAGCTCTGGGAGGATTCAGATGAGAAACGTTTTAAGCCTTGTAAAAAGTTACTTAAAGCATTGCTTTGTTTTTCGTGTATAAAGTCGAAAAGAATTTAAAAGATTCTATGTTCTCTCTTTCCTCCTGCTGACGTAACGTATTTTTACGCCCAACACAACGATTTGATAATTGTCATCATTACGTTCTTTAAAGAGCTCTGCGTCGTTTGATAAAACTCGTATGCCATCTTTCCATAGCAGACGTCAAAACGGAAACTCCCAAGACAACCCAAGAGACACCACCAATCCAGTGCGAAGACGCAGAAGCAGAAGCCGAATCAGCAGCTTCCGGCAGTACGAAATGCCCTTCCGGTTGGGTCCCTGTTGGCGGCGATATGTGCGTGCTGAATCGACTGGAAGACTCTGAGCACTACTCTCTAGCCAGAGAAAGATGTGCCATGTTTGGGGCCAGCCTGGTCAAACTGAGCAGATCGGAGGATCGCCGGAAGAGAAGAAAGCGATTTGTTGAGAGGGATGAAGATGAGGAGGGGGGTGATGATGCAGATGAAGATGGAGAAGGAGACGATGATGCAGAAGACGGAGAGAAAGACATCAATCATGATGGGGATGGAGAGGGAGACAATGATGAAGAAGATGGAGAGGGAGACGAAGATGGAGAGGAATATAGGTCATGGCGCGTGCACAAGGACGATAATGGTGATAATAATGCTATCGATAATGACGAACATGTTCTCAGCAATTACGAAGCAGCAAGAGACGAAGGCACGAATAAAGAGGACCAAGATAGTGATATAATATTAATCGACAAAATCTCTCAAGGCATAGTGGAAATACACCGCTATACAATCAGCAAATGCTTGAACGGTATGTCTTTTTATTTCAAAACTTTGGAACATTCCATTTTCCCCTCAAATTATGTAAGACCTATCCATTTAAAAGCGTCACTGGGTAGAATTTAATATGGCCACACTGGAACAGATTGAGATCTAAATAACTCTGGAGAGACGGTTATCGATTTGCAAGGCGTCCGCCATATTGGAAGTTGCCTTCGGGTTGGAATATCGCTGTCTTAGTAAAATAAAACTATAAAAGCTAGATCGCAACTCTTGAAACACTACTTACAGCTGAAGTTCGAGGATCGATTAAATTGCAGGGGTGACCGAAGATGCTTGAGAAATGTTAATAAATATACAGTCACCAACTATCACTCAAGGACAATGAACTAAGGGAAACAATTTTGAAACAGAAGACGTTTCGACTTAAAGACTTCGTCTTTTATTATACAAAAACATATCAAATACGATTTAGTCCTGCGTTCCGTTCAACAACCAAAGCCCAAGCAGAACTAATACATATGTTATGATTCCTTCTGTGTCAAATATAACTGTTTTTTATAAATTCTAATTGCTTAAGTTTAAGTTGGTAACTGTTTTATATTTTTTTTTCATTAGTTGAATAAGTTCGAAAAGCAACAGCATTTTTGCCTTGTAAGGCCGAGAAGTAGCAGATTTTCCAAGATTCAAAAAAAAAAAAAAAAAAAAAAAAATCTGAGTCCACGTTGAAGCGATCAAAGCATACGAATCAATCAATGAGATTAAAAGTTTGATCTGTTGAACTCATACTATGAAATCCCAGATCTTTAACGCCAGGAAACTAATACACCACGGAGGAGTAAGTGAGACAAGAGGCGTCGAGTGAGCACGAGAGGGAAGTAACTACCATCCACTTTTCGCAGCAACTTCCTGTGGTGTGGGCGTCTTTCCTAACGGATTATTTAGGTCTCAAACTGATCCAATGTGGCCATGTTTGGATCTCACTACCTTCAGCGTGATATGACCCAGCCGGCATCCAATCTAATATTCTGGTTCAAAATTGGCCTCGATTAAAAAAAAACCAAAAACCAAAAAACAAAAAAACTGGCAAAGTTATGACGAGGTTAAGGAACTTTGCACAAAATGGATTATTTACTCACTCTGTCTACTTCTTGCCTCTATGTCGTATGAGCAGATTCTTGTAGCGTCTAGACCATTTTTCATCTTTCATGTCTTTAAACTTTTCGTTTCATTTCATCTGTAGATTTCCAGTTAGATCAGGGTTTGGTTTGCTCCTGGTATTCTTACAATCTTATGATCAACTAGGCTACTTGTGCATCTAGATCTAGGTTTATTTATGTCTTTGCCTTCATCATTGTGTCAGTGGCTTGTCTTTATGTGAGTCTAATCTTCACGACTCTTTCTATCTAGTATTTGTCTCGCATTGCCTTCTCAAAACCAAGCATAGATTAGTGTGTATGTTTTACAAACTATATCGAAAGAATTCTTAAAATATATTCGTCCCTCTTGCTCTTTCCTTCTCCCCATCTCTCGCTCTCTCTTTCTCTCCCTCTCGTTTCTCTCTCCCTCTGTCTGTCTGTCTGTCTGGCTGTCTATCTCTCTCTCTCTGTGTCTCTCTTCCCTCTCTCTCTTTCGTCTCTCTCTGTCTCTCTCTGCGTGTCTCATCTCTCTGTTCCTCCATCTCTTCCCCTCTCTTCTCTCTCACCCTCCCCCCTCTTCCCCCCCTCTCTCTCTCTCTCTCTCTCTCTCTCTCTCTCTCCCTCTTTATCCCAACCAATCCCCCAGCCCGTCTCCACAGCCTGTCTGGCTCGGAGAGAGTTTGGGTGATGGACGATCAGGACGAGTCCTCCTGTTTGGGCTACAACAGCGACACAAAGATCGTCCAGGAGGAAAGATCTTGCCACAACTCCCGCAAGTTCACCTGTATGTTGGACACAGGGCAATACAGTAAGTTACAAAAAGCAAAACAACTTTGAATGTGCGATAGAAATTAGGTTTTATACAAATCATTACGTTGAGAATTTATTAAGTAGAACTTATTTTTCCCATCATGGAGGCAGGTTTTTTTTTAATCGTCAACAAAATGTACAATTCATGTTACTTAAAGGACAATCTAGATAGATTTGTAGCTTTCATCG
>JAWDGP010003792.1:620000-657500 GCA_033675545.1 Elysia crispata
CGTTGGAAGGTTTCCGGCTTTGATTCGGTAGAAATCTGACCTACACCTTTTATAGTTCCCGCGCTAAAAAGTATGCACTATGTTGAAAATAGACTGATCATATCCATGAGTTACGCTTTCAATTTCCCAGATCTTATTTATGACTGTTAAAATTTTAAAAATATATTTTTTTTAATAATGAATGTAGAATATCTATTATTTAGAGCTGAAGTTTCCGGTGGATTTAGGAAATTTTGATGATTCGCTTTTTTGTTGTTGTTTTTTTTTTAATGAATTTCCAGGTTCAGCACGAGTATCTACGGCGGATTATTTGCTGCCACTTGAAGAGACTGACGAGGACGACGTGTGGTCAGAAAATGTGCCGTTACAAGTACATTAAACTCGAGTTGGCATGGCGGCCTGTACCGTAAATAACCGGAGAAGAAAGTATCCTTCGAAATCACAGCCCTAACTTGTGAGATTCAGATGACAAAGAAATATCTGGGATGACAATCCGATAGGCTTGTGTCAGGACAACCTTGAAACGGTTCAATATTGAGAAAACCGCTAATTCTGTACTATCCCAATCTATTTAAAGATCCTTCTAAACGCTTTTTGTAAAGCTATAATTATAGGCACGTTAAAAAAAAATGCTAAGAGGTGCACTGCCTTGCGGAAATACTGGAAAATAGCTTATTGCTCACGTTCTGAATTGTAAGATAAGATCGTTAACGCTCTTTCCAATCTATAAATTTCCTTGGAAAGTGCCAAGAGCTGCACTGCTTCTCGGAAATACTACAAAACAACTGGTTCTTTGCGTTCACTACCTATTGAAAATTCAATTATGCTCTTTTAAGTCTATACAATACCATACAAAGTACCAATGGGTTCACTGCCTTGTGGAAATAGTAGAAAATATCTAATTCTTTACTTCATAGCTTATTAAAATTTCTCCTACCCCTCTTTTAAGGCTATACATTTCCATAGAGAGTGCCAAGAGGTGCACTATCTAGCGGAAATACTAGAAAATAACTGATTCTTTACGTTCACTGCCTAGTAAAATTCTCCTACCCCTCTTTTAAGGCTATACATTTCCATAGAGAGTGCAAAGAGGTGCTCTGTCTAGCGGAAATACTAGAAAATAACTGATTCTTTACGTTCACTGCCTAGTAAAATTCTCCTACCCCTCTTTTAAGGCTATACATTTCCATAGAGAGTGCAAAGAGGTGCTCTGTCTAGCGGAAATACTAGAAAATAACTGATTCTTTACGTTCACTACCCGCTGGAAATTCCCTGAACGCTCTTTTAAGTCTATACAGTTCTATACAAAGTGCCAAGAGTTGCACCGCCTTGCTGGAATTTAGTTACTCGAACTTACATGACATGAGCGTTTCGAAGGATCTATAAATGGACTTATTATGATTATTTTTTTTTCAAAATTAGCTTACTAATAATTATTTTCATAGACCCGGAAATTGAACAAGCGTTATGTTGATCTGTTTAACTTACTTTTTAAGCAGTCCTACGATAGAAGAACAGTCTTGCAGTAAAGAAAACAACGTCTACTGAGATTTAGATTGTGGGAATTCCACATACCTTTTTGAAACGCTTAGAACAATCTTGTCCTTTGAGTTATGTGTTGAATTTTGGGTGTCTGAACTTTACTATGGCTGCTTTTGCTTAACTATGTAAGGGAATCGCGCATATTATTAAATCTGGAGTATTAGAACCAGCAGGGTCAAATTTATTTGTGATGCATACGTTTGTATGTAAATGTCTATGTGATTATGATATTAATTTTATTTCATTTTATGTTCATTTTTCATTCTTGAAATAAGGCAGATTCGACGTTAGCTGCTTAACAAACATGTTGTTTTCTTTTCATTTTTCTTTCTATAAAATGTTTTCACACACTATTAAATACAGAAAAACTCAGTCCACCTGCTTATAAAGCTGAGAATTAGAAACATGAATTCCGTATGAGAAATGAGCTGATTATGTACATAATATCCTAAGATCACAAGATCACCATCTTTCTTTAAAAAATGCGAATTAGGTAACATTTCTATTCAATAACAAGATTTTGAAAGAGAGATAGAGAGAGAGATAGAAAGAAAGATATATGAAGAGAGAGAGAGTGAGAGATGAAGAAAGAGCCAGAGAGAGAGAGAGAAAGAGACAGAGAAAGAGAGATTGAGAGATGAAGAAAGAGCCAGAGAGAGAGAAAAAGAGACAGAGAAAGAGAGAGAGAGAGAGAGAGAGAGAGAGAGAGAGAGAGAGAGAGAGAGAGAGAGAGAGAGAGAGAGAGAGAGTTTTCATGACATTTCTTAAGTATATTTTACATTTGAAAAGCTTTTTGTGCAATACTCAACAACTATGGGATTATACACACACACACACACACATATATATATATAAAAAAATTATAATTTTAGCCATACATATATTTTAAGAATTCGGTAAGAAAATGCACTCTATCCGTTATTGAAACTTTTCTGTCTAGAACTGAAAGAGTTAAGTTCACAGCCTGAAACAGAAATACGTTTTCTTGTTCTAGCCATCGGCCTAAAGATGATAACAAACCTAATGAAACGACGACAAAAGAAAAACTTGTGTAAGATTGAAAAAGAAAAACAACAAAAAACAGTAATCTTTAAATTGTTTTCCATCTTTTTAAAAATGGTATATGATGCGTTTTTTCATGCAACTTCTCATTTACCATACTTCAATAAGGCTTACATACCAATAATTTTTTATAAACGATAAATACAATCCCGAGATTTTTATGCGTATAAGTATTAATTACTTTTGTAATGAATGTTGAAGAATAAACTATGCATTAATATATTTTGCACACATGCTTTGTTTTGCCTTTCAATTTCAATCAAATTCTATAGAAATAAACAACAAAAAAAAAAAAATGATGTATGATGCGTTTTGTATGTAATTTCTCATTTACCAAAGAGGTTTAAATACCATTTCTCATAAACGATAAATGCAAACTAAAGATTTTTATGCGTATTAGTATTAATTACTTTTGTAATGAATGTTGAAGAATAAAGCTATGCATTTATGTTTTGCACACGTGCTTTGTTTTGTCTTTCAGTTTCAATCAAATTCTATTGAAAGAAATTAAAATGGTGTATGATGCGTTTTTTTTTATGTAACTTCTCATTTACCATACTTCAATGAGGTTTAAATACCGTTTCTCATAAACGATAAATGCAAACTGAAGATTTTTATACGCCTTAATATTAATTATTTTTGTAATGAATGTTGAAAAATAAAGCTATGCATTTATATGTTTTGCACACATGCTTTGTTTGTCTTTTCGATTTCAATCAAATTCAATAGCCCGTGATTCTACGAAAATAAAATTAACAGTGAGGAAACACTAAGGAGGAAAATTGTGATATCACCGGAGATTCTAAACAATTATGAGAACAATTATTGCCGCCACTTTGTATAACCCCTGATCCTTTGAAAAATGAAGGAAGAGTTACACTGATTCTCTCTCTAAATTTGATAAGTAAAATAGAGTGAGAAATCTGAAAATATTGTTCGAAGTAAACTGTTTAGATGATAATCATCATGACGACTTATCGCGATCGTATACAAATACACAATAGCTGGAAAACAAAAAACAACAATAACAGTTTTGGCTTTCAAAATCTATTGTTTTATCTTCAAGCACCCCCCTCCCCCCCCCCCAAACCCACCCCCCCCCCCCCCCCAAAAAACAAAAAAACAAAAAAAAAAAACAACAAAAAACAAAAAACAGCAAAACAAAACAAAAACAAATAGAAAAAAAACAAAAAAAAAAACAAACAAAACAAAACAAAACCAAACAATAAAAAACCCCAAAAAACAAAGCAACCAAAAACAAAATTATAAAAAAAACGAACAAAAAACAAACAAGAAATTAAAGCATTATTCTGGATTGTATGTGAAATGGTTCTGATTAAGCGGGTGCATTGAAAAAAGAAAGTGAAAAAATTCCATAGCATATATACGGTGATGTGACATTTTTTGATTAAACTCTTGTGGAAAAAAAAATTCCAGAATGAACTTATTTACACGTCGATGTTTAAAATTACAGATACTGGATTCCACATAACTATGGTTATTTGAAGAAAATAAAACCATTCACAACATCTTTCCGCGGATTATCATTTCGATTAAATTATGGAGGAAACAATTCCAGAGTGAACTTGTTTACAAAGTCAGTTCGATGTTTAAAATGTTTAAGATTGCAGATGTGCGTATAAAGCACAAGGTTTATTGTCTCCAAATTAACTGTAACAGGCTTTGCATTTCATTTGTTTACACCAATTTGCAATCTTTCATTTCAAAGCAGTTATTGTCTTGCTATGTTCTTTAAACTTGTATAAAAAAAACAACAACAAAACAAAACAAAACAACAACACGTAAGCAGTTGCACACAAGAATGCATTCGAAGTAAAAAATACAAACTTACAAAAAACCCGAAAACAAACAAACAAACAACAACAACAACAACGAAAATAAAACGCAATAATAAAAACCCCACAAAAAAAAGCCAAAACAGATATTTTTCGATAGGGAAAGAGCTTTTTTTTCGAAAGATATTCCTCTTATGGGATCTCAAAATTAATAATAACACTCAGAAGGAAAGAGAGAGAGAGAGAGAGAGAGAGAGAGAGAGAGAGAGAGAGAGAGAGAGAGAGAGAGAGAGAGAGAGAGAGAGAGAGACAGCCAGCTAGCCAGCCAGCCAACCAGACAGACAGACAGACAGAAAGAGAGAAAAAAAGCGGTCGGTTAATCTCTTTACAATGTGGACAAAAACCGTTATTATTTTTTTTTTAGTTTGGACATCTTATGTTTATCTCCAAATGCTGGCGTTATTATCTTCCACCAATAGCCCAAGACGCCACCTGTAGAGGATCTAGCAGATCAAGTGTCCCGTCATCTTGTCTTTTCTCCATTGTTTTATCCTGAAATTAAAATTAAAAAAAAAAAAACTTTTGTAGCAGCGCCACAAAGTGTGACGTTTTTCGGCAAGGAAATTTTTGGGTTAATGCAATTTTTCTTCAGGATAGCTTGAAATTTCCTCTTTTTATACTGCTCTTATTTCTAAATTTCATATTGTTTGAGATCTAAAAAAGCACTTTTAAATAGCGATGATTTTTAAAGGCTTCTTAAGGAAAATGGCATTTACTCAAGTTGTTGTCTGCCGCAAAACATCTCACTTTGTTGCATCGCTACACATTATAATTAACATCAGTTCTTTTAACTTTTATGAGAAAGGAAGTTCTGATGCTTTGGCCCTTTTGTTTTTCATTTGTATCTTTTTTTCCACAAAAAAAAAAAACTTTCGATAAAAATTCTGTAGCCCGTTCTAAGAACTTAGTTCGAAGAATTTAGTTGCAAGTAGATTATATCTATGTTTGTAATCAAGATATCGCAGAAATTTTTTTTCTTAGAATGCTTTTACCTTAAGATTACCTGTGAAAAAATCCGCAAAAACATTTGTGTGATTAGTGTCTTAAAATACAGTTTGTATTAAGGAAAAAATACAATAGCTCACTTTATATGAAACTACGCCCAACAGCATTCTTTATTTTTTGTTTTTAAAGGAGCAAATCTTGAGAGAGAGAGATTTGAAATAGAGAGAAAGAAAGAAAGGGAGAGAGAGCTAGATAGAGAAAGAGAGAGAGAGAAAGAGACAGAAGGAGAAAGAGAGAGAGAGCTAGATAGAGAAAGAGAGAGAGAGAGAGAGAGAAAGAAAGAGATGAGAGAGAGAGAGAACTAGATAGAGAAAGAGAGAGAGACAGAGTGAGAGATGAGAGAGAGAGAGAGAAAGAAAGAGAAAGAAAGAGATGAGAGAGAGACAGAGAGAGAAAAGGGTGGAGCCTATAATGTTTTACCTGTTGCTGGACAGGAGAAGCAAGACATGTTGCCACAAGACACACGATACACAGAACTACGAGAATAGCTGTCCAGTTGGTCATGGTCACTGATAGAGAGGGAAAATTTGGTCCGATATCTGGACCGTTAAGAACAGTGAGAAATGTTGGCAGAAAATTTCCATTACTCGATTGAAAAAAACAACAACAAAAAAAAAAAAAAAAGAAAACAAAAACAAAGAAAAAAGCGAACACACACAGAAAAAAACCAAAACCAAAACCAAAAAAAAAAAAAAAAAAAAAAAACCGAACCCAGGCAGTCTTTATTGGGATTTTTTTTTTTACAGAACTAGAGAGTAGAAAAAATTCCAAATTAATGTTATTTAATCTTCATGACTATACAGTGGAATCCAAGCTCTTTTTTTTTTTTAAAGTTTTAATATATTCCTTTAATAATGTAACATCTTTTATATTGATATTAGAGTATAAAGTATAGAATATCAAAAAAATATGGAATAATAACCTTTTTTTTTTTATATAGAAGAATCTATAAGTCTGTGAACTTAGCAATTTTTTGACGTTTACAATTAAAAAAAAATAGTGAAGAGAAATTTGCTTAAACTAGTGTATCGTATATTAGTGGCTGTTTGTGACTTCTTTTGATTGCAGAAAAGACAAAAAAACAAAACAAAAACAAAACAACAACAACAAACAACAAACTCGTGTAACTTTTTTAGACCTTGATAGTTTGTCTACTAGATGAAATAAAAAGGCCATATCCTCAAGGCTTAAAGAACATGAAGTATGTAATTTAAATTGTTAGGCTATATCCTATAATACTAGCGTTGACTAAATACGAAAGTAAGGAGCTGGCATATCCATTTTCTATCTGTATGTCTATGTCTCTGACAGCACATTTCTAATTCTTTCGTTCTAAATGTGTATCGCTATTTCTATCCTCTCTTTCTGGCTCTGCCTTTTTCAATGCCATATCAGTAAAAATACTCACTCTTTCTCTCTAACTGTGTGTCGCCATTTCTTTATTCTCTCTCTCTGGTTGTCATGTCAGTAAAAATACTCACTCTTTCTCTCTAACTGTGTGTCGCCATTTCTTTATTCTCTCTCTCTGGTTGTCATGTCAGTAAAAATACTCACTCTTTCTCTCTAACTGTGTGTCGCCATTTCTTTATTCT
The DNA here is from genome assembly GCA_033675545.1 of Elysia crispata. NCBI lineage: Eukaryota > Metazoa > Mollusca > Gastropoda > Plakobranchidae > Elysia > Elysia crispata. The sequence goes on from JAWDGP010003792.1 coordinate 627,058, forward strand.
CTCTCTCTGGTTGTTCTTTTTCAAACTTTTTATATTCATGTCTCTGTCAATGCCAGTATAATTATTATTCACTCTTTCTCGCTTACTTTGTTTGACTATTTCTTTCTTGATTTTCTTGTTCTTCCTTTACATTCTCTCAATCTGTTTCTGTCTCTGTTTCCCTCTCTTTCTCTTTGTTTATCTGTCTATATCTCTAACAAAAATTTAAAACTTAAGGCTACTCTATAAAGTGTATATATTTCACTCACCTCTGGTTTTCTTGCTGCAGAAAATCTTAAAAACAAGATTCTTAGCTGCTTTAATACATTTTTCTCGTCAATTAAAAAAAAAAGCAACAATACTCAGTGATGACATAACTTCAAAAGGTTTGCTTGTTCTCATGAAGTCACTTTCGATGGAATATTCGCAGGTTGTTCTAATCTCTTGATCTAGGTGGGGCAAAAATATCTTAACTCACTCTTCACTGCTTCGCATGCCTTGTTTTATATTATAAATTCATGGTTAAGATGTAATTATGACATAACGTCGGAAGGTTGGACTGATTTCACCAAAGCCATTCCTTTTTTTCTTTTTTGTTCGTGTTAGTTAAATACTCTTAAGATTTTTTAAACAGATAAGCCCGTTCTTTTTGTTGTTAACATCAACTGAGCATTCGTAAAGGAGATGATAATGAGAAAAAATGTAATCATGGTTTTAGTCACGCCTATTGCTTCAGTTAATTATAGAAGGAGGCATAGCGAAAAAAAAATTGAAAAGATTTAAACTGTGGAATTATGTGGAAAGCAAATTATAGAATTTCAGTAGATATTATCACGCTCGCTTTTAATCAATTTAAACGTCTGCCTTTTTTTGTCCATCCTCTCTCTCTTTCGCTCTCTTTGTCTTTATTCTTTATTGTAATTCTCTCTCTCTCTCTCTCTCTCTCTCTCCTCTCTCTCTCTCTCTCACTCACTCTCTTTGTCTCTATTCTTTATTTTAATTCTATCTTCCTCTCTCTATCTCTCTTTGTAACTCTATAGATTTACTCTATATAACTCTATCTGTCCCTCATTATGTCTCTGTATATCGTTTATTACAGCTCTAAATGTATCCTAACACAGCTCTTTCTCTTTCTCTTTGTAACTCTATAGATTTACTCTATATAACTCTATCTGTCCCTCACTATGTCTCTGTATATCGTTTATTACAGCTCTAAAGGCACCCTAACACAACTCTTTCTCTTTCTCTTTGTAACTCTATAGATTTACTCTATATAACTCTATCTGTCCCTCATTATGTCTCTGTATATTGTTTATTACAGCTCTAAATGCATCCTAACACAACTCTTTCTCTTTCTCTTTGTAATTCTATATAACTCTATCTGTCCCTCACTATGTCTCTGTATATCGTTTATTACAGCTCTAAATATATCCTAACACAGCTCTTTCTCTTTCTCTTTGTAACTCTATATATTTACTCTATATAACTCTATCTGTCCCTCACTATGTCTCTGTATATTGTTTATTACAGCTCGAAATGCATCCTAACACAACTCTTTCTCTTTCTCTTTGTAACTCTATATAACTCTATCTGTCCCTCACTATGTCTCTGTATATTGTTTATTACAGCTCGAAATGCATCCTAACACAGCTCTTCCTCTTTCTCTTTGTAACTCTATAGATTTACTCTATATAACTCTATCTGTCCCTCACTATGTCTCTGTATATCGTTTATTACAGCTCTAAATGTATCCTAACACAGCTCTTTCTCTTTCTCTTTGTAACTCTATAAATTTACTCTATATAACTCTATCTGTCCCTCACTATGCCTCTGTATATTGTTTATTACAGCTCTAAAGGCATCCTAACACAACTCTTCCTCTTTCTCTTTGTAACTCTATAGATTTACTCTATATAACTCAATCTGTCCCTCATTATGTCTCTGTATATCGTTTATTACAGCTCGAAATGCATCCTAACACAGCTCTTCCTCTTTCTCTTTGTAACTCTATATAACTCTATCTGTCCCTCACTATGTCTCTGTATATCGTTTATTACAGCTCGAAATGCATCCTAACACAACTCTTTCTCTTTCTCTTTGTAACTCTATAAATTTACTCTATATAACTCTATCTGTCCCTCACTATGTCTCTGTATATCGTTTATTACAGCTCGAAATGCATCCTAACACAGCTCTTTCTCTTTCTCTTTGTAACTCTATAGATTTACTCTATATAACTCTATCTGTCCCTCACTATGTCTCTGTATATCGTTTATTACAGCTCTAAATGCATCCTAACACAGCTCTTCCTCTTTCTCTTTGTAACTCTATAGATTTACTCTATATAACTCTATCTGTCCCTCATTATGTCTCTGTATATCGTTTATTACAGCTCGAAATGGATCCTAACACAACTCTTTCTCTTTCTCTTTGTAACTCTATATAACTCTATCTGTCCCTCATTATGTCTCTGTATATCGTTTATTACAGCTCTAAATGCATCCTAACACAACTCTTTCTCTTTCTCTTTGTAACTCTATATAACTCTATCTGTCCCTCATTATGTCTCTGTATATTGTTTATTACAGCTCTAAATGCATCCTAACACAACTCTTTCTCTTTCTCTTTGTAACTCTATGTAACTCTATCTGTCCCTCATTATGTCTCTGTATATTGTTTATTACAGCTCTAAATGCATCCTAACACAACTCTTTCTCTTTCTCTTTGTAACTCTATAGATTTACTCTATATAACTCTATCTGTCCCTCACTATGTCTCTGTATATCGTTTATTACAGCTCGAAATGCATCCTAACACAACTCTTTCTCTTTCTCTTTGTAACTCTATAAATTTACTCTATATAACTCTATCTGTCCCTCATTATGTCTCTGTATATCGTTTATTACAGCTCGAAATGGATCCTAACACAACTCTTTCTCTTTCTCTTTGTAACTCTATATAACTCTATCTGTCCCTCACTATGTCTCTGTATATCGTTTATTACAGCTCGAAATGCATCCTAACACAGCTCTTCCTCTTTCTCTTTGTAACTCTATATAACTCTATCTGTCCCTCACTATGTCTCTGTATATCGTTTATTACAGCTCGAAATGCATCCTAACAGCTCAGCATCTTCTCTTTCTCTTTGTAACTCTATAGATTTACTGTATATAACTCTATCTGTCCCTCACTATGTCTCTGTATATTGTTTATTACAGCTCTAAAGGCATCCTAACACAACTCTTCCTCTTTCTCTTTGTAACTCTATATAACTCTATCTGTCCCTCACTATGTCTCTGTATATTGTTTATTACAGCTCTAAATGCATCCTAACACAGCTCTTCCTCTTTCTCTTTGTAACTCTATATAACTCTATCTGTCCCTCACTATGTCTCTGTATATTGTTTATTACAGCTCTAAAGGCATCCTAACACAACTCTTCCTCTTTCTCTTTGTAACTCTATATAACTCTATCTGTCCCTCACTATGTCTCTGTTTATTGTTTATTACAGCTCAAAATGCATCCTAACACTACTCTTCCTCTTTCTCTTTGTAACTCTATAGATTTACTGTATATAACTCTATCTGTCCCTCACTATGTCTCTGTATATTGTTTATTACAGCTCTAAATGCATCCTAACACAACTCTTCCTCTTTCTCTTTGTAACTCTATAGATTTACTGTATATAACTCTATCTGTCCCTCACTATGTCTCTGTATATTGTTTATTACAGCTCTGAAGGCATCCTAACACAACTCTTCCTCTTTCTCTTTGTAACTCTATGTAACTCTATCTGTTCCTCACTATGTCTCTGTATATTGTTTATTGCAGCTCTAAAGGCATCCTAACACTACTCTTCCTCTTTCTCTTTGTAACTCTATAGATTTACTGTATATAACTCTATCTGTCCCTCACTATGTCTCTGTATATTGTTTATTACAGCTCTAAATGCATCCTAACACAACTCTTCCTCTTTCTCTTTGTAACTCTATAGATTTACTGTATATAACTCTATCTGTCCCTCACTATGTCTCTGTATATTGTTTATTACAGCTCTGAAGGCATCCTAACACAACTCTTCCTCTTTCTCTTTGTAACTCTATATAACTCTATCTGTCCCTCACTATGTCTCCCTATAGTGTTTATTACAGCTCTAAATGCATCCTATTACAGCTCTTCCTCTTTCTCTTTGTAACTCTATATAACTCTATCTGTCCCTCACTATGTCTCTGTATATTGTTTATTATAGCTCTAAAGGCATCCTAACAAACTCTTCCTCTTTCTCTTTGTAACTCTATATAACTCTATCTGTCCCTCAATATGTCTCTGTATATCGTTTATTAAAGCTCTAAATGCATCCTAACACAACTCTTTCTCTTTCTCTTTGTAACTCTGTGTAACTTTATCTGTTCCTCACTATGTCTCTGTATATTGTTTATTACAGCTCTAAAGGTATCCTAACACAGCTTTTTCTCTTTCTCTTTGTAACTCTATAGATTTACTGTATATAACTCTATCTGTCCCTCACTATGTCTCTGTATATTGTTTATTACAGCTCTGAAGGCATCCTAACACAACTCTTCCTCTTTCTCTGTGTAACTCTATAGATTTACTCTATATAACTCTATCTGTCCCTCACTATGCCTCTGTATATTGTTTCTTACAGCTCGAAATGCAATCTAACACAACTCTTTCTCTTTCTCTTTGTAACTCTATATAACTCTTTCTGTCCCTCATTATGTCTCTGTATATTGTTTATTAAAGCTCTAAATGCATCCTAACACAACTCTTTCTCTTTCTCTTTGTAACTCTATATAACTCTATCTGTCCCTCACTATGTCTCTGTATATTGTTTATTACAGCTCTAAATGCATCCTAACACAGCTCTTCCTCTTTCTCTTTGTAACTCTATATAACTCGATCTGTCCCTCATTATGTCTCTGTATATAGTTTATTACAGCTCTAAATGCATCTTAACACAACTCTTTCTCTTTCTCTTTGTAACTCTATAGATTTACTCTATATAACTCTATCTGTCCCTCACTATGTCTCTGTATATTGTTTATTACAGCTCTAAAGGCATCCTAACACAACTCTTCCTCTTTCTCTTTGTAACTCTATAGATTTACTCTATATAACTCTATCTGTCCCTCACTATGTCTCTGTATCTTGTTTATTACAGCTCGAAATCCATCCTAACATAACTCTTTCTCTTTCTCTTTGTAACTCTATATAAATCTATCTGTCCCTCACTATGTCTCTGTATATTGTTTATTACAGCTCTAAATGCATCCTAACATAGCTCTTCCTCTTTCTCTTTGTAACTCTATATAACTCTTTCTGTCCCTCACTATGTCTCTGTATATCGTTTATTACAGCTCTAAATGCATCCTAACATAACTCTTTCTCTTTCTCTTTGTAACTCTATATAACTCTTTCTGTCCCTCACTATGTCTCTGTATATTGTTTATTACAGCTCTAAATGCATCCTAACACAACTCTTTCTCTTTCTCTTTGTAACTCTATATAAATCTATCTGTCCCTCACTATGTCTCTGTATATTGTTTATTACAGCTCGAAATGCATCCTAACACAGCTCTTCCTCGTTCTCTTTGTAACTTTGTATAACTCTATCTGTCCCTCACTATGTCTCTGTATATTGTTTATTACAGCTCTAAATGCATCCTAACACAACTCTTTCTCTTTCTCTTTGTAACTCTAAATAACTCTATCTGTCCCTCATTATGTCTCTGTATATTGTTTGTTACAGCTCTAAATGCATCCTAACACAGCTCTTCCTCTTTCTCTTTGTAACTCTATATAACTCTATCTGTCCCTCACTATGTCTCTGGATATTGTTTATTACAGCTCTAAATGGATCCTAACACAGCTCTTCCTCTTTCTCTTTGTAACTCTATATAACTCTATCTGTCCCTCATTATGTCTCTGTATATTGTTTATTACAGCTCTAAATGCATCCTAACACAACTCTTTCTCTTTCTCTTTGTAACTCTATGTAACTCTATCTGTCCCTCACTATGTCTCTGTATATTGTTTATTACAGCTCTAAAGGCATCCTAACACAACTCTTTCTCTTTCTCTTTGTAACTCTATAGATTTACTCTATATAACTCTATCTGTCCCTCACTATGTCTCTGTATATTGTTTATTACAGCTCTAAAGGCATCCTAACACAACTCTTCCTCTTTCTCTTTGAAACTCTATATAACTCTATCTGTCCCTCACTATGTCTGTGTTTATTGTTTATTACAGCTCGAAATGCATCCTAACACAACTCTTTCTCTTTCTCTTTGTAACTCTGTGTAACTTTATCTGTCCCTCACTTTGTCTCTGTATATCGTTTATTACAGCTCTAAAGGCACCCTAACACAACACTTTCTCTTTCTCTTTGTAACTCTAAAGATTTACTCTATATAACGCTATCTGTCCCTCATTATGTCTCTGTATATTGTTTATTACAGCTCTAAATGCATCCTAACACAACTCTTTCTCTTTCTCTTTGTAACTCTATAGATTTACTCTATATAACTCTATCTGTCCCTCATTATGTCTCTGTATATCGTTTATTACAGCTCTAAAGGCACCCTTACACAACTCTTTCTCTTTCTCTTTGTAACTCTATATAACTCTATCTGTCCCTCACTATGTCTCTGTATATCGTTTATTACAGCTCTAAATGCATCCTAACACAACTCTTTCTCTTTCTCTTTGTAACTCTATGTATATTGTTTATTACAGCTCTAAAGGCATCCTAACACAGCTCTTTCTCTTTGTAACTCAATATAACTCTATCTGTCACTCACTATGTCTCTGTATATCGTTTATTACAGCTCTAAATGTATCCTAACACAAATCTTTCTCTTTCTCTTTGTAACTCTATGTAACTCTATCTGTTCCTCACTATGTCTCTGTATATTGTTTATTACAGCTCTAAATGTATCCTAACACAACTCTTCCTCTTTCTCTTTGTAACTCTATATAACTCTATCTGTCCCTCACTATGTCTCTGTATATTGTTTATTACAGCTCTAAATGTATCCTAACACAAATCTTTCTCTTTCTCTTTGTAACTCTATGTAACTCTATCTGTTCCTCACTATGTCTCTGTATATCGTTTATTACAGCTCTAAAGGCATCCTAACACAACTCTTCCTCTTTCTCTTTGTAACTCTATAGATTTACTCTATATAACTCTATCTGTCCCTCACTATGTCTCTGTATATTGTTTATTACAGCTCTAAAGGCATCCTAACACAACTCCTCCTCTTTCTCTTTGTAACTCTATATAAATCTATCTGTCCCTCACTATGTCTCTGTATATCGTTTATTACAGCTCTAAATGCATCCTAACACAACTCTTCCTCTTTCTCTTTGAAACTCTATATAAATCTATCTGTCCCTCACTATGTCTCTGTATATTGTTTATTACAGCTCTAAAGGCATCCTAACACAACTCTTTCTCTTTGTCTTTGTAACTCTGTGTAACTTTATCTGTCCCTCACGATGTCTCCTTATATCGTTTATTACAGCTCTAAATGTATCCTAACACAGCTCTTTCTCTTTCTCTTTGTAACTCTATAGATTTACTCTATATAGCTCTATCTGTCCCTCACTATGTCTCTGTATATTGTTTATTACAGCTCTAAAGGCATCCTAACACAACTCTTCCTCTTTCTCTTTGTAACTCTATAGATTTACTCTATATAACTCTATCTGTCCCTCACTATGTCTCTGTATATTGTTTATTACAGCTCGAAATGCATCCTAACACAACTCTTTCTCTTTCTCTTTGTAACTTTATAAAACTCTTTCTGTCCCTCACTATGTCTCTGTATATTGTTTATTACAGCTCTAAATGCATCCTAACACAACTCTTTCTCTTTCTCTTTGTAACTCTATATAACTCTATCTGTCCCTCACTATGTCTCTGTATATTGTTTATTACAGCTCTAAATGCATCCTAAAACAGCTCTTCCTCTTTCTCTTTGTAACTCTATATAACTCTATCTGTCCCTCACTATGTCTCTGTATATTGTTTTTTACAGCTCTAAATGCATCCTAAAACAGCTCTTCCTCTTTGTCTTTGTAACTCTATGTAACTCTATCTGTCCCTCATTATGTCTCTGTATATTGTTTTTTACAGCTCTAAATGCATCCTAAAACAGCTCTTCCTCTTTCTCTTTGTAACTCTATGCAACTCTATCTGGCCCTCACTATGTCTGTGTATATTGTTTATTACAGCTCTAAATGCATCCTAACACAACTCTTCCTCTTTCTCTTTGTAACTCTGTGTAACTCTATCTGTCCCTCACTATGTCTCTGTATGTTGTTTATTACAGCTCTAAATGTATACTAACACAGCTCTTTCTCTTTCTCTTTGTAACTCTATAGATTTACTCTATATAACTCTATCTGTCCCTCACTATGTCTCTGTATATTGTTTATTACAGCTCTAAAGGCATCCTAACACAACTCTTCCTCTTTCTCTTTGTAACTCTATAGATTTACTCTATATAACTCTATCTGTTCCTCACTATGTCTGTGTATATTGTTTATTACAGCTCTAAATGCATCCTAACACTACTCTTCCTCTTTCTCTTTGTAACTCTATAGATTTACTGTATATAACTCTATCTGTCCCTCACTATGTCTCTGTATATTGTTTATTACAGCTCTAAATGCATCCTAACACAACTCTTCCTCTTTCTCTTTGTAACTCTATAGATTTACTGTATATAACTCTATCTGTCCCTCACTATGTCTCTGTATATTGTTTATTACAGCTCTAAATGCATCCTAACACAGCTCTTTCTCTTTCTCTTTGTAACTCTATGTAACTCTATCTGTCCCTCACTATGTCTCTGTATATTTTTTATTACAGCTCTAAATGCATCCTAACACTACTCTTCCTCTTTCTCTTTGTAACTCTATAGATTTACTGTATATATTTCTATCTGTCCCTCACTATGTCTCTGTATATTGTTTATTACAGCTCTAAATGCATCCTAACACAACTCTTCCTCTTTCTCTTTGTAACTCTATAGATTTACTGTATATAACTCTATCTGTCCCTCACTATGTCTCTGTATATTGTTTATTACAGCTCTGAAGGCATCCTAACACAACTCTTCCTCTTTCTCTTTGTAACTCTATATAACTCTATCTGTCCCTCACTATGTCTCTGTATAGTGTTTATTACAGCTCTAAATGCATCCTATTACAGCTCTTCCTCTTTCTCTTTGTAACTCTATATAACTCTATCTGTCCCTCACTATGTCTCTGTATATTGTTTATTATAGCTCTAAAGGCATCCTAACAAACTCTTCCTCTTTCTCTTTGTAACTCTATATAACTCTATCTGTCCCTCACTATGTCTCTGTTTATTGTTTATTACAGCTCAAAATGCATCCTAACAAAACTCTTTCTCTTTCTCTTTGTAACTCTATATAACTCTATCTGTCCCTCAATATGTCTCTGTATATCGTTTATTAAAGCTCTAAATGCATCCTAACACAACTCTTTCTCTTTCTCTTTGTAACTCTGTGTAACTTTATCTGTCCCTCACTATGTCTCTGTATATCGTTTATTACAGCTCTAAAGGCACCCTAACACAACACTTTCTCTTTCTCTTTGTAACTCTATAGATTTACTCTATATAACGCTATCTGTCCCTCATTATGTCTCTGTATATTGTTTATTACAGCTCTAAATGCATCCTAACACAACTCTTTCTCTTTCTCTTTGTAACTCTATAGATTTACTCTATATAACTCTATCTGTCCCTCATTATGTCTCTGTATATTGTTTATTACAGCTCTAAAGGCACCCTAACACAACTCTTTCTCTTTCTCTTTGTAACTCTATAGATTTACTCTATATAACTCTATCTGTCCCTCATTATGTCTCTGTATATCGTTTATTACAGCTCTAAAGGCACCCTTACACAACTCTTTCTCTTTCTCTTTGTAACTCTATATAACTCTATCTGTCCCTGACTATGTCTCTGTAGATCGTTTATTACAGCTCTAAATGCATCCTAACATAACTCTTTCTCTTTCTCTTTGTAACTCTATATACATCTATCTGTCCCTCACTATGTCTCTGTATATTGTTTATTACAGCTCTAAATGCATCCTAACACTACTCTTTCTCTTTCTCTTTGTAACTCTATGTAACTCTATCTGTTCCTCACTATGTCTCTGTATATTGTTTATTACAGCTCTAAAGGCATCCTAACACAACTCTTCCTCTTTCTCTTTGTAACTCTATAGATTTACTGTATATAACTCTATCTGTCCCTCACTATGTCTCTGTATGTTGTTTATTACAGCTCTGAAGGCATCCTAACACAACTCTTCCTCTTTCTCTTTGTAACTCTATTTAAATCTATCTGTCCCTCACTATGTCTCTGTATATCGTTTATTACAGCTCTAAAGGCATCCTAACACAACTCTTCCTCTTTCTCTTTGTAACTCTATAGATTTACTCTATATAACTCTGTCTGTCCCTCACTATGTCTCTGAATATTGTTTATTACAGCTCTAAATGCATCCTAACACAACTCTTTCTCTTTGTCTTTGTAACTCTATATAAATCTATATGTCCCTCACTATGGCTCTGTATATTGTTTATTACAGCTCTAAATGCATCCTAACACAACTCTTTCTCTTCCTCTTTGTAACTCTATGCAACTCTATCTGGCCCTCACTTTGTCTGTGTATATTGTTTATTACAGCTCTAAATGCATCCTAACATAGCTCTTCCTCTTTCTCTTTGTAACTCTATATAACTCTATCTGTCCCTCACTATGTCTCTGTATATCGTTTATTACAGCTCTAAATGCATCCTAAAACAGCTCTTCCTCTTCCTCTTTGTAACTCTATATAACTCTATCTGTCCCTCACTTTGTCTGTGTATATTGTTTATTACAGCTCTAAATGCATCCTAACATAGCTCTTCCTCTTTCTCTTTGTAATACTATATAACTCTATCTGTCCCTCACTATGTCTCTGTAAATCGTTTATTACAGCTCTAAATGCATCCTAACACAACTCTTCCTCTTCCTCTTTGTAACTCTATATCACTCTATCTGTCCCTCACTTTGTCTGTGAATATTGTTTATTACAGCTCTAAATGCATCCTAAAACAGCTCTTCCTCTTTCTCTTTGTAACTCTATATAACTCTATCTGTCCCTCACTATGTCTCTGTATATTGTTTATTACAGCTCTAAATGCATCCTAAAACAGCTCTTCCTCTTTCTCTTTGTAACTCTATATAACTCTATCTGTCCCTCATTATGTCTCTGTATATTGTTTATTACAGCTCTAAATGCATCCTAAAACAGCTCTTCCTCTTTCTCTTTGTAACTCTATATAACTCTATCTGTCCCTCACTATGTCTCTGTATATTGTTTATTACAGCTCTAAATGCATCCTAAAACAACTCTTCCTCTTTCTCTTTGTAACTCTATATAACTCTATCTGTCCCTCACTATGTCTCTGTATATTGTTTATTACAGCTCTAAATGCATCCTAAAACAGCTCTTGCTCTTTCTCTTTGTAACTCTATATAACTCTATCTGTCCCTCATTATATCTCTGTATATTGTTTATTACAGCTCTACATGCATCCTAAATTAGCTCTTCCTCTTTCTCTTTGTAACTCTATATAACTCTATCTGTCCCTCACTATGTCTCTGTATATTGTTTATTACAGCTCTAAATGCATCCTAACACAACTCTTTCTCTTTCTCTTTGTAACTCTATGTAACTCTTTCTGTTCCTCACTATGTCTCTGTATATTATTTATTACAGCTCTAAAGGCATCCTAACACAACTCTTCCTCTTTCTCTTTGTAACTCTATAGATTTACTGTATATAACTCTATCTGTCCCTCACTATGTCTCTGTATATTGTTTATTACAGCTCTGAAGGCATCCTAACACAACTCTTCCTCTTTCTCTTTGTAACTCTATATAACTCTATCTGTCCCTCACTATGTCTCTGTATATTGTTTATTACAGCTCAAAATGCATCCTAAAACAGCTCTTTCTCTTTCTCTTTGTAACTCTATATAACTCTATCTGTCCCTCATTATGTCTCTGTATATCGTTTATTACAGCTCTAAATGCATCCTATTACAGCTCTTCCTCTTTCTCTTTGTAACTCTATATAACTCTATCTGTCCCTCACTATGTCTCTGTATATTGTTTATTACAGCTCTAAAGGCATCCTAACAAACTCTTCCTCTTTCTCTTTGTAACTCTATATAACTCTATCTGTCCCTCAATATGTCTCTGTTTATTGTTTATTACAGCTCAAAATGCATCCTAACAAAACTCTTTCTCTTTCTCTTTGTAACTCTATATAACTCTATCTGTCCCTCAATATGTCTCTGTATATCGTTTACTAAAGCTCTAAATGCATCCTAACACAACTCTTTCTCTTTCTCTTTGTAACTCTGTGTAACTTTATCTGTCCCTCACTATGTCTCTGTATATCGTTTATTACAGCTCTAAAGGCACTCTAACACAACACTTTCTCTTTCTCTTTGTAACTCTAAAGATTTACTCTATATAACGCTATCTGTCCCTCATTATGTCTCTGTATATTGTTTATTACAGCTCTAAATGCATCCTAACACAACTGTTTCTCTTTCTCTTTGTAACTCTATAGATTTACTCTATATAACTCTATCTGTCCCTCATTATGTCTCTGTATATTGTTTATTACAGCTCTAAAGGCACCCTAACACAACTCTTTCTCTTTCTCTTTGTAACTCTATAGATTTACTCTATATAACTCTATCTGTCCCTCATTATGTCTCTGTATATCGTTTATTACAGCTCTAAAGGCACCCTTACACAACTCTTTCTCTTTCTCTTTGTAACTCTATATAACTCTATCTGTCCCTGACTATGTCTCTGTAGATCGTTTATTACAGCTCTAAATGCATCCTAACACAACTCTTTCTCTATCTCTTTGTAACTCTATACAAATCTATCTGTCCCTCACTATGTCTCTGTATATTGTTTATTACAGCTCTAAATGCATCCTAACACTACTCTTTCTCTTTCTCTTTGTAACTCTATGTAACTCTATCTGTTCCTCACTATGTCTCTGTATATTGTTTATTACAGCTCTAAAGGCATCCTAACACAACTCTTCCTCTTTCTCTTTGTAACTCTATAGATTTACTGTATATAACTCTATCTGTCCCTCACTATGTCTCTGTATGTTGTTTATTACAGCTCTGAAGGCATCCTAACACAACTCTTCCTCTTTCTCTTTGTAACTCTATTTAAATCTATCTGTCCCTCACTATGTCTCTGTATATTGTTTATTACAGCTCTAAATGCATCCTAACACAACTCTTTCTCTTCCTCTTTGTAACTCTATGCAACTCTATCTGGCCCTCACTTTGTCTGTGTATATTGTTTATTACAGCTCTAAAAGCATCCTACCACAACTCTTTCTCTTTGTCTTTGTAACTCTGTGTAACTTTATCTGTCCCTCACGATGTCTCTGTATATCGTTTATTACAGCTCTAAATGTATCCTAACACAGCTCTTTCTCTTTCTCTTTGTAACTCTATAGATTTACTCTATATAACTCTATCTGTCCCTCACTATGTCTCTGTATATTGTTTATTACAGCTCTAAAGGCATCCTAACACAACTCTTCCTCTTTCTCTTTGTAACTCTATAGATTTACTCTATATAACTCTATCTGTCCCTCACTATGTCTCTGTATATTGTTTATTACAGCTCGAAATGCATCCTAACACAACTCTTTCTCTTTCTCTTTGTAACTTTATAAAACTCTTTCTGTCCCTCACTATGTCTCTGTATATTGTTTATTACAGCTCTAAATGCATCCTAAAACAACTCTTCCTCTTTCTCTTTGTAACTCTATATAACTCTATCTGTCCCTCACTATGTCTCTGTATATTGTTTATTACAGCTCTAAATGCATCCTAAAACAGCTCTTGCTCTTTCTCTTTGTAACTCTATATAACTCTATCTGTCCCTCATTATGTCTCTGTATATTGTTTATTACAGCTCTAAATGCATCCTAAAACAGCTCTTCCTCTTTCTCTTTGTAACTCTATATAACTCTATCTGTCCCTCACTATGTCTCTGTATATTGTTTATTACAGCTCTAAATGCATCCTAACACAACTCTTTCTCTTTCTCTTTGTAACTCTATGTAACTCTTTCTGTTCCTCACTATGTCTCTGTATATTATTTATTACAGCTCTAAAGGCATCCTAACACATTTCTTCCTCTTTCTCTTTGTAACTCTATAGATTTACTGTATATAACTCTATCTGTCCCTCACTATGTCTCTGTATATTGTTTATTACAGCTCTGAAGGCATCCTAACACAACTCTTCCTCTTTCTCTTTGTAACTCTATATAACTCTATCTGTCCCTCACTATGTCTCTGTATATTGTTTATTACAGCTCTAAATGCATCCTAAAACAGCTCTTCCTCTTTCTCTTTGTAACTCTATATAACTCTATCTGTCCCTCATTATGTCTCTGTATATCGTTTATTACAGCTCTAAATGCATCCTATTACAGCTCTTCCTCTTTCTCTTTGTAACTCTATATAACTCTATCTGTCCCTCACTATGTCTCTGTATATTGTTTATTACAGCTCTAAAGGCATCCTAACAAACTCTTCCTCTTTCTCTTTGTAACTCTATATAACTCTATCTGTCCCTCACTATGTCTCTGTTTATTGTTTATTACAGCTCAAAATGCATCCTAACAAAACTCTTTCTCTTTCTCTTTGTAACTCTATATAACTCTATCTGTCCCTCAATATGTCTCTGTATATCGTTTATTAAACCTCTAAATGCATCCTAACACAACTCTTTCTCTTTCTCTTTGTAACTCTGTGTAACTTTATCTGTCCCTCACTATGTCTCTGTATATCGTTTATTACAGCTCTAAAGGCACCCTAACACAACACTTTCTCTTTCTCTTTGTAACTCTAAAGATTTACTCTATATAACTCTATCTTTCCCTCATTATGTCTCTGTATATTGGTTATTACAGCTCTAAAGGCACCCTAACACAACTCTTTCTCTTTCTCTTTGTAACTCTATAGATTTACTCTATATAACTCTATCTGTCCCTCATTATGTCTCTGTATATCGTTTATTACAGCTCTAAAGGCACCCTTACACAACTCTTTCTCTTTCTCTTTGTAACTCTATATAACTCTATCTGTCCCTGACTATGTCTCTGTAGATCGTTTATTACAGCTCTAAATGCATCCTAACACAACTCTTTCTCTATCTCTTTGTAACTCTATATAAATCTATCTGTCCCTCACTATGTCTCTGTATATTGTTTATTACAGCTCAAAATGCATCCTAACACTACTCTTTCTCTTTCTCTTTGTAACTCTATGTAACTCTATCTGTTCCTCACTATGTCTCTGTATATTATTTATTACAGCTCTAAAGGCATCCTAACACAACTCTTCCTCTTTCTCTTTGTAACTCTATAGATTTACTGTATATAACTCTATCTGTCCCTCACTATGTCTCTGTATGTTGTTTATTACAGCTCTGAAGGCATCCTAACACAACTCTTCCTCTTTCTCTTTGTAACTCTATTTAAATCTATCTGTCCCTCACTATGTCTCTGTATATTGTTTATTACAGCTCTAAATGCATCCTAACACAACTCTTTCTCTTCCTCTTTGTAACTCTATGCAACTCTATCTGGCCCTCACTTTGTCTGTGTATATTGTTTATTACAGCTCTAAAAGCATCCTAACACAACTCTTTCTCTTTGTCTTTGTAACTCTGTGTAACTTTATCTGTCCCTCACGATGTCTCTGTATATCGTTTATTACAGATCTAAATGTATCCTAACACAGCTCTTTCTCTTTCTCTTTGTAACTCTATAGATTTACTCTATATAACTCTATCTGTCCCTCACTATGTCTCTGTATAATGTTTATTACAGCTCTAAAGGCATCCTAACACAACTCTTCCTCTTTCTCTTTGTAACTCTATAGATTTACTCTATATAACTCTATCTGTCCCTCACTATGTCTCTGTATGTTGTTTATTACAGCTCTGAAGGCATCCTAACACAACTCTTCCTCTTTCTCTTTGTAACTCTATTTAAATCTATCTGTCCCTCACTATGTCTCTGTATATTGTTTATTACAGCTCTAAATGCATCCTAACACAACTCTTTCTCTTCCTCTTTGTAACTCTATGCAACTCTATCTGGCCCTCACTATGTCTCTGTATATTGTTTATTACAGCTCTAAATGCATCCTAACACTACTCTTCCTCTTTCTCTTTGTAACTCTATGTAACTCTATCTGTTCCTCACTATGTCTCTGTATATTGTTTATTACAGCTCTAAAGGCATCCTAACACAACTCTTCCTCTTTCTCTTTGTAACTCTATAGATTTACTGTATATAACTCTATCTGTCCCTCAGTATGTCTCTGTATATTGTTTATTACAGCTCTGAAGGCATCCTAACACAACTCTTCCTCTTTCTCTTTGTAACTCTATATAACTCTATCTGTCCCTCACTATGTCTCTGTATAGTGTTTATTACAGCTCTAAATGCATCCTATTACAGCTCTTCCTTTTTCTCTTTGTAACTCTATATAACTCTATCTGTCCCTCACTATGTCTCTGTATATTGTTTATTACAGCTCTAAAGGCATCCTAACAAACTCTTCCTCTTTCTCTTTGTAACTCTATATAACTCTATATGTCCCTCACTATGTCTCTGTTTATTGTTTATTACAGCTCAAAATGCATCCTAACAAAACTCTTTCTCTTTCTCTTTGTAACTCTATATAACTCTATCTGTCCCTCAATATGTCTCTGTATATCGTTTATTAAAGCTCTAAATGCATCCTAACACAACTCTTTCTCTTTCTCTTTGTAACTCTGTGTAACTTTATCTGTCCCTCACTATGTCTCTGTATATCGTTTATTACAGCTCTAAAGGCACCCTAACACAACACTTTCTCTTTCTCTTTGTAACTCTAAAGATTTACTCTATATAACGCTATCTGTCCCTCATTATGTCTCTGTATATTGTTTATTACAGCTCTAAATGCATCCTAACAAAACTCTTTCTCTTTCTCTTTGTAACTCTAAAGATTTACTCTATATAACTCTATCTGTCCCTCATTATGTCTCTGTATATTGTTTATTACAGCTCTAAAGGCACCCTAACACAACTCTTTCTCTTTCTCTTTGTAACTCTATATAACTCTATCTGTCCCTCACTCTGTCTCTGTAGATCGTTTATTACAGCTCTAAATGCATCCTAACACAACTCTTTCTCTTTCTCTTTGTAACTCTATATAACTCTATCTGTCCCTCACTATGTCTCTGTATATTGTTTATTACAGCTCTAAATGCATCCTAACACAACTCTTTCTCTTTCTCTTTGTAACTCTATAGATTTACTCTATATAACTCTATCTGTCCCTCACTATGTCTCTGTATATTGTTTATTACAGCTCTAAAGGCATCCTAACACAGCTCTTTCTCTTTGTAACTCTATATAACTCTATCTGTCCCTCACTATGTCTCTGTATATCGTTTATTACAGCTCTAAATGCATCCTAACACAAATCTTTCTCTTTCTCTTTGTAACTCTATGTAACTCTATCTGTTCCTCACTATGTCTGTGTATATTGTTCATTACAGCTCTAAATGCATCCTAACACAACTCTTCCTCTTTCTCTTTGTAACTCTATAGATTTACTCTATATAACTCTTTCTGTCCCTCACTATGTCTCTGTATATTGTTTATTACAGCTCTAAAGGCATCCTAACACAACTCTTCCTCTTTCTCTTTGTAACTCTATAGATTTACTCTATATAACTCTATCTGTCCCTCACTATGTCTCTGTATATTGTTTATTACAGCTCTAAAGGCATCCTAACACAACTCTTCCTCTTTCTCTTTGTAACTCTATAGATTTACTCTATATAACTCTATCTGTCCCTCAGTATGTCTCTGTATATTGTTTATTACAGCTCGAAATGCATCCTAACACAGGTCTTCCTCTTTCTCTTTGTAACTCTATATAACTCTTTCTGTCCCTCACTATGTCTCTGTATATCGTTTATTACAGCTCTAAATGCATCCTAACACAACTCTTTCTCTTTCTCTTTGTAACTCTATAGATTTACTCGATATAACTCTATCTGTCCCTCATTATGTCTCTGTATATTGTTTATTACAGCTCGAAATGCATCCTAACACAGCTCTTCCTCTTTCTCTTTGCAACTCTATATAACTCTATCTGTCCCTCATTATGTCTCTGTATATTGTTTATTACACCTCTAAATGCATCCTAACACAACTCTTTCTCTTTCTCTTTGTAACTCTATATAACTCTATCTGTCCCTCACTATGTCTCTGTATATCGTTTATTACAGCTCTAAATGCATCCTAACACAACTCTTTCTCTTTCTCTTTGTAACTCTATAGATTTACTCTATATAACTCTATCTGTCCCTCATTATGTCTCTGTATATTGTTTATTACAGCTCGAAATGCATCCTAACACAGCTCTTCCTCTTTCTCTTTGTAACTCTATATAACTCTTTCTGTCCCTCACTATGTCTCTGTATATCGTTTATTACAGCTCTAAATGCATCCTAACATAACTCTTTCTCTTTCTCTTTGTAACTCTATATAACTCTTTCTGTCCCTCACTATGTCTCTGTATATTGTTTATTACAGCTCGAAATGCATCCTAACACAACTCTTTCTCTTTCTCTTTGTAACTCTATAGATTTAATCTATATAACTCTATCTGTCCCTCACTATGTCTCTGTATATTGTTTATTACAGCTCGAAATGCATCCTAACACAACTCTTTCTCTTTGTAACTCTATATAACTCTTTCTGTCCCTCACTATGTCTCTGTATATTGTTTATTACAGCTCTAAATGCATCCTAACACAACTCTTTCTCTTTCTCTTTGTAACTCTATATAACTCTATCTGTCCCTCACTATGTCTCTGTATATTGTTTATTACAGCTCTAAATGCATCCTAACACAGCTCTTCCTCTTTCTCTTTGTAACTCTATATAACTCTATCTGTCCCTCACTATGTCTCTGTATATTGTTTATTACAGCTCTAAATGCATCCTAACACAACTCTTTCTCTTTCTCTTTGTAACTCTATGTAACTCTATCTGTCCCTCACTATGTCTCTGTATATTGTTTATTACAGCTCTAAATGCATCCTAACACAGCTCTTCCTCTTTCTCTTTGTAACTCTATATAACTCTTTCTGTTCCTCACTATTTCTCTGTATATTGTTTATTACAGCTCTAAAGGCATCCTAACACAACTCTTTCTCTTTCTCTTTGTAACTCTATGTAACTCTATCTGTCCCTCACAATGTCTCTGTATATTGTTTATTACAGCTCTAAAGGCACCCTAACACAACTCATTCTCTTTCTCTTTGTAACTGTATATCGTTTATTACAGCTCTAAATGTATCCTAACACAGCTCTTTCTCTTTCTCTTTGTAACTCTATAGATTTACTCTATATAACTCTATCTGTCCCTCACTATGTCTCTGTATATTGTTTATTACAGCTCTAAATGCATCCTAACACAACTCTTTCTCTTTCTCTTTGTAACTCTATCTAACTCTATCTGTTCCTCACTATGTCTCTGTATATTGTTTATTACAGCTC
Source organism: Elysia crispata (assembly GCA_033675545.1). Lineage (NCBI taxonomy): Eukaryota > Metazoa > Mollusca > Gastropoda > Plakobranchidae > Elysia > Elysia crispata. The sequence continues at coordinate 646,782 of JAWDGP010003792.1, forward strand.
TAAATGCATCCTAACACAACTCTTTCTCTTTCTCTTTGTAACTCTATATAACTCTATCTGTCCCTCACTATGTCTCTGTATATCGTTTATTACAGCTCTAAATGCATCCTAACACAACTCTTTCTCTTTCTCTTTGTAACTCTATAGATTTACTCTATATAACTCTATCTGTCCCTCACTATGTCTCTGTATATTGTTTATTACAGCTCGAAATGCATCCTAACACAACTCTTCCTCTTTCTCTTTGTAACTCTATATAACTCTATCTGTCCCTCACTATGTCTCTGTATATCGTTTATTACAGCTCTAAATGCATCCTAACACAACTCTTTCTCTTTCTCTTTGTAACTCTATATAACTCTATCTGTCCCTCACTATGTCTCTGTATATTGTTTATTACAGCTCGAAATGCATCCTAACACAACTCTTTCTCTTTCTCTTTGTAACTCTATAGATTTAATCTATATAACTCTATCTGTCCCTCACTATGTCTCTGTATATTGTTTATTACAGCTCTAAAGGCATCCTAACACAACTCTTCCTCTTTCTCTTTGTAACTCTATATAACTCTATCTGTCCCTCACTATGTCTCTGTATATTGTTTATTACAGCTCTAAATGTATCCTAACACAACTCTTTCTCTTTCTCTTTGTAACTCTATATAACTCTATCTGTCCCTCACTATGTCTCTGTATATCGTTTATTACAGCTCGAAATGCATCCTAACACAACTCTTTCTCTTTCTCTTTGTAACTCTATGTAACTCTATCTGTCCCTCACTCTGTCTGTGTATATTGTTTATTACAGCTCTAAACGCATCCTAACACAACTCTTTCTGTTTCTCTTTGTAACTCTATATAACTCTATTTGTCCCTCATTATGTCTCTGTATATTGTTTATTACAGCTCTAAATGTATCCTAACACAGCTCTTCCTCTTTCTCTTTGTAACTCTATATAAATCTATCTGTCCCTCATTATGTCTCTGTGTATTGTTTATTACAGCTCTAAAGGCATCCTAACACAACTCTTCCTCTTTCTCTTTGTAACTCTATAGATTTACTCTATATAACTCTATCTGTCCCTCACTATGTCTCTGTATATTGTTTATTACAGCTCTAAATGCATCCTAACACAACTCTTCCTCTTTCTCTTTGTAACTCTATATAACTCTATCTGTCCCTCACTGTGTCTCTGTATATTGTTTATTACAGCTCTAAAGGCATCCTAACACAACTCTTCCTCTTTCTCTTTGTAACTCTATATAACTCTATCTGTCCCTCACTATGTCTCTGTATATTGTTTATTACAGCTCGAAATGCATCCTAACACAACTCTTTCTCTTTCTCTTTGTAACTCTATATAACTCTATCTGTCCCTCAATATGTCTCTGTATATCGTTTATTACAGCTCTAAATGCATCCTAACACAACTCTTTCTCTTTCTCTTTGTAACTCTGTGTAACTCTATCTGTCCCTCACTATGTCTCTGTATATTGTTTATTACAGCTCTAAATACATCCTAACACAACTCTTCCTCTTTCTCTTTGTAACTCTATATAAATCTATCTGTCCCTCACTATGTCTCTGTATATTGTTTATTACAGCTCTAAAGGCATCCTAACACAACTCTTCCTCTTTCTCTTTGTAACTCTATATAACTCTATCTGTCCCTCACTATGTCTCTGTATATCGTTTATTACAGCTCTAAATGTATCCTAACACAGCTCTTTCTCTTTCTCTTTGTAACTCTATAGATTTACTCTATATAACTCTATCTGTCCCTCACTATGTCTCTGTATATTGTTTATTACAGCTCTAAAGGCATCCTAACACAACTCTTCCTCTTTCTCTTTGTAACTCTATAGATTTACTCTATATAACTCTATCTGTCCCTCACTATGTCTTTGTATATTGTTTATTACAGCTCTAAATGTATCCTAACACAACTCTTCCTCTTTCTCTTTGTAACTCTATATAACTCTATCTGTCCCTCACTATGTCTCTGTATATCGTTTATTACAGCTCGAAATGCATCCCAACACAACTCTTTCTCTTTCTCTTTGTAACTCTATGTAACTCTATCTGTCCCTCACTCTGTCTGTGTATATTGTTTATTACAGCTCTAAACGCATCCTAACACAACTCTTTCTCTTTCTCTTTGTAACTCTATATAACTCTATCTGTCCCTCATTATGTCTGTGTATATTGTTTATTACAGCTCTAAATGTATCCTAACACAGCTCTTCCTCTTTCTCTTTGTAACTCTATATAACTCTATCTGTCCCTCATTATGTCTCTGTATATTGTTTATTACAGCTCTAAAGGCATCCTAACACAACTCTTCCTCTTTCTTTTTGTAACTCTATAGATTTACTCTATATAACTCTATCTGACCCTCACTATGTCTGTGTATATTGTTTATTACAGCTCTAAATGCATCCTAACACAACTCTTCCTCTTTCTCTTTGTAACTCTATATAACTCTATCTGTCCCTCACTGTGTCTCTGTATATTGTTTATTACAGCTCTAAATGCATCCTAACACAACTCTTCCTCTTTCTCTTTGTAACTCTATATAACTCTATCTGTCCCTCACTATGTCTCTGTATATTGTTTATTACAGCTCTAAAGGCATCCTAACACAACTCTTCCTCTTTCTCTTTGTAACTCTATATAACTCTATCTGTCCCTCACTATGTCTCTGTATATCGTTTATTACAGCTCGAAATGCATCCTAACACAACTCTTTCTCTTTCTCTTTGTAACTCTATATAACTCTATCTGTCCCTCACTATGTCTCTGTATATCGTTTATTACAGCTCGAAATGCATCCTAACACAACTCTTTCTCTTTCTCTTTGTAACTCTATGTAACTCTATCTGTCCCTCACTCTGTCTGTGTATATTGTTTATTACAGCTCTAAACGCATCCTAACACAACTCTTTCTCTTTCTCTTTGTAACTCTATATAACTCTATCTGTCCCTCATTATGTCTCTGTATATTGTTTATTACAGCTCTAAATGTATCCTAACACAGCTCTTCCTCTTTCTCTTTGTAACTCTATATAACTCTATCTGTCCCTCATTATGTCTCTGTATATTGTTTATTACAGCTCTAAAGGCATCCTAACACAACTCTTCCTCTTTCTTTTTGTAACTCTATAGATTTACTCTATATAACTCTATCTGACCCTCACTATGTCTGTGTATATTGTTTATTACAGCTCTAAATGCATCCTAACACAACTCTTCCTCATTCTCTTTGTAACTCTATATAACTCTATCTGTCCCTCACTGTTTCTCTTTATATTGTTTATTACAGCTCTAAAGGCATCCTAACACAACTCTTCCTCTTTCTCTTTGTAACTCTATATAACTCTATCTGTCCCTCACTATGTCTCTGTATATTGTTTATTACAGCTCGAAATGCATCCTAACACAACTCTTTCTCTTTCTCTTTGTAACTCTATATGACTCTATCTGTCCCTCACTATGTCTCTGTATATTGTTTATTACAGCTCTAAATGCATCCTAACACAACTCTTCCTCTTTCTCTTTGTAACTCTATATAAATCTATCTGCCCCTCACTATGTCTCTGTATATTGTTTATTACAGCTCTAAAGGCATCCTAACACAACTCTTCCTCTTTCTCTTTGTAACTCTATATAACTCTATCTGTCCCTCACTATGTCTCTGTATATCGTTTATTACAGCTCTAAATGTATCCTAACACAGCTCTTTCTCTTTCTCTTTGTAACTCTATAGATTTACTCTATATAACTCTATCTGTCTCTCACTATGTCTCTGTATATTGTTTATTACAGCTCTAAAGGCATCCTAACACAACTCTTCCTCTTTCTCTTTGTAACTCTATAGATTTACTCTATATAACTCTATCTGTCCCTCACTATGTCTCTGTATATTGTTTATTACAGCTCTAAATGTATCCTAACACAACTCTTTCTCTTTCTCTTTGTAACTCTATATAACTCTATCTGTCCCTCACTATGTCTCTGTATATCGTTTATTACAGCTCGAAATGCATCCTAACACAACTCTTTCTCTTTCTCTTTGTAACTCTATGTAACTCTATCTGTCCCTCACTCTGTCTGTGTATATTGTTTATTACAGCTCTAAACGCATCCTAACACAACTCTTTCTCTTTCTCTTTGTAACTCTATATAACTCTATCTGTCCCTCATTATGTCTCTGTATATTGTTTATTACAGCTCTAAATGTATCCTAACACAGCTCTTCCTCTTTCTCTTTGTAACTCTATATAACTCTATCTGTCCCTCATTATGTCTCTGTATATTGTTTATTACAGCTCTAAAGGCATCCTAACACAACTCTTCCTCTTTTTTTTTTGTAACTCTATAGATTTACTCTATATAACTCTATCTGACCCTCACTATGTCTGTGTATATTGTTTATTACAGCTCTAAATGCATCCTAACACAACTCTTCCTCTTTCTCTTTGTAACTCTATATAACTCTATCTGTCCCTCACTGTGTCTCTGTATATTGTTTATTACAGCTCTAAAGGCATCCTAACACAACTCTTCCTCTTTCTCTTTGTAACTCTATATAACTCTATCTGTCGCTCACTATGTCTCTGTATATTGTTTATTACAGCTCGAAATGCATCCTAACACAACTCTTTCTCTTTCTCTTTGTAACTCTGTGTAACTCTATCTGTCCCTCACTAAGTCTCTGTATATTGTTTATTACAGCTCTAAATGCATCCTAACACAACTCTTCCTCTTTCTCTTTGTAACTCTATATAAATCTATCTGTCCCTCACTATGTCTCTGTATATTGTTTATTACAGCTCTAAAGGCATCCTAACACAACTCTTCCTCTTTCTCTTTGTAACTCTATATAACTCTATCTGTCCCTCACTATGTCTCTGTATATCGTTTATTACAGCTCTAAATGTATCCTAAAACAGCTCTTTCTCTTTCTCTTTGTAACACTATAGATTTATTCTATATAACTCTATCTGTCCCTCACTATGTCTCTGTATATTGTTTATTACAGCTCTAAAGGCATCCTAACACAACTCTTCCTCTTTCTCTTTGTAACTCTATAGATTTACTCTATATAACTCTATCTGTCCCTCACTATGTCTCTGTATATTGTTTATTACAGCTCGAAATGCATCCTAACACAACTCTTTCTCTTTCTCTTTGTAACTCTATAGATTTAATCTATATAACTCTATCTGTCCCTCACTATGTCTCTGTATATTCTTTATTACAGCTCTAAAGGCATTCTAACACAACTCTTCCTCTTTCTCTTTGTAACTCTATATAACTCTATCTGTCCCTCACTATGTCTCTGTATATCGTTTGTTACAGCTCTAAATGTATCCTAACACAGCTCTTTCTCTTTCTCTTTGTAACTCTATAGATTTACTCTATATAACTCTATCTGTCCCTCACTATGTCTCTGTATATTGTTTATTACAGCTCTAAATGTATCCTAACACAACTCTTCCTCTTTCTCTTTGTAACTCTATATAACTCTATCTGTCCCTCACTATGTCTCTGTATATCGTTTATTACAGCTCGAAATGCATCCTAACACAACTCTTTCTCTTTCTCTTTGTAACTCTATGTAACTCTATCTGTCCCTCACTCTGTCTGTGTATATTGTTTATTACAGCTCTAAACGCATCCTAACACAACTCTTTCTCTTTCTCTTTGTAACTCTATATAACTCTATGTGTCCCTCATTATGTCTCTGTATATTTTTATTACACCTCTAAAGGCATCCTAACACAACTCTTCCTCTTTCTTTTTGTAACTCTATAGATTTACTCTATATAACTCTATCTGTCCCTCACTATGTCTGTGTATATTGTTTATTACAGCTCTAAATGCATCCTAACACAACTCTTCCTCTTTCTCTTTGTAACTCTATATAACTCTATCTGTCCCTCACTGTGTCTCTGTATATTGTTTATTACAGCTCTAAAGGCATCCTAACACAACTCTTCCTCTTTCTCTTTGTAACTCTATATAACTCTATCTGTCCCTCACTATGTCTCTGTATATTGTTTATTACAGCTCTAAAGGCATCCTAACACAACTCTTCCTCTTTCTCTTTGTAACTCTATATAACTCTATCTGTCCCTCACTATGTCTCTGTATATTGTTTATTACAGCTCGACATGCATCCTAACACAACTCTTTCTCTTTCTCTTTGTAACTCTATATAACTGTATCTGTCCCTCAATATGTCTCTGTATATCGTTTATTACAGCTCTAAATGCATCCTAACACAACTCTTTCTCTTTCTCTTTGTAACTCTGTGTAACTCTATCTGTCCCTCACTATGTCTCTGTATATTGTTTATTACAGCTCTAAATGCATCCTCACACAACACTTTCTCTTTCTCTTTGTAACTCTATAGATTTACTCTATATAACTCTATATGTCCCTCATTATGTCTCTGTACATTGTTTATTACAGCTCTAAAGGCACCCTAACACAACTCTTCCTTTTTCTCTTTGTAACTCTATAGATTTACTCTATATAACACTATCTGTCCCTCACTATGTCTCTGTATATTGTTTATAACAGCTCGAAATGCATCACAACACAACTCTTTCTCTTTCACTTTGTAACTCTATATAACTCTATCTGTCCCTCACTATGTCTCTGTATATTGTTTATTACAGCTCTAAATGCATCCTAACACAACTCTTTCTCTTTCTCTTTGTAACTCTATGTAACTCTATCTGTCCCTCACTATGTCTCTGTATATTGTTTATTACAGCTCTAAAGGCACCCTAACACAGCTCTTCCTCTTTCAATATAGCTCTCCCTTTGTCTCACTATATATCTACCATTTACAATAGCTTTCTGAGTCTGTCACTATGATTCTTTTTGTTCCTCATTCTAACCCTCTTTTTGTCACTATAACCTTTTTTGTCTCTCACTATATCCCTGTTTTGCCCACTATAATTCGTTTTTGTCCCTCACTATACAGACCTGTGTTCATTATAACCTTTTTTGTCCCCCACTATAAACCTCAGTGTTTGTCACTATAATTTTTTTTGTCCCTCACTATACACCGCTGAATTTGTCACTTGTACTATTTTGCTATTTCGCACTGAACACCTCAAAGGTGTTCTGGAAAACATTAAGATGTCAAGCTGGGTGAATCTTCAATAGGCATTGCTTCCCTTCAAATTTTTTTCCTTCGCACTGGTAAAAATGAATGACATGATGTCTTCGTTTTCCCTCTAATATATTCATTATGAATACAAAACTATACGTATATTTTTACAACTCTAAGTAACACTTATTTCTAGCTAAGCTAATTAATGTAAAACAAATAAAGAACCTTATCTTTAAAAAATGTTTAAGTTTATTATGAGTTTTAAAGATGGACAATACAATCGGCCTGAAAGAGAACAGTGGCCATTCGAACGGACATTTATGCATCTGTATACCTTTGGTTGCATAACAAGAATATGCAATATGCATGGAATGTTTAATAACATTCTGTTTCTCCCCAACAAATAATTTCATCTTTAATTTTAGGAAATATTGCCTTTAAGACAAGCGCAGTAATGACTCATCTATTAAAACTTAAAGTCAGATAATATTTTCCACAGCCTTTAGTTCATGCTCGCACACAAACACATAAATAGTCTAGGTTGTATTGGGATGAATCTCAGAGTATATATAGCATCAGGTAATGATTTGACACATCTTCAGCACATTACAAGGAGGAAGCTAAATTTTGAAAAAAAAAAAAAAAAAAGCAACAACAAACAAATAATGCCACTGCTGAATATCATACGCATGGCACCATTCACGACTTGACAAAGTCTCCAACTGATGCTAGTAAAGAAACTGAAAGTTAGTAGATCTGGAATTATTTACACTCATTTGTTTTTTGTTTTTTTTTTTCGTATCGTCATCAGTGACAATGAGGGCAGAACAGACTATCCTTTTCATCAAATCTAGGTTGATTTGAGTTAATATCCATCGACACAAAAAAAAAAACCAACGTTGTACTAAACAAATAGAACATGTTAAGATGCTTTTCAAAAATTGAAACCTCTCTGAATCGTATGACATAATAGATTAAGACACTGGCAGAAAATGTGAAAAACAAGGCAGAACAGTTGAAGCAAAAGGAAAATAAAAACATTATTTTGCATTTCATTCACGTGCACAATCTAAATATTTATAAAATAAAGCCTGGAAAAGCATTTCAATCCGTTTCAAACAATAGCATTGATATCATAACAAAACGAAGACATCGGCTAACAGTATTAAGTTGAAGCCCGTTTGTGTGAAATAATTTCAGAAGTCGGTTTATCCCATTCTTTTCATCCAACATCTTCCGGCAACTAACCTGTAAAATACAGTTATATGTGTAACCTGATTGTAAGAGTGCATAGTAGCAGAGACAGTTAGGTCTATCTCTGTCTGTCTGCCTGACCGCCTGTCTGTCTGTCATTCTCATTCTCTCTCTTTCCCTCTGTCTCTGTCTGTCTGTCTGTCTGTCTCTGTCTGTCTGTCTGTCTGTCTGTCTGTCTGTCTGTCTGTCTGTCTGTCTGTCTCTCTCTCTCTCTCTCTCTCTCTCTCTCTCTCTCTCTCTCTCTCTCTCTCTCTCTCTCTCTCTCTCTCTCTCTTTCTCTACTTATGTTTCTCTTTGCAAATATTTTATATACTTTTTCTTAGTTTCTATTTCACTGTTTTCCCTTTATCTATGTCTAAAATCTTTATTTTTAGCAATAACAATAAATCCCAAGATTATTTATATCAATTACGGTGGTTTAAGCTTTACGAATATCAATTACGCGAGTAACCAATTAATAATTATCAAGCGAGCATGCAATAATTAAAAAAAACAAAAAAAAACAAAACAAAACGAAACCGCTTAGTTTAGATTAAAATAATAATTTTAAAAAATTCTCTTAGACAGTCTTCGTGAACAACACAAATAAGGAATGTAAAAAACAACAACATGGAAGTCTGCAAAGATTAAAGATTTTTTTTAAACCAGCATAAAATAGAAGATGAGAGACGACAATTTAAGATGTGAAAACTATATCAGAAAATCTCGAGCATACAAAATTGATACACAGTTGATATGATGTACTTAAAATGGAAGTTTGAAAGCGTTTCAGCAAAAGAATTAAAAAAAAAAAGAAAAAAAAAAGATATGATTAAATGAAGGCAAATTATGCCTGATTTAAAACAAACTCTAGTCTTATCAGCGACACAATCTAGGACCCCGCCTCGTCAACAGACATGCTGTGAGTCTTCAGTCTTGCTCACTGAGTAAATTTAATTAAACGACACGAAAATCATAATTCAATGCAGACGATGTCACTTTTAAAGTAAAGAGCAGCAAGGCTTTAGCATGAACCTCCATTTAATGACATTATATTTTGAATTGGATGAAAAAGAAAGTTGTAAATTGGAAAAAAAAATTACAGTGCAAATGAACAAGCATTCAGCTATTGTAGCATGCATCAACATACTGCGTTAAAAGAGTACATGAAAATCTCATGAAATACTGGTAAACATAGAAGATAAATGTTTTATAGCATTAAGACTTTTTACTTTTTTGTAGAAGCATAAATTTGTGTTAGAATTTACGAATTGAAAATACCACCTAGGCAGTAATAAATAAATTCGTTTAAGGCAATCTCATGTATGGAAAAAAAATCACGCATGTTGCAGAACAGTACAAAAACTGAAAATGAGGATTGTTCAAAAAATAATTTGATAATCTATTCGGGAAAACAAAATCCCTATATTTCTGTCATAGTTTTAAAGTTAGTTTTCTCTGGGATGTGATAACAAGTTTTTCCGCTGGGAAAAATATCGTGATAAAGTTAAATTATAGGATCAGTTTATGATTGTGAGAACGCTCAGAAAGATTTAAAAGAGCCTCGTAATGCAAAGCTGTTAAATTTATGGCTGTGTAGCCCTTTAATTTCTCAATACTTTCAAAATCTAATACTGGTTTTCATAATCAATAAAAAAAAAAAAACAAAAAAAAACAACAGCATGTTTTTTATTTAAATTTTTTTTGCCACTCCAATTCGAATTATTTTTGTCATGGACCGACTAATGCAATTAACCCTTATAGCTCGCAATTCAACGTCCTCTAAAGTTCAGTAGCTGTCTCGCAAGTTTCAACATGGCTACTGTTCCTCCGTGCATTTTTTATAGACAGGTTCAGAATTAGACGTTGTGCGAACTCTTGCTTGGCGGATGTATAGCGGCACATCGTCTACCCATGCGTCACCGTACACATAGTCTTGGCTTGGCGGGAAAATGTCAGTGGGGACTCGACGTGCACCTAGACATTGATGAGTCACAGGTAAGGTGGAATGAATATTCCATTTTAAAATGAGTTACAAGTTTGAAAGGCAACAATTTTGAAGGTTCATCGTAAAGGGCTTTAAATACGTATTATTCTATTATAAGGAACTAATAAAGCATAAAGCATAAGCCAATCGTTACAATAATTTATTGGCTGCGAATATCTCTCTCTCTCTCTCTCTCTCTCTCTCTCTCTCTCTGTCTCTCTCTGTCTCTGTCTCTGTCTCTCTCTCTCTCTCTCTCTCTCTCTCTCTCTCTCTCTCTCTCTCTCTCTCTCTCTCTCTATATATATATATATATATATATATATATAAACATAAAAAGGTTAAAAGTGGAAAAAGAGCAGTATACTGGTGA
>JAWDGP010003792.1:662500-665000 GCA_033675545.1 Elysia crispata
TCCGGTGTATATTGTATGTATGTATGTATGTGTGTATGTATGTATGTTTATGTGTATATGTATGTATGTATGTATGTATGTATGTATGTATGTATGTATGTATGTATGTATGTATGTATGTATGTATGTATGTATGTATGTGTATGTGTGTATGCATGTGTGTATGTATGTATGTATGTATGTATGTATGTATGTATGTATGTATGTATGTATGTATGTATGTATGTATGTATGTATGTATGTATGTATGTATGTATGTATGTATGTATGTATGTATGTATGTAAAAACTTTTCATAAAGTCCGTTTGTTCTTCGCCACATTCTTCACTTACCGTACCGCCACAACTGAAGGTTACCAATTTTGACTTGGTCCCCAAAGTTGTTTGAAGCGATGCACCCGTACTTCCCAAGAAACAAGCCTTCTTCTTGCGATATGTTATGCTGGTATGGAGAGGCGTGCAACGATTGCGGCTGCGCGGCAACTGCTTCCTCCACAATAAGGACTTCCGGTTTCGGCCAGCCGTCTGCTTCACAGGAAATGGTGGCGCTGGTCATGCCATCTTTCACTTCGTGGTATTGGACCCCCGCATTTTTCACATTTAAGCTGACGTTTTTATGCTCTCCTTCCGAGTAATGGAGCTGCAGCTGGAATTTCGTGATAGTCGGTTTTCCTGAAAGGAGATGGAAAGTCGCAAAAAGTGAAGAAGATAGGTGTTCTATCGTTTTAACTGAACATGTGTTATCTTCTTTGATAAATTGATATCAGAAAAAAAGGCAGAGAAAAGGCGAATATGTATAACTAGTATCGGAGGACCTTTATCATTTAGATATTTTGTCTTTATAAACATTTAAAAAAGAGTGTGGTAAGAAAAGTTCACTTTTATAGCGGCTGTGTCTTAGAGTATTGTTCAGTGTCAAACACATAGGTGAATCTATTGCGCATACAGTGACAAAAACATTTCTTTAGTGCCCTCTTGTTTGAGGAATATCAAAATATTTCTTGGCCTGATTTATCAGAAAGCCTTATATTCCTGTAAAGTACTGTATTGCCTAGTTTCCAACAAGCAGGTCATGTCAATCTAATTTATCAGAAAGCCAACAATTCCTGTAAAGTATTGTACTGTCTAGTCTCAAACCAACAAGGGGATCCGTTGTGAATAAAGTGACCGTACATTTGTTTGATACTAACATGTCTAAGCAGCATTCCATATATTTTTTAAATCTAATTTTTGAGGAAGTTTATAATTCCCAGAAAGTACTGTACTGTCTAGTCTCAAACCAACAAGGGGATCCGTTGTGAATAAAGTGACCGTACATTTGTTTGATACTAACATTTCTAAGCAGCATTCCATATATTTTTTTAATCTAATTTATGAGGAAGTTTATAATTCCCAGAAAGTACTGAATCATCTAGTCTCAAACCTACAAGGGAATCCGTTGTGAATAAAGTGACCCTACATTTGTTCTAGCAACATTAAATATTTTATATCTAATCTATCAGAAAGCTCGAAAGTCCCGTAACATACCAGGCTGCTTAATGTGAAACATACAGGTGATTCTGCTGTTATGTAAATTGCAATTTTCTAAATAACCCTCGTTTAAGTCTATGGCATACTTCTTGAAGTAAGTATCAAAAAGCTCATATATCCTGTAACATACTGTCTTCCGTGTATTGAATACTTCTTGAACTGTTCTATCAAAAAGCTTATAAGTCCTGTAACGTAATGTGTAAAGTGTATTGAATACTTCGTAGACTAATTTATAAAAAAAGCTTATAAGTCCTGTAACGTGCTGTTTAAAGTGTATTGAATACTTCTTGAAATCAAAAAGCTCATAAGTCCTGTAACATAATGTCTAAGTGTATTGAACACTTCTTGAAATAAAAAAGCTCATAAGTCCTGTAACCTACTGTCTAAGTTATTGAATAATTCTTGAACTAATTTATCAAAAAGCTCATAAGTCCTGTAACGTTCTGTCTAAGCGTACTGAATACTTCTTGGACCATTTTATCAAAAAGCTCATAAGTCCTGTAACGTTCTGTCTAAGCGTACTGAATACTTCTTAAACTAATTTATCAAAAAGCTCATAAGTCCTGTAGCGTTCTGTCTACGTGTATTGAATACTTCTTGAACTAATTAATCAAAAAGCTCATAAGACATGCAACGCACTGTATTGCCTGGTGTCAAATATACAGGTGAACTTGTTGTAGAGGTAGCTGCAAGATCTTTCCTCCTGGACGATCTTTGTGTCGCTGTTGTAGCCCAGGCAGGAGGACTCGTCCTGATCGTCCATCACCCAAACTCTCTCCGAGCCAGACAGGCTGTGGAGACGGGCTGGGGGATTGGTTGGCATGAAGGGGAGTAAGGGAGGTGGATATTTTTTTTTTTTTTTTTTTTTGGGGGGGGGGGGGGAAGGGGGGGGGGGACGGGGAGGGGAGGAGGAGGGGAGATAAAGAAAAAAAATTGAAGGTGATATGCAAATTGTGATGGCTTAGATATAA
>JAWDGP010003792.1:670000-737500 GCA_033675545.1 Elysia crispata
CCTGTAAGGCATGACTCACTCTGCTGTGTATCTTTATCAAGGAACTGATTGACCCACTAGGTACAATGTTCGCAGTACTAACACATTTCAGCATTAACACGGCGTTCAATAATAACATTTGCGCACCATGGTAAGTGTGTTGCACTTTCTGTTCAAGATAAAGTGATGTGTCGACATATCTTACTGATTTCAGGGTGCTAAGCACACTCGTCAGTGTGTGATACGATAAATAATGACGCCGTTGATATGTCTATTCTCTTTTTTCTTGTTCTTGTTCTTCTTTTTCTCTTCATTGTTATTGCTATTGTCGCCGACGTCGTCGTTGTCGTTGTTGCTGTTATTATTATTATTATTATTATTATTATTATTATTATTATTATTATTATTATTATTATTATTATTATTATTATTATTATTATAAGTAGTAGTAATAGTGGTATAAGAAGTACTATCATTATCATTTTCTTTCTTCGATCAATCTATATCGCCTTCTTCATTAAGAAAAATGGAATTTTTAACTGAATGCTCAAGTAATGCTATTGAGAACGGAATAAATTGGAAAATATGTAAGACATTGTAGAATTAAATGTAATGTAGCACAGTAAAGTTGATTTTTTTTTTTTGGGGGGGAGGGAGAGAAAGAGAGAGAGAGAGAGAGAGAGAGAGAGAGAGAGAGAGAGAGAGAGAGAGAGAGAGAGAGAGAGAGAGAGAGAGAGAGAGAGAGAGAGAGAGAGAGCAGAGCAGGGCTATCAGGCACAGTATAGGACGTAAATAGTCTTACAGGTATATATGAATTTAATAAAAGCGATAACAAAAGACTTTTAAAGAGAGGCCAACTTCAACAAAGAACAAAGTTTAAAACATTCAAGTGTATGAACTGAATGCCGAAATATATAGATAATTCATATGAAATTGAAAGCTTTACCAAACAAATTCATCCTTCTGTTATATTTTTATTATTAAAAATTTGATCGCATTTAAACCTCCTAGCCACGGCTTTTATCCTTTATATAATCGATTTACCGATGACATCAAGGCGATAATTACGAAGAATAACATTCCTTCAAGTTGAATTAGAAAAACAAACAGTGGCTGGTAACAGGTAAAAGAAACTTGCAGAATAATAAATGAAAAAAAAAATTACTTGATGGAAATGAATGCAGTTTTTTTTTTTCAAAATTTTCTTTAAATTTTTTTTGTGATCACTAAAAGTCAAACTATCTAAAACGTGGTTAAAAAAATAACCACAACGGAATCCAAACAAAAATGAAAAACAAACAGAATATAAATCTAAAAGAAGAAAAGTTCGGAAAAGAATCAAAAGGCGTTAGGCACATCTCAATAAAGGTGTTCTATAATTTTCCAATTTATTCAAAGAATCCTTCTAAACGCCCACCATAAGGATCTGTAAGTATGAACAAAGTAGTGCCTAGAGGTGTACTGCCCTCCGGGATTTATTGTTTGGTTGTATGAAGAGTTCTACAAGCCCAGTCCACTTCTAACGGTGATCTTCGACTTTCGTCTCTGTGAGAAGTGTTGTATACTTCAGTATAAATAGATGTTAATATAGAAACAAATCTTACTAAGAATTAAAGAAGGATACCAGGACATTAACAATTAGATCGTTGTTTTCTAGTAACATTTTTCTAAATGGAATGTGATAAATAACTGATGTATCCAAATATAAAATTTATAATGCGACAATCATAATGCACTTTTATTCGGACCAATGATTTTCAAAATGAAACATAAACAAATATTTTAAAAACTAGCTAATTTTTAAACTTATTTCTAAAACCCTCACCGTCAAGTTCTAGTGAACACAAAACTAACACAACTGTAGAAACGCATAAAAATTTCCACATCGCCATCTTTAAACTAAAACAAGTTTGCGCACGTAACATTACTATCTACGCAATGGACTTTTCCCGAGTTACACTAATCAGGATTGATAAAGTCTAAACTGTAGCTGGAAGTTCCAAACTTTTGACGCGCATTATTTTTAGATCTAGCCTAATTAACTAAGTCTTTGTGTCGTGCGATTCGCGACGCTACGCTAAAACAGTCTTTGAAAAAAACAACAACGTGCACACTTGATGCAAGCGGCTTCTGATTATAAACATCATTATGAAATCAGCAATACTAAAACTCCAAAGGGAAAATTGATTAAAAAGAAAAAAATGGGATATTGATAACAGCCGTTGATGAAAAAGGACGCGTATTTATATTAATTCGTCTTAACATAAATTAAAGTAGATCAGGCAACCAAAATCTAGATCTTTAACCGATCGGTTTATTATTATTATTATTATTATTATTATTATTATTATTATTATTATTATTATTATTATTATTATTATTATTATTATTAATAATAATAATAATAATAATTCTTCTTCTTCTTCTTCTTCTTCTTCTTCTTCTTCTTCTTCTTCTTCTTCTTCTTCTTCTTCTTCTTCTTCTTCTTCTTCTTCTTCTTCTTCTTCTTCTTCTTCTTCTCCTTCTTCTTCTTCTTCTTCTTCTTCTTCTTCTTCTTCTCCTTCTCCTTCTTCTTCTCCTTCTTCTTCTCCTTCTTCTTCTTCTTCTTCTTCTTCTTCTTCTTCTTCTTCTTCTTCTTCTTCTTCTTCTTCTTCTTCTTCTTCTTCTTCTTCTTCTTCTTCTTCTTCTTCTTCTTCTTCTTCTTCTATATATATATATATATATATATATATATATATACAAACAAAGGTGT
Source organism: Elysia crispata (assembly GCA_033675545.1). Taxonomy (NCBI): domain Eukaryota; kingdom Metazoa; phylum Mollusca; class Gastropoda; family Plakobranchidae; genus Elysia; species Elysia crispata. Next base: position 672,732 of record JAWDGP010003792.1, read on the forward strand.
CGCTTGTCCTCCGCTTGAAACACAAGTGTCGTATGAAGAGAATTTTAGGTAAAATCTTCTATATCTATCTATCTATCTATCTATCTATCTATCTATCTATATATATATATATATATATATATATATATATATATATATATATATATATATATATATATAAGAACAGTTTTTTAACTTGCTGAGTGACATCATCAAGACCTAAAATAAATACTCTTTTCTTTCCTGATGGGGACCGAAAAAATTCGAGAATCACTACATCTATAATTATGCAATCACCGCTTACAGGATCAGAGACTCAGCGACCTTGACCTTGATTGAACCGGGAACCAAATCTGCCCTCACCACGCACTGAATTCTCAGATCATAATTTAGCGAGAGTCAGTTGCAATTAAAATCTTATTGGCAAGAAAAATACTCAGCAAAAACAAGACTGTTTTAACTCTTCCTACTGGGCAGCAAGGTGAATGAGATTTCTCAAAGAGTTATGTCTCTTTGTTGGAAGTCGTGTGCTCTGATCAACAATCAGAAGCATTCCGAAGATCTAAGCAGAGCTAGACACTTTTATTGTAAAATGCATTCTCATATGCGCGTTTTTTTGTTTCCCTTTTATTACTTCCAATTTACCGAATTGCAATCCTCCAGACGCTATTGCTCGATACGCGATTATTTTTGTTTCTCTTTTATTACTTCCAACTTCCCGATGTGCAGTCCTCCAGTCGCTATTGCTTGATACGCTAACGACAACTTCAAGTAGAGCTCATAACTTCCAACTAAGTGGCATAGCTCTTTGAGATATCCTTCTCCCTAATATATTACTAGACAAACAGGGTTAAAAACTCTCGTGAATCTCTATATTTCCTTACTTTCTTTTTTCCAAACCACCTTGCCCGTTTAGATTAAAATATTAAGGTCCTGTGATTCAAAAGTTCTCAAATCATTTTCAAATGGTTTAGAAGTTATGAGGAAAATCTTCTGTACCAGAAGTGTGGTAGGCTAGACATGCCATTTCAAGTTAGCTTAAGAGGGTGTATTTACGTGTCTTATCCCTCTTCCCTCTTTGTGACTCGTTTAAACGCACACGTGCTCTCTCGCATTTCTCCTTCCCCCCCTGTTCTTTCTCGCTCTCCTCTCCCCTGCCCTCCGCCGCCTTTCTCCCTTTCTCTTTCCAACTCCCCTCTCCCCTCCCCTCTGCGTTCTTTCTTCTTCTCTCTCCCGCTCTCCTCTGCCCTCTTTCTTCCTCCCCCTCTCCGGCTCTCCTCTGCCCCCTCCCCTTCCTTACCCCCCTCCCACTTTTCACTGCCCCGTCCCCTCTCTCTCTCTCCGTCTGCCCTCTTTCTCCCTCCCTCTCCCTTCCTCCTACCCCCTCCTCTCCGCCCCTGTGTCCCTCGCCACAGGCTGAAACCGCTGTGAATGCCGCCAACCCAAACATCACAATACTCACAATCGGAGTCGGTGACTCTGTGAACACGGCAGAGCTCAACCTCATCGCCTCCGCGCCAAACCTCGTTTTCACCATCAGGGACTTCGAAGCTCTGAGCGGCATCGAGGATGAGCTGGTTTCCTTCATCTGTGAAGGTGGGTTTTCCTTTCTTCTCCATCGGTGTCTTCTTTACTCTGTCTCTCTCTATCTCTGTCTGTGTCTGTCTGTCTGTCTGTCTCTCACTCTTTTTCTTTCTCTCTCTCACTCTCTCTCTTTCTCTCTCCCTGTCTCTCTGTCTGTCTGTCTCTGTCTCTCTGTCTCTCATGACCAAAAAATAAACATTATCGTTACATTATCATGCATTACTCAGTTTGAATGTCCTCCATTGAGAATGGATTTTCTTACGAATTTCTTTCTCATTTCTTCAACAAGCTTCGGACGCCTTTAAAAATACTTACTTATTCCTTGAAAGATTTAACTACTAAAGAAAAAATGAAAACAATCCCCCACCCCCCTAGATTTTGAAATGTAACTTTCATAAGCAATTATCCGTAATAAATTGCGAGTGATTTATAGTTCCATTTTTTTCAATCCTATATAAATTATTTTACCAAGGTCGTTTTACATCGATATAGTCAAGTTGATGCTACCTTTTCATAAATAAGAATATTATTCAAATCTTAGAAAAACAAGTGGCGAACTTTCGTAGTAAGATGTGACAATGTCTTGATGCAACAAGGTGATAATTGAAAAGCATAAACAAGTATTTGATCCATTTTGATGAAGAAAATTAATACCTAATTGAATGTGCATAATTATTATTGTCGTAAAAATCACTTGAAAAAAAAGATTGAAAATAATATAAATATGCCAGTATTATGTAGAGAATTCAATGAAATGGATTTACAATTTAAAGGAATACAATTTGACCAAAACACATCAAGGAAGAATTTTGCATGATACTCCAGTGGTAAGAAAATTGCTTCTTACAAAACTCGGTGAAAATTTATGGGAAATCACCTCTAATACTTCACAACGTTTTTCCAACTCATTTCTCAGCTTACGCTAACAAAAAACCTGGCTCTAGACCTACCGGAAGTAAAATAAGTTTTACAAAACGACGACGCTGTTGTGTCCAATTAGAATTAAAATTTTGTGCAGTTAAACCCATTTGATCATTTTGAATTTCTACAAAAAGAAAAAAAAACAAAAAACCCTCAAGTTGCACTGTGTAAATTCATAGATTTGCATACAAATAATGAATTTTCTTCTATGAAATGATCTCGATTTCACAAAAGTTAGGCGTATTATTATTACTATTTTAAAAATGGCCATTGGTCATCACAAAAAAGGTTTGTATTTTCTTGCTTGTGACGGGACCAGTTGACGGTCAGTGGAGTGGATGGGGAGCCTGGAGTGAGTGTTCCCAGACCTGTGGCGGAGGTGATCAGTACAGAGACCGGACCTGCACTGACCCTACACCTTCCATTGGTGGTGCAGCGTGCCCAGGTTAGTGATCACAAGTCTGGGCCTTCTTACAGTTTATTGGTTTTAGGATTTTTTATATCGTATTAACCATGGGTTTTACTTCTGCAGATTAGAAAAGCTGTTTTAAAACTCTGAACCGACGACTATTACTTTTGACTTTTTTGCTATTCAATTCCCATCCTACCTAGACCTGTTAATTTTACCCTCTGAAAGGAAAGGTCTCTCATGTGATAAATAGGGTGGGGGGTCAATTTTTTTTTATTAAGAGGAATTGAAACAAGGCGCACAAGTTGATTTGAAGACAAGTTTCGTTTCCCTCACAGTAAACTAGCTGAGAGTGAGAGTTAGGCTTTCCTCACAATGAACTAGTTAAGAGTGAGAGTTAGGCTTTCCTCACAATGAACTAGTTAAGAGTGAGAGATAGGCTTTCCTCACAATGAACTAGCTGAGAGTGAGAGTTAGGCTTTCCTCTCATTAAACTAACTGAGAGTGAGAGTTAAGCTTTCTTCACAATAAACTAGCTGATTGTGAGAGTTAGGCTTTCCTCACATTAAACTAGCTGAGTGTGAGAGTTAAGCTTTCTTCACAATAAACTAGCTGATTGTGAGAGTTAGGCTTCCCTTACAATAAACTAGCTGAGAGTTAGGCTTGCCTCACAATAAACTAGCTGAGAGTCAGGCTTCCCTCACAATCAACTAGCTGAGAGTTAGGCTTTCCTCACACTAGCTGAAGATTGGTAGGTGGGAGGAAAACTAGATTATATAACGTGCAGAGCAAAAACTGATGTCTTATGGACTGGAGTTGATGCGCACACAAATTTTTTTTTTATTTTTTTCTTTAATTTAGGCCTACTCGCACAGAATTTGCCTTCTTTTGGGCTGGCTTCTTCGCCTTCCAACCTAATAGTGGTGGCAGAAGCTCTGTCCCTGACTACATGATTCTTATCACAGGTGGTCCCTCAGCGAAACCTGCAGAGACAAAGATACAACATATACATTTCTCTTTCTCTCTCCCCCCACTCTCTATGGTTTTTGTTTGAAGAAACTATACTATAACTACTACAATTTAACTCCAACTACTGCCGCTGCTGCTGTTACTGTTGCTACTACTATTACTGCTGCTGTTGCTCTACTACTACTACTACTTGAAAATTCTTATATTTTTATTGTAATTAATTCATCAAAAGTTTTAACCATTGAATTTGTTATGATGAACCAAAAACAGTACAAAGACTGTTCTCAGCGGTTCACAATTTTAGAAGCGAATGATGCTATTAAAGCATTTTCTTGTATTTCTATAAATATAAATATATTTTTTTTATAAAAAGTGTTATTTCAATTTAATGGAGGTAAAAAGTGAAAAATTTAAAAAATGAAATGAAGTTCAATATGAAGACAAAAGTGATGGAAAACCTGCCGTTCTATTCATGAAAGTAGTTGTGATTTGATTTGTCAGTATTGCAAGAACAGCTGTCTTGGTCTCCTTTTCTTCCAGAGCGGTCGTGAGGAGTACAAACACCACTTCTGCTTCTTTTACATGCATTTCATACTTCTATTCTGTTGTACATCTAAGATATCAACCAGATCCACTAACTGTCAAAAAAGAACTGTGGAAACATTCAAGTTGAGCCATTTTATTAACTTGCCACTCTTTATTTGCCTTGCATAAGTTTTACAGATTGTGACTGGATCGAGAATAATTGCAAGCTTTAGCAATCTAGGGTAACCTGATTAATTTTTGAAAAACTGTGGGGTCTTAAATTTGTTTTCTCTGTAATGTTAGCAGAGCAATTGCACATTTTTACTTTGTATTGGAGAGCAATTTTATTTCTCTGTCTCTCACTCTTTTTTACTTTCTTTGCCACTACAGAAGCTAAGCAGGTTTATGAGTCCGAGTGTCACTAAAATAGCCATCGGAGTGGGCATGTCTGTTGATTCGTTTGAACTCGAGGCGATTGCTTCAGAACCTTACCCTGGAATGATATTGCTTGAATATCAAGAACTCAGCGGCATGATACCTCAGTTGATCCATATGATATGCAGTATTTTTTTCATCAACTTCTCAACTTTCATTTTTAATTTTTGTTCAAATAAGCCAAACAAGCAAGTTTTTTTTTTTTTTTTGTAATTAAAGATTACAGATAAAGCAATGGCTAACATGAGATTGGTGACACTTCTATAAGACTTTTGTTTCAAAGGAAGAGATTTTGTAAAGTCTAAGGCTAATTTTTTTTTTATTCATTAATTTAAAAAAAAAAAAAGTGAAGCTGACACAAAGTATTGTTTTTTTTTCTTTGTTAAAATAAAAAAAAATCGCAGATTGAGAATTGGCTAACTTTGCGATCAGACTTTATCAAAGAAACATTTTCATAAAGTTTTATTAGGCTAAAGGTACCGTGGTCTAAAAAAGAAAAAAAAACTCCAAAAAGACATTATATTTAGTTTTCTGTTTAAAGAACTTTTATGATTTGTACTAGCTTGAGAGATTGTAGGTACCAATGTAGTTTTGAATAATAAATTGTTTGATTTTAAGCATCAGCCATCCATCATAAGAGAATATTACAATAAGAAATACAAAGGAAAACTGTAACAGGCAGGGTGGAGCTGAAGATGAGATTACATTCCTAAGTTTTGATGCTGAAACTTTTCAAATTTTAAAGGAATGTTAGTTGGATCTATCAGGTCATCTACTCACCCATGATTTATGGATGCGTAAAATAATGGTTAGTCGGTATAAGACTGCTAAAACTACTATTAGTTACCTTAGCGCAGTCTAGTTTTGAACTTACAGATATTTACTTTCACTCATCCCACCTTTTAATGATCTCACAAAAGTTAATGAGCAATTGGAAACCTAGTTAAGTTAAGAGTGGAATGTAGAAGTTGTACGAAAAATCTTCTCTCTTTTCTTTAGGTTATTTCCTCCAAGTGCATCGTTATAACTTTGACAATAAGGCTGCATTTTCTGGACTCTCTCTCCAATTATGTGTTAGACTTATCTCTCTAAACGGGAGTTAATTTTTTATTACTTTATTTCTCTTTCTCCTTTTTTTTTTCATAGGAAGGTAGATTGTTCATTTCCACAGATGAATCCAAAGAGATGCAGATAATTATTATTTTCTTTTAAACTATGAAAAAGTCTCACTGGACTTAAAGTCTGTAATGTTCTCACATAATAGAACCGCTAAACCAAGCGGAACCAATCTTTTTTTTTTCTGTATTATCTCGTTTTAAATCTTTTAAATGGGGTAAAGAAAAAACCATTGACTTACATATTTATTTTAATTGGAGCTTTATCTTTTCTTGCAGTTTAAGCTGAAGCAAAGTAACAGGGTTGGACAGGAACCTGGGGTTGACAATGAAGGTAAAGAGTTGATAATTTTGATCAAAGTTAGTTACTTCTTTACCTTTTGAAAACACTTGATTTTCTATCAGGAACTCTGAGGTAAAAAAAAAATCATATCTGAGCTCTCTTTGAATCTTAGCCCTTGAGAAATGGCATTTAAAGTTTCATCAATTTGCCTAGATCAAGAAGATCTCATACTCTTTGTTGATAGTATGAGAAATTGCATTTAAAGTTTCGTCAATTTGCCTAGATCAAGAAGATCTCTTACTCTTTGTTGATAGTATGAGAAATTGCATTTAAAGTTTCGTCAATTTGCCTAGATCAAGAAGATCACATACTCCTCGTTGATAGTTAGGTGATATGATCAGGCCCGCCAACATGGCAGAGTTTACCATAGTTTGCCGTGAAGGTGATGACCATACTATATTGAGTCTTGCCCTCTCTCCTTTCCATCACATGCCGAACTGCCTGGCTTGTTGCTTCAAAGAAGTCAAAACTAGAAGAGTTCTGATAGGGTCCTTCTTTCCTCTTTGAATCTTGGTCTATTTGTGTTAAGTTTTTTTCCTTTATAATTTTAAATGATGGAAATCCAAAGTCAACCAACCCCCCCCTCCCAAAAAAAAAAAACCAAAAAAAACCAAAAAAAAACAAAAACAGACTCAAATTGCCATGCTTTTTTCTGCAAAATTTTGAGTCTTTGTAGGAACAGACTGACTGTGACCTTTTTGTCCTCATTTTAATCTTTTTTTTTTTTTTTGTTTCTTCCTTCACAGAATGAGACCAACTTTCATTACATAAAAAAATGAACAAATTTTATGTCTATAAAGGAGCAACCACAACATTACCCTGTGAGGCAGCAACATTATGCAACACTGTAAGCAGCAGCATGGACACCAACCGCTGGCGTCGAATGACCCATGTTAAAAACTAAAAAGAAAAAAAAATTCTGCAAAACTTAAGTCCTTGCCTGAGCTTCTAAAAGAGCACTGACAAAATGTTTGAAAATTTAATCAAGATTTCAGTTCCTTAGAAGAATGTTTCACTTGGAACTAAAAATAGTCTTTTATTTAATTCAGAAAAAAAATAAATCCTGTGATCTGAAAATGTTTATGTGATTTCTTACTAGAAAAATCAAATGTATAAAAAGCTTTTATGTTTTATCCTTTCATTTGTTTGTTTTTTTTTTGGCCATCAAATTTTGTTAAAAAATTTTACCTTTTTTCTTTCTTATTTAATATTTTCTTTTGACTTTCTGTCTTCATAAGCAGAAATTTAAAAAAAAATATTGCAATTCAATTTATGGATCTTTTTGACAAATTTATTACCCCCCCCCCCCCCCTTGTTACTATTGTTAGTTGATAAAACAAAAGATATGTGACAAACTGGAAGTTCTTTTTTGTTACACATTTTAAATTGTTCCCTTGTACAAATGCACAAATGGGAAATACTTATGAAATATCTTCAACATGGTATGCACTGTCTCCCATTTTTTTTTCTGTACGTTAGTGTGGTAGGGCTGTCTCTGATAAATCTGCGACTCATCTCTTTCTGTGATACCATCTTATGACATAGTTTTGTCCCAACACCACATGTGTCACTGTCATTTTCAAAAAGTTTCAATTTACTGTTCTCAATTTGCCTACAGTTTACCAACATCCACCCCAACCTGTTGGTCAAGCCTATTGTGTGAGGCTTTGGACCCGCAAATTTTAACTTTTTATCATTTATTCTCTTAAACGCCTATATATTGCAAACATTCTAATGTTAGTGTTGTTCAGAGCAAATACTGATCCCACAGGCATGTTAATAACAGGTTGCTGTTGATCTGACATGTATGAGTTTCAACTACAACATGACTGCTGCAGATCCTACAAAGTTCCCATCAAATCAAATACACAAAACGTGCAGTTTTAACGTGATTGCCTTTTTATCATAACAACACAATAAATTACAATTCCATTTCCAAGATCGTATTATGAAGAACTACATTTACTGATGGCGAATGACGACAAACACACACACATATTATTATTATTAACACAGAGAGAAGTTTTTGGAGGAATTACATTCAATAAGTTAAATAAGGGTTTAGATTCTCCACATTTTACCTTTATGAAACCTGAAATTGGGTTTTACTTTATACTGAAATCTTTGACATAGAATTAAAAAAAAAAGTGAAGCATGACAGAATTAAGAGATAGTTGTGTTCTTCATAGATTTATTCATTCACAAAAAAAAACCCCGGTGTAGCAAGAACAGACAGAAAGACCATTTTGAGTGTGAAGTTTTATTTGGTAATTCATTCTGTACATTCAAAATTTGCATACAATGAATACATACTTTCAGTTAACCAGAAAAAAATAGTGCTGCTTGAGAAAGCTTCAATGGAATGTGCAGAACCACACCAACTGATGTTTTCATTACAAAATTTGGTAAAGGCACAATTAAACTGGACTTCTTTTGAAATGGAATCTTTTGGGTGATTTAAAATAAAACATTTACTAGGAGGTAAGTGGCAACTATAACTTAAAGATCAGCATTTCATTTTTTTTTAAATTGAATCTTGAATGTAAAATTTCTTACACTGAAGTAAAAAAAACAAACAAAAACAAAAAAAATAGGTGAAGTGCCTTAGATGATATAAACAATAGAATAAGTGAAATGATTGAAAAAAAAATCTAAAGAGTAATCTATAATTATAAATGGTGTACAAGAATATCAGTTATTATTTAGCTTCAAGTAAAGACAAAAGGTAAAGATGGTCCTGACTGCATTTTTCTTTTACAATATGATAAAGAAGCAATTTGTTTCTCAACCAGTTCTCGGCAAAATCAAACTTTAATTTATGATAAGAAATTTATTTATAAAAACAAGTCTTGCAAGTGGACATTCCCTTCTATTCTACACATATCTCAATCAAAAAACTCCATCTGAAAGAAATGTTCACAAAGCAGGCACATATTCTCTTGAAGTCAAACAGCTCTTCCAAACCTAAAATTAATGTTCATTTTTCAACTTTTTTCTACATTTGCAAAAAGCAAATTTAATTTTCGCAGATGAAAATTTTGTGATGAAACTCACTGTTTTTTGCAAATTGGGTATATCTTTGCGTAAACTTAAAAAGTTTCAATAAAAATTTCTGACACTTTTTACTGGTAGCTGTATTTGGAGTTTGGGCAAGCAATGATAACTTCAGTGTTGTTACTGAATAACTGTTACATAAGATAAGTAGTGTTTTTTTTTTAAACGTGTAGCTATTTCTCAGATAATGGTGACAAAACTTGATCAAGGTCTGTAAATACATGTATAGAAGTAAAATGAATGTAGACAAATATCAATTTGTTTCAGATCTAATGCAAAATATACTCGAGATACATTTAAGTAAATTTAAAATGACACAATTATAGGAATGTTTGATTAAATAAAATAAAAAAAATATCAGAATATAATTTTTACAAACAGCAAAATCCAACTCGATATGGGTACAGAGTCATAAGTATATATTCTACCCGATACAGATCTACTTAGGTCAGAAAAATATATCATATTAAATATCCATCTGTGCTAGATATAATATTGCTTTTGCTTCTTTTTTTTTCAAATTTAAAATTTCAATTAAAATGGAGTCATTCGTATCTGGTCAATAGAAAATGAAAAGGTATTGGCAATGTATCGTAAACGCTTGTCCAAAAAGACACCTGGCACTGGAGGGGCAAAGATTGTGGAATGTCATTAGTATTTCTTATTTTTACAATTGTTCGAGAAACATTGAAAGGACATATCTTCAGATGTGTCCCTGCAGAGAATTAAAAAACAATCTTAAAAATAATATTAAAAAAAAAAAACTTCTTATTTAATAAGCACTGTGCTTCATTTTGGGCCCCAAGAATGAGAAAGTCTCTCCACATTTTTTTTTTTTTTTTTTTTTCCAGTACAATAGATGTATACATTAAGTGAATTGAAGGTAGACTGACCAAATGAAAGTTATAACCAGAATTGACGATAAATTTTATTTAAAGATATCTTACTTTCCAACATTAGATCTAATAGATTTTTCTTGATCGTCATGTTCAAATTCATAAGAGCATTTATAAATATACATCTTAGAACCTGAGGAATGTGAAAATTTCTATGAAGATCAAGGTCACGAAAGAACAACATCAACGCTTCATCACCTGAATTAGTTATGAGGTTTTTTCCCCTAAATCTTGACTTTTCTTTGGAAAAATTTAAATTTCAAACACATGCACAATGAAATATGTTTCAAACAATGTCCCCAATGCTGCTCATATTGTCCCCACTAAGGCCTTGAGTTTCTTCGCCTGGATGTAGGTGTAGGCTTAAAGATTCACTTAATCTATTGTATGCGAACCACTGAGCTCAGTTTCTGATTCGTTTTTCAATATGTTAGCCTCATCATCATTTATTTCATCGCTCTAAGTTTTCCTGAAATCTTTAGGACCAAGTTTAGAACTAACCTGTCTAGCCATGAACCCAGAAGCAAAGTTACCCTAAATTCAAACCAGAGGCTTCATCAGAAAACAAGAAAGACCGGTTGTCTATTCATATGTATACGATGACTTTGCCTTTGGTTGGTAGTTCACAACACGGGAGGGGATAGGGAGCAGTACAGAAAAAAAAAACCAAAACAGGAGAGGCATGATATGAGGGGGATTAAGTGTTAAAGAAGATTTAAAAAAAAACCAAACAATAGCAGGCAGAAAAATTTCTACATCAGGATTTAAATATGGAAACAAGCAACCAATTCGGAATGTAGTTTCATCTTATTAAAAAATTCCTTGTAGTTTGCGTCAATGTGAATGCAAGTCTCTCAGGTTTAACTGTGGAATGCTGTATATGAATTTAATACATACAGTTTTAATAGTACTGATCTACAGAACGATGTAGATTTTCCCAGTGTACGGTACTATAAATCATGTCGATTATCCTTGGTAAGTGTGAATATTTATTTTTCGGAGAAATGACTGTCTTCAATTTTGTGAAAAGTTTCAATATGGCTACACTACTTTTAAACCTTACATATAAAACTCTGACTGTGATGTCAGGGATGTTGGACAGTTTAGATATAGTAAAGTCCTTTCAAAATAAATGATTTTTGGTATGCGAGCTTTTTTTTCTCTACTAATTATTTAGATTATACTAAACAAATCATTGCATTCGTATAATGCTTTTTTAAAAGTGGTTGCTAAATACATATTTTCTTCGAACGGAATCCTCTAAAAATTAATTTCAATTCTGTAAAACTAAAAAACTATGTTTAAAAAAGATAGATGACAGCTACGCAATTCATTATAATGACAGCAACAGGTTCTGAATTGAACATTAGATGTATTTAAAAAAAAAGTGTATATTATGTAAAAGGCATTTTCTCAGAATATAATTCTATATACAAGATTATTCACAGATTAATCAATGTACATTGCTGCAAAGTAGACTCAGATAGTAAAATCATTTCAGAAAGTTTGTATCAGTACAGTCATCTTTTCTTCAAAACATGCCAACCATTCCTGCCCAGCTAATACCAAGGGGAAACATTAATTTTTGTGTTCCCAACATTGGATTCAACTTGAGCTACTTACGTTCTACATTTTACTCATTTCCTCAAGCAAGCACATACATTATTTACATCAAACTTCACAACATTCCCTCCCCAATTTTTAAAAAAAAATTGATTTACACCTACCAAGTTGAACTTTCGCGTACAGTGTATATCTTATTTTTTTTTTTAATCATTTAAAAAAAATTTATGTGTGAATGTTGCAATTGAAATTTTTTATAAAAATTCACACAGTTAAACTGGTCTGATTTTGCTGTTTCTATGTGATGGTGCACAGGTATCAACGATGTCATTTTAGAAATTAGTATAAAATCTTTTTCCTCTTAACTTTCCTGACTATTGCAACCAAAAAAAAAAATAAAGAGCCCCATCTAATCATGACTTTCTAAATAACAAAACAACAAAAGATCATGTGCTTTAGTTACAAAAAAAGTCTCATCAAAAAAATGGCTGGATACACCAGGAAAAGGGTTGACACTGTGACATGTGTGGCAGCAGATGGCGGCAGAGTTTTGCAGTTTGGACCTTGACACTCCGACGTTTCTGTGGGAGAATAAATATGGCATTAGCTCAAGAGAGGTTCAAAAACACCTCGTGCAAATTTAAACACTGCAATTCTAAAATAGATTCTTGATATTGGTTCCGATGGGCTGGATATTAAATTGATACAACCCTTTGCCAGCAATTCCCATACCCTGTAAATAACCAAAAAATCTGTGATCTACACGTCTCGGTATCATATAGATCAACTTTCTGCCGTTTCAGTGCATTTACACCACAGCTTCATGCCACATCTGAAAAAGTTTCTTTTATTTATTTGGTTATGAAACATGTGCTTTAGATTTCTTGTTAGCCATTCACTAATGGTCTTAAATAAATGGGCAACAATTTTTAAAAAAAATTTACAAGTTTCTTTGTCATTTTTTCTTCAAGTTGCTGCTTTAGCTACATTTTTCCTAGTTCCACACGAATCCCTCTAAAATTAATCTGTCATACTATATTTTTATACATAGCAAGTTATCACAGGGCTTTCACTTAAGATATTTAATTGCTGTACGTAGATGAATGTACATCCTATTACTTTGTTCTTGATTGAACAATGCCAGCCATGCATCATAATTCATTTTGTCTTTGATTATCACTAATAGCAAAACTTCTAAAATTTGCTGAGATTCAAAAGATTTATCCGTGCTGAAAGAAGGAAAGTCCATCTGAAGGAATTTGAAATTATGCTTCTTTTAAGGAACTAAAGTGATAAGATATGAAATAAAGATCACAGTAAATGTTCGACATTGGCATATAAAAATAAAAAAAAATAATCGCGGCTAATAGTCATAGCTTTGAAACATCTACTCACCAAACAAGCCGATGCGGGAGGAGTGGTTTCCATATCTGTTGCTTGCACGGCAGTAGTAGGGGACAAAGTCATTTGCCTGCACATTCTTCACCTTAAGCGAGTACCAGTGCTCCATAGCCTTCAAATTCTGGTTGTCTGTAGTTTGCTTGTTAATGTCAAACTTGTCATCGTCGTTGATGATGACTCTCCCCTTGTCTACTTGTCTCTCCCACGTCACTGTGGGTTGTGGGTGACCTGGGCAGATAAATCACAATAATTTAATTCATGGATGCCTGCGAGGAAGGATGATGAATCCTGTAATTGTATTTTTTTTTTAACTCTAAACCCTGGAAAGCCACATGGCTTTTTTTTTTTTAAAGAATACAATTAATGCAAACAAGCAATATAAAAGAAAGGCAAGGATATGATGTCCAGAATATTTTAATGACTGATTTTAAACTCAGTTTAAATTAACATTAGGTCAAAAGAAGTTCGTAGAAGCTGACAATTTTGAAGCTTTTTCTAACACAAGTATGAGTGGTTATCTTGTCTCCATGTGAGGTGGTAGTGGAACTAATACCTGCCTTTCCTCAAAAGCCACTACTTTAAGAATGTTGCTCAAAAGTTTTGAAAGAGCATTAAGATCCCCAAATAGTGTCTCCTTCCTCTCCCACATGCGTTTTTTTTAAAACTGATCTTATTAAACCAAAAATTACTTATGGGAATTAATACAAAATAAACGATTACACAAATATAGGTTCTACCATACTGTCCCAAATCTAGTTAAAGATCACTCTAAGCACTCATTGTAAGGCTGTATTGAAAGGAAAGAATTGTAGTTAGGGTTGCACTGCCTTGAAGGAATTCATAGCAGCCTAATTATTTTTACCCACTTGTTAAAAGGGCCTTAAAAGTATCTATGAAAAGTTTTGGATTTTACACTTGCTAATTATTTTAACTGGTATAAAAAATTTTAATAACAAAACAAATAAAGGCATTACACAATGTGTACATATTGTCAGCAACATGTATTTGTGTAGCTTTCCAAATTAAGGTACAAACATTATCAGTACTCATTCTCTAATGAAACTGTATATTACAAAAATATAAACAGAGCAATTTGAAAAAACAGCTTAGTCCTCCTAAAGTTTCTGCAATAAAAATTCTTTCATTGCTAATCTTTGGAATGAATGTCATAAAATTCCAAATACTGTTAACGTTACAACAGTTAAGAAAGTAGGCCTACTCTCTAAACAGACTGCAAAACATGGCAACTCACCCTGCACAATACATTCTAATTTGGCACTGGCCCTCCGATTCTGTGCCTGACCCACCGAGTTCTGCACGACCCTGGTTGATGGAGGGTGGAACACAAGAACCTCCGCCAGGTGCTCAGCAGGCGGCTTGATATTGTTGTCTGCCACGCAGCGGTAAACCCCCATATGCTGGATGTCCACGTTGACCAGAGGAAGTTTAGCTCCCTGGTTTAAAAAACAAAATTATTCGTAACCGTCAACAAAATTTGTTGTTCAGTAAAGACATGTCCTTAAAGGCTAATAAAGAGGAATTTCTCTTGTCTCGTCACTCAGACCCACTTTCAGACATGGCAAATTTTTAAAGTTTAAATATGATTGACTTTTTGACCCGATGCAAACTCAATCTTACTTGAAAATACAAGTAATAATAAAGTTGAAGAAATCATCATTACTAAAAATTGGTGGGTATTTTGATAAAAAAGTTATATAATAGCAGAAACTGAAACATATTATTAATCATCAATAATCATTATCATAACAAAAATATGACCAACTGATGCCTAAGAAACCTCAATGCACTAAAAACAATTGAGAAATTTAAGAAAATCTATACATCAAGCAAACTTGATAAGAATCATGTTTTGATAATCAAATGAAAAATTCAAGCTGCCTGTATCTTATTTTTGCTTTTGTGAAATCGCTACATTTTCATTAAATTACATAAGTATACATCACTAAATGACAGAGGAATGATGCCATTTATAGCTCAACCTCTATCACCTGCATTAAATAATTCTCACATTAAAGATTCTGTACAAAATATCATGTAAACGGAGTTAAATCTCTAGCACTTGCAGAAATTTATACTTACATGAAAACATACTTACTCTGAACTGAGCCACGGGCGTCGGCAAAACAGGCAAGAGGCCACCGTCTGAGCGAGTCCAGGTGATGTTGGGTGCTGGTATCCCTGTGGCGGAACACTCTAGGCTTGTGTTCTGATACCTGTCCACCTGCAGCACAGCACTTGTATCCCCCAGCTTGATGGTTGGTGCCACTGGAGATAGGTAGAAAAGGAAAGGAAGATTGGGAAGAGTAGCTTACAATAATACGCCTAAATTGTTCTCATCTAACACAATGAACAGAGCTTCTAGAAAAGTCCTTCAATTAACTAAAAATTCAAAGACAAATAGTCCATAAAAAATTTTTTCCAAGCACTTGTTTTGACCAGTTCCTATTTTGTGGAAAAAGAGAAGGAAACAAAAAAAAAAAACTTAAAAAAAATTAAGAAAAAAACAACAAATATATAAAAATCTGAAAGCTAACATGAGCTCTTTAATCTGAAAATGATGAATGCAAAAAAAAAAATTGCAATTGATAAAGGTAACAAGTACTTCAGATTCTAGGATATGAACTAAATTTAAAGGTAAGGATTTTATTTCTTTTTACATTAATTAATAAAAAAAAAATATTTATCGCGTAAATACTTTCCACAAAACATTGGATTGCATGTTCAATTATTATCATTATTTTGGGGGGGGGAGAAAGGCCAAAACAGTTTAGTGAGGAATCCCTTTCGCAAAAGATCCTATTGAGCAGACCTTCACTTACTAGAACAGGGAATATATATATAGTAAAACTTACACATATTTTGTCTTTTTTTTTATTTTTGCTTAACTGGAACAGTTTTGGCCCATTTCATTGTAAAACGCATCCAGCATGCTTTTGCCAAGGAAGTGAGCTATAAAAATCATTTGTTATTAATATTATTTTTATAAAGTCAGTCATGTTTAACAGAGCTGCTACAGTTCTGGAGAAATTTCATGAGAGTTATCTTACCTTGCACTGTGAGGCTTCCCAGTTTTGAAGGCCATTCTTCTTGTGCGGTATTTGTAATTCGCACCTGACATTTGTAGGTGCCTGAGTCTTGTTGACGCAGACGTCGAATTACCAACATATAAGTGACACGGTCACCTTCAGCGCGCATCCTGACTTCATACTTCTTGAGGCTACCGATCATTGGATTTTCCACATTAATACCTTCTCCAAAAGATATAGTCTGCTCACTATCTACATGGTACCATACCACCTGAAAAAAAAAAAAAGGAAATTTGCTTCAAAGAAATTTTGAACATCACAATGTTTGGTTAAATTGTGATTTTAATAATAATTTTCAACTTTGTTGATAATTTATAGGCCTATCTGTGATGTTTCTCTCCTAAAAATTACTCACAAAAAAAAAAAAAAAGGTGCCATGGAATACATGTTCAAGCTTTGATCTCTTCCCCCCCCCCCCCCCTTTTTTTTTAGGGTAATGAAAATTGTTGATGTCATTCTTCAGAGAATTTCAATAACCTCGTTCAATTTAGCTTTCATCATGCCATGACCCATAAAAGTATTGAAAAGGGGGTTATAGGAAAGGGTGGTCCATAGGGTACAACCTCCAAATTTTACAAATGCCTAGTTAATAATCAGAAAATAGCGTTATCAAAAAAAAAAAAAAAAAAAAAAATATATATATATATATATATATATATATACATTTATATAAAAAAAAAAAGAATCTGATCATCGTGATCACACACTGATCTGCAACTTTGCGGGAGGACCCAGCAGTAAGGAAATTGATCTTGACTCACATCATAATTTTGCAGCTTGGCTACTGTACAGTTGATTCGTGCTGTCCGTCCGATCGGCTGAACCTCTGGCCAAATCTGGTCGACGATTTCTGGATTCTGGGCCAAGACTATTTCAAATCAAGGAAAAAATATATAATTAAATAAGTTTCAACTTCATTATCATCATGCTTTTAAATCAAAGTTTAAAATCAAGCTTCTCACAATGCCAGAGCACCACTTCCTTGCTATGGGCTCAGGTCGACAATTTCTGTGTTCTATTTCTAGGAACATGAAATAAATCTCAACTGAATTAGCATCATGCTTGTAAATCAAAGTTTAAAATCACAACTCTCACATCCATAGCTCCTGTTCAGAGGTACTCTGTTCGAGCACCACTTAGTTGCAGTGCCAGGCCCTATGCAATGGTTACCTTGGGTCAAGGGTCGTAAAACAAGCTTGAATAAGAAAGCTGGCAGCCCCTTGTACATTGTAGTAGCTTTTTTTTCAACAATAAATTTGGTTCTTCAAATTCTTGCATTGTTTTTTTTTAAATATTTTGTTGCCTCATCGCCAGTTCCATTTTTTTGTGTTTATCTGGTACTCTTTGGTATCAAATAAAAGCTTGTTCTTGTCTTGAAAAACTGCTGTTTTTTACTTTTCTTCTACCTATATTTCTTTTTATACTATGCGTGTGTTTCAGAGATGCGCTTCTCATTTCCACATAATTATTTTTTTTGTTCAATTTTAAAAATCAAGGAAAATTAATAGAAACAATCGCTTTGTTTGAAACTCCATCCATGTTATCAAAAAGTTGTGGTCGTATTAATTCTGCAAAGTCGAATTGGTTGTATTCTTTTTCTTACTTGGGAACCTCGAGCATCCCTTCAAAATAGAAAAACAGGGGTGGCATTGCATAAAACATTTCGGTACAGAGTGGGACAAAAAGAAGGGTTTAAGAAGTTCAAAACTAGCTCTTGCCTTGAAATAGGCTCTTGTCCTGACATGAAAGAAAAAGTGGAAAAAAATTTGGGGCTTGTTTCCCTAGAGCACAAAATGAAAGAAATTTATGCACAGGAAGTAGGACCGAATGTAACATCAGTGACAATAAAGATGGCCTCTCAGGCACGAACAACATTGAAAGACGAACCTGTCCCTCTTGTTCCTGATTTGAGTAAGTTTGTGTTAAATCTCATCAAAACATATCAAAGATATGATAAGATTTACTTTATTCATCCCTCTTGGGGAAATTCAAAAAGAGGGATAGTTATCATGGCAGTGCAGTGGTGGAATACCTGAAGATTATTTGTGAAACCGAGAGGGGAGATCATTTATAAATCCCAGACTAGCCCTTTATCATTTGGACATTAAATGATTATATCTTTAAATTTTCTTGAGTAAAACTGAAACCACCCAATCGAAAGTATTTTTGAAAGTACTTCTCATCTGTGTGAACCTATGAAAATTTTGAAAAAAATTATAAACCAACACATTCTTTTTGAATGAATTATTTTGGTGGAAGACCCTGGTTAATAATTGTTAAGATAAACAGAAAAATATACTAATACAAAATGAACATGTGAACAGATTTGGATGAGCTTTATGTATACCCATTTAGCTCATTTATCGTTCTTCCACAAAAATCAAATTTTAAAGCACTCAAGCTTGAAAGAATTTAATTTTTATTGTTTTAATGAAGGCATCAGCGGTCATTCCGGTAGGGTGATCTCAGTGCTAGGGTCATAACCTTCTATTCCTAATCAGGTTAGCGCTGAACTATGTGACAGTCTAGTAGACGGCCGTGTCATAGCATACATCATTTCTTATACTATTTGAACTAAGCATATAACGGTTAGCAATTCATAGCTTTGTGGGAAATAACTTGATTAACAATATAGAGACAAATGAGCAATTATATAAAACTGAAATTTAAAGTGAAAAGCTAACCAAGTGACATTTATGAGATCATTAAAGAAGAAGCAAAACAAAACAGTGGAGGAACTTTAGAAAAAAAAGTGGCCTGTTATAAATTTCATTCGGTGCCTGTCTCAAAACGTTTTAACTTATTATCCTATATTAAAAAAATTTAAATACTGTTTTACTATACTTAAGCAAACCTTGGATTCGGAAAGGATTTAGGATTATAAATCTAAATCTAGACGCCTTACCTAATGCTCATCATGAATGAGTCTAGATCTAGATCTATCTAGATCTAGATCTTTAGACCTTTGAATCTAAATTTTTGCAAAACCATAAGTACACTGCTTGCACAGTACAACAGACCTTTTTCATCATTTGATACTAATGATATTGATAGGAAACCTTTCACTACAGCATATAGAGATCTAGAATCTAGATTTAGTCCTAGACTGCACTATTTCCTTGACACACTAGGGAGTTTAGTTTATTTGAGGTAACTATGGTGCCTAAGACTTTCAGTTAAAAAAAGGTGCTTTAATTTCAAGTGAATTTATAAATTCAAGAACGAAAGCCAAAGTAGTGAAGTTTGGTGTGTCTATGCTATAGTCAGATCTAAGATACTTTTTTGTAGACCTAACATAATAGGCCTAAATATATTATGGTTTTATTTATAATAATTGTTTGGCCCTCATGGACGTTTTGTGCTTTAAGAGCAAATACAGATCAAGATGTAGATCTAAAATCCAGATTCCTAGATCTCGATCTAGGAATCCTGGAATGCAGCCCACCTGTCGCAATTCATTTCGTTAGAAATAGAATGCTGAAAGTTTTTAAGAGTATTAAACCACTTACAATTAAATCTTGATCTTAGCTGAATCTAAATCTAAAACAGACTTAAACAAAACAAAAAAAGAAAAATAAAGTAATTTAGATAGTCCGGCACGTCTAGTTTATTACCATGCTTTTGAATAAGCAATAAGCTTGGAGTATAGATTTTCTAAGTTTTAATCTCAAGTGATAACAGCAAATTCAAAGTCTAATAACTCTTACCTTCAGCAGTAAAAGTTAAAAGAGCCAACAGAACTATTATCAGCAGAGTCTTCATTTTTAAAAATGACCAACTAAAACTAGTGTTTCTGCTTCTTTACATACAAAACACACTTCTAGAAACGAAAACAAAACTCTGCATCAGTTCGGCCTAACGTTTCCGTATTTTCGCCATCTTTGAACACACCGGAAGAAGGAAATGAATCTACCTGAGCAGTGCAAGTGCGCGTAGGAGCGCAGGTAAAGTTCACAGTCCTGCTTTACCGCACTGACAACGAAACCGTAAAAAGCTGATGTACTCATCTGCTATATATACTTGCTTAGTTTCTTTGTCTCCTCTCATCTTCTTCTTAGAGGGTGACTGCCAGATTAAGCGACCGTTTTGATATTCTCACGGACTTTTTCCTCGATTATCTATGCCGGAGTTGTATTTTTTTTCATCCATTTATAATTTGAAGGTCATAACAAAAAGACACTTTTAAAATTTAAATAGTTAATTTTGAAAGGTCATACGATATCTGATTTCGTTTACCATCCTGATTTAATAATGAAAATATTGTTGCACATAATTTTTTAAAAGACAGAGCAACCCCCAATATTAGATTTTATTTATGCATTTCTATTTTTAGGTTTATGAACCGTACTATATAATCATACTCTATAGATAAGACGCATCGAACAAAATGGAAAGAAAATGTAACATTCTATAATTTAAGAACCCTGGAAGTATTTTTGCTGATATTGGTGATGTTATTCGTGATTTTCTTGTTATTGTTGTTCCTGCAGTTGTAATATTTTTCTTCTTTTCTTTTAATGACTAGCTCTTTTCTGAATTATTTAGATATTAAGCCGTAATATTCAAATAATCCAGCAAGAACGTAAAGCTAATATTTGTAGGTGGAATTTAAAAAAATAAAAATGCAGTTCGGTTTTGGTTTTCCCTCCTCTTATCGACACCTGTGTGTGTGTGTGTGTGTGAGTGTGTGTAAGGGGTGCAACTCTCTAACGATCACAAGTCGGGGTTATTGGAGTGACACACCTTTTGGTCGCCTTGCACAGGGGTCGGCGTGCACATTGGTCCTTGTCGACGGTGCATCGTTGACTCATAGGTGCAGGTATTTCGGCGCACCTCTAGTTTTCTAAAGTTCTTTGTTGGTTTTGTTATTTTTAGTTTCCCTATTGTTCTAGCAGAAAGAAACTTCTAAATAGTAAAATTACGCTGTTATTTTCATCATCATTTCGAATAACGCATTACCTCTATACGTCTATTATTAATCATTTTAATTACATTTGGCTCTCTTTGTAAACCTATATTCTATTTATCAGCTTGTCCGGTTGTGAGTTGTGAAGGATCTTATTTTGGCTGTGTGTGTATCTGCTCGCTGTAGTCAGGACCCAAACTAGCGCACGTTCTCGTCACTCTCGTTCCAGCCCTCAAAGTGACAGGACGCGTTTTCTTTGTTGTGTTAAAGTTTTAAGGAGATCTAAACCACGTGGGAACCAATGTTCCATTTTGATGTACCTTAATTAAAGAGAAGTTAATGTAGCTCATTCGTGAATCGTGTGCAAGTTAACAACTTATTTTTTTTTTTTTTATCTTTATTATCTTTATATGATTTTTATTACAAAAAACATGTTTAGAAATTAGACTAAATTATTTTTTTTCTTAGAATTAACTCCAAAATAAATTGTAAAACAAATTCACTAGCTTAATATGTTAAATCATTTTCTTTTTCCTCCTAAGTAAAAGTTATCTTTTTGTTTTCAACTGCGATTGTATTTTAATCTATTTTTTTGCATTTCTACCTTTACTTTTATATTCGCTATAATCCAGGCTCGGTTAAAGACTTATAGTTTTACTGTTGTTATTTCCCTTGACATTATGATTACTTCTCCTTCCATTCTTCTTCTTAGTCACTACTACTACTACTACTACTACTACTACTACTACTACTACTACTACTACTACTACTACTACTACTACTACAACTACAACTACAACTACTACTACTACTACTACTACTACTACTACTACTACTACTACTACTACTACTACTACTACTACTACTACTACTACTACTACTACTACTACTACTACTACTACTACTACTACTGTTACTGCTGCTGCTGCTGCTGCTGCTACTGCTGCTGCTTGCTGTTGCGATTTCTGCCTAGCTATTGAAGTCAATTTAATGTTTCGACTGTTGTCGTTTATTTTCTGGTTGGGTTTTACCTTTATTTTTTAGATAGTTTTTTTTTTTTTTTTTTATGTTTTATTTTTATTCGTTTTTATCTCTTTGGATTTTATCTCCTTGGGTTTTATTTCTCTGAGTTTTTATTTCCTTTGTTACTTTCTCAGGATTTATTTCCCTGAGTTTTATTTCCTTGGTTTTTATTTTTCCGAATTCTGGGTTACTGATAAATTTGATAAGCTCGATTGTCGCTGCATTACTATTTTAGTCTGCATCCTTCTGTTGGTTATAGTATTTTATTTAAATTGACCTGTCTCAACTGAACTCTACTCGTTTTATAATCCTGACGGAAATTGTACCCTGTGAAAGGGATTTAGATGTGAGACCTTCCTTATTTTCTGTTTTCTGGCATCACTTTCCTCTTTTTAATCAAATTTTAGCTTTATTTTACATAACTTGCACCTGAGTTGTGTTGCAGTTAGAACAAAACGTCTACGCTGTTGTACTTTGTATTGTGTAGGGTGCTTTGGTGCTGATCTCTACTACTACTACTAGTCTATGTTGAGGAAGGAATTAAGCCCCCCTCATATGTGTGACCAAGAGAATTTAGTTTTACGCATCCTATGGTTCTGCGTCTCTTTTCAGGGGTATTGGGGTATTAGCCGATCCGACTTCTTAACTTCATGCAATGATTTTTTTCAGTCTCATTCTCTGCACACCTTCTGGTGCTTCGCCATGATGAAAGATAAGCGATAGATCTAGATTCTTCATCTCCTCGCGGAATAGAAATAACCTCAAAAACTTGAACTAATTAATTTTGATCCTTACAAAAAATTTAATCTTCTCGGGGTTTTGATATAATGTATTTCTATAGAAAAAAAAAAATTCAGATTTTGAAAGATTTTTTTTTCTGTTGATTCCGGTACAAAATGAACGGGTCTTAAAACACCAGGGCCAGCTTGGCTATCTGCCTTGTCAAACCTTTCTTTTTTACGCAGACCTCCATGGGTATTGGTTAGGCCTATATCACCGAGTGATACCACTTTGGTTGTTTGTTCTTCTTCTTCTTCTTCTTCTTCTTCTTCTTCTTCTTCTTCTTCTTCTTCTTCTTCTTCTTCTTCTTCTTCTTCTTCTTCTTCTTCTTCTTCTTCTTCTTCTTCTTCTTCTTCTTCTTCTTCTTCTTCTTCTTCTTCTTCTTCTTCTTCTTCTTATTATTATTATTATTATTATTATTATTATTATTATTATTATTATTATTATTAATGAAATACACACGCACGGTTTATAATGTAGGCTCTCACTGTTAGGAAAAGGCTACATTTGGTGACCATCCACCTGACGCAAATTATTTTTTGTTTTTCGACTTATGTCATCAATGGACGGTTTGTGAGAAACTGACAGTCTTCGATGCGACATAAGTTTACAAAAAGTGTCTTATTTCTGCACTTTTAGTTTTAGACTTTGCAGTTCTGTTTATTCAAAAGTGAGTTCATTTCTATGCTTTGAAACTGTTTTTACTAGAAAAAAACACGCTCCCAAACAGTGCCATATAGGTCTATAAATATGCTGCAGTCTAAAATTATTACTAGTACCAGCATAGTCTAATGAAGGATCAACATTAAGAGGAATAAAATTATGGATATGAAATATATATATATATATATATATATATATATATATATATATATATATATATATATATATATGTGTGTGTGTGTGTGTGTTTAGAAAAGATATTAATCCACACAAGCTTAAAAAATCAATAACATTTAAAAAAAATATGAGTCGAGAACATGATATAGAATTTAATTAGACAAATCGATGAAAAATGAACACGCACAGAATTAGACCATTTTAAAAATCTTGTGAAGCTATAAAGTTTGTTTGCTGTCCATCCGCACTAAAATTAACAGACATTTAAACTCATTCATCCCACACAGTATTAGGCTATATAGGCCTACTCTTTCTTCATACTGGGTTTTTTTTTTTAAAGAAGTGAGACTCGGATGTAATGTAATGAGTCTACGATTGTGTATGATTTTTTTGTGCTTGGAATTTTATTTCAATCTGCTGAATTATGTGAAAAAAACATTTCTCGAAAGGCATGAAAATAAAATTCATCTTACCTTATCTAAAACATAGTGTAGAAAATATTCCCTGGTTGTCACTTAAGAAAAATTTCAATTCCCTTATTTTTTTTTAAAATAAACTCACGACTGATCTACTCTTGCCATAGTTATGGTGGTTTATAATAGTAGTTTAAGCAGGAAGGCAATCACTCTTGCCATAGTTATCATAGTTTACAATAGTAGTTTAAGCAGGAAGGCAACCACTCTTGCCATAGTTATGGTGGTTTATAATAGTAGTTTAAGCAGGAAGGCAACCACTCTTGCCATAGTTATGGTGGTTTATAATAGTAGTTTTAGCAGGAAGGCAACCACTCTTGCGCGCCGCTACCCTCCTTTTCTCTTGCCCGCCGCTGCCCTCCTTTTCTCTCGCCCGCTTGCTGCGTTATGGAATCAGTTCCGCGGCCATATTTTTTTAATCTAGTAGAGCGGACAGAGGTGCGCACGACAGTAAACTCTCTAGTCAGTTTAGTACTCTGCTGATTATCCTTTTAATGAGCATGGATGCTTATTTAGTTGCGTCATCTCCCGTCACATCGGATCCACAGGTTAATTTGTGATCGGATCAGTAAATTTCACGGTGCATTAGTGTCGAACAGACTGAGGGAATTTCCTAAGCAAAGCAGAAGGAAGAAAATTGGATATTCCCAAGGAAAAAAAAAGGCGGGTAATTAAGGCGGAAACTATTTTGCTTCCTCTTCCTTAAAAGTGTTAGTGTGCTTTACTTAAAGAATACATTCCACATAATAAAAAGTGATTGATACTAGTTTTACTACGCAGTGTTTTGATTTCCAGCCTAGAAAATTTAGCGGAAAGTAAGCCTAAATATATGTAAGTTTTCTTCATCATAGAGATCACTTTTATTATTCGGAGCTTTTAGAGAAGCGTTAGGATTTAAAAAGAAAACATTTTATGAAAATTTATCGCAAGATGTACATTTTATTTCACCCATTCCGACAAATTTTCTTTCCTCTTTAGGTGATAAAATGTATTGGCAGGTGGATTTAATTTAATGTTTCTGTCGATAACCTTCTAACCTATGTTCTGCCCTGCAACGTCGAATATCTGGTAAACTTCATCCTTTTCACCTCACGTGGAATCATAAAGACCTTCAAAGGGCCAACTGTTAGAAATTGCAAGTATTATGATTTCTTGCGAACTAGTTCATTATCTTTTTTTGTAGTACGTAATCAAACTGAAAGCTCTCGCCCCCCCCCCCCCCCCTTTTTTTTCTATGACGATAGTTAGTGGATTTGAAATTAAGGTTAATGTCAGAAACTTTCTGAACTAAATTATATTCTGTCGAATATCTGGTAAGTACTTCATCCTTTTCAACTCACAAAGAGCAAAAAGACATTGAAAGGGCCAACTGTTAGAAATTGCATATGCATTATGATTTCTTACGAAATAGTTCAATGTTGTTATTCCAAGAGTTGCGTGTGTGTGTGTGTGTATATATATATATATATATATATATATATATTAAACCGATACCCCCCCCTCCCCCTTCTTCCTCTCTCATGCTGCACCCAATGCTGTCATGCATTTTGCTAAGCGTCTCTTATATGTTTTACACACCCATAGTCCCTCTTAGAACTTATTTTGCGTTTCCTCTACGTGAGTCTAAATTATTTATGTCCATATCTTGCGCGGTATAGGCGACGTTAAAGTCCAATAACCTGGCGAAACATTAAAATGTGTAGAAAAAATAGAGAGACGGAAAAAAAAAATTAGTTATCGTCCTACAATTCATGATGCATCACTTTGGTCTTTGGACGAAACTATTCCAAGATGCTGTTAAATGAATGTTAACGAGGGTGGTGTAGTTTCACGCCACTTCCATCTCCCCCTTAAAATTTTCCATATTCACTCTCCAAAGTGGTAGGCTTACTCAGAATAATACATATGTTCCATAAAAAAAGTCAGCAAGAGTTACGAACCTTGAAATTCTGATACTCTTAAACAAAAGATATAAGGGATACATAGGCCTAGTTCATGGATTATGAATTGCTTCACCTCGTTCTACACTAAAAAAGGATAACTTAGCTGAATTTGGCCTGCACTTTGGATATATATTACACTCCAAGCCCTGACAACATCTAAATTTACAAGGCTCTCCCATATGTTACTGTGTAGCCTAGATCTAGGTCTACCGATCACGAAAAGGCAAGAGATAAATCAACCAAATGATGTTCTAGTTTGCTTACATAGCTGATTGTACCGTAGAATAATTTATAACTAACAGAGACACAGAAAGAAAAGACTAAAATTGTCTGTTTAGCGTTAGTAACAACACCAGTTAGTTCAGCCTCAGACTAGCCACAATATCACCCTTGTTTATGAGATCCTGTGTATGACGTCCAAGGCAGCTTGCAGTTAATGAGTTATTATGTAATTCGGATATTCCCGCAGGGTTCGGTTTTCCCCAAAATATTCTTTCACTATTTTTTTACACACCCCAGAGCCAGTGAGCACGCCTAAGTTGTACGACCTCCTCACTTGGTAAAGACCTACTGGTCCACATGAATCATTTTGATTATGCGCCTGACTCAGTCTGACGAAAATAAAAGATCGTCCTAGCCATTAAAAATGTTCTCAGAAAAGTTCGATCTAAACTTGATCTAGATCTAGATCAGGTTTTAGATCTAAAGATCTAAAATCTCGAATGTAAAAAAACCTTTCGAAATCCAGACAAAAGGTGTTTGAAGAGTTGCTTTATTGGTAAAATCATAAATCCCACAGATCTAGACACACGAAGAAAACACATGCCTTTGAGTGATCTTGAATCAATAAAAAAAAAAATTAATTTAGATTTTAGATGTACAATCTCGGTCCACTTCTGCATAAAACATTACAATTAGATTAGATATTCAGATATTTAGGTAAAGATTTCCATTTAATCTAGACCTAGAATGGATAAATAAGATACATAGGCCTATTGATAAAATAAGTAAGAATTAGAACTAAATACGTTTTAGATTGTTATCTAGATTCCGAATTTGTATAGGGAAAGTCTTCCTTTTTTGTCCGCTCAGACCATGGAAATCAATACATTAAGCGTCCCAGGGCCTATACTCCTCGATCCAATTTATAATTGAAGCCCATATCTTTGCTCCCCAATTCCCTGCCTGTTATGATTATGTGTCTGTATCCCATAGTAATTATTGGTTTGCTTTGTTGAGATGTTTGTTGCTGTCATGTAATGCCTGAAGGTAGCCGAATTCGCTCAGACTTGTGATCAGAAAATCAATATAGGACGCTCAATACAGGTCTTTGAGTAGGCCTACCCAAACATTCTGATTCATAAAAGATTTAAAATCTGGGTCGATAGAAACCGAATTTCTCTAGTAATGTAGAATCCACTTCAGTTAACCCCTGTGACGGAAACTCTTGCTTAAACTTAGTCAAGTCTATTTTTTATTTCTTTGTTTAGGGAATGCGATTTGACAAAGATTTATATCCCTTTGTTGGAAGTTGTGAGCTTTGTTCAACAATGGAAAGCAGTTTGAAGATCTAAGCAAAACTAGATAATTTTTAAATAAATGTTTTTTCATGTACACAATTAGCGTTTTCCTTTTTCACTTCAAATTCCACACCAATGTTCATTCTTGTACACGCTATCGCTTGATACGCTAACAACAATTTAAAGTAGAGCTCTTAACTTCCAATTACGTAGCATAACTCTTTGTGAAATTGCAATCCCTATATATTTGCAATGGTTAACTATTTTGTTTTCGGTTCTGAGGTTTTGAATTTTTCCAGATTCCACAGTACTAGATTAAGATTAATTACAAGAACTAGATTTCAAATCTTAACTATACACTTCCACATTCTTCTAAAATTATAAACATTTAAACGAACAAGTAGGGAAGACAACTATATTGAAGAATTGCAAACTTCGCAAGAATGATGTAAGGCCATTAACCATTGAAAGCAAATCTTACCTATGTTGACAGAGGACACACTTTTTTTAGCAGCCATAGAATACATTTTGAATGAAAATGGAAATGAAAAATGAATTTGTACTTTTTTCAATCTTACAATCCCTTTTTTTTTATCAGGTGTATATAGTACGGTAATTCATTCAAACTTGTGATCAGAAAATGTTAGAGGAAACCCAGAATGTTAGTGTAATAAGAACACTAGAAGATTATGTCTGAATACATTCAATGATAAAAATAATTTTTATCACTCACGGTACTGAGTAAATTAGTACTTTGATTTATAAATGTAACCACAATAAATGATATTTATTTTTTTATTGATATTTATCTGATTGGAAAGTACATGTATGAAACAATTCGAATAGCCCATGAATAATACACAAAATTCTGGGTTCAGCTCACAGAGAGGCCTAAGAGAAAATAAATGCTTTAATTAATTTTATGTCTGATATGCACACGCTCTAAAAATGAATTCATATCTAAATCTAATTACAAAGTTTTTTCTTTAAAAATATATCTAAATCATTAAAATCTCAAAATAATAACATTTTGTAAGATTCACATCTTTTCTATATAATTATAGATAAAAAATATTTCATAAGTCATATAACTATATATATTTATGAATATAATATGAGTAAATAAAGAAAATTGTCTAGATCACTTATATTTTTGTACAAATGTTTCTTATGATGTTTCAGTTGTGTGATGAGCAGAAAGTTGAAATACTTGTGTAGGAAACATAACTTTGAATAATTCAGACTTTTCCTCCCTTTAAGCTCCTTTTACCTTAAAAATTGAGGACTATTTTGACTCAGTACTTAAATAAACAGGATTTATATTTCTGTAAATAAATATATTTTTTATATATTATGTAATTTATTTTTCTTTTGCATGTTACATGTTTTACTTTTCTATTTTTATTTATCTCACAGGGAATGCAGTGATTGAGTGCATGCAAACAACTTACTTATGGAGATGGAATTTAAACCTAATTGCATGAAACATGAAGGACATGAGAAATACATCCCAGTGAGCAAGTTTTCTGAAGACGACCTTCCTAGTGATTTTGTCACTTATTCTAAAAGATCTGAACTATTCGACCTCATTCGCCAACAGGCTGACTTAACTGTGCGCATTAGAGTTGGCTATGTGAGTGCCAAACGCCATCCAGAGGATCCATTCTTCAATATCAGAGACACAAATGCTAGGCGCTTTGGATCTGGATGGGTGAGATGTGTGGATGAGGAACAGCCTTCAGAGGCATGTCCCTGTTCAGAATGTGAATCAGCACTTGAAAAACCACCACGGCGCTTGTTCACTGTCCATGTTCAAACTGCGAGGCATGTAGTGTACGATATAGATGAGGCAAAGTCAACAGTTGTGGACTTATTTTATGATGATGATACCAAATCGGCTAAAGAAATAAGTGTTGTATCAGATATTGATGCTAGGACGAGTTGGAGAAAGCTAAAACAGTTGAGGTGTGTTACTTTGGTTGACTCTGACTTAGATTTGGATTTGACAGTTTTAAAGTGCATGACTCATGATGAGGAAGTCTACCACAGACTCAAAGCCGCTGTTGGACTTCTAAACAGACAAACAAAAAGATTCTCGGAGCACTTACGTGTTGGGAATTATCAAGGAAAGAGTCATTGTTACAAAGTCAGAAGAGTGTCAGTATCTTGTCTTCAAAGTCCGATATCTGTGGTCGTTGTTTCACACCCACACGGCCTGCCCAAAAAGGTGACTTTAGGAGTTCTGAAAGAACAAAGTCTCAGAAAAAATCCTCAGACAAGCCTCTTGATTTCTATCCTGAAGACTGCTGGCATAGAGAATAAAGAAGAGTATGTTACCAAACTGTGTAATATTTTCAAACACATTTCATTGGATCCAGATAGCTATTATTGTGACAGTAAGTGTGTTCTGCTAGAAATTTTACTTGACAATGGTCCCGATGAATGTAGAAGAATGTCTGAAGAGGAATACGTAAGGCAACTTAAAAGCTGCCGCAATTGCAAATGTTTTACAGATGAAAGACAGGATACATTATTATATACAGGCTCAGTCATTAAAACAATGATTGAAAAAAATAGTCCAACTGATGATGTAGATTCAATCATTCATGGCCTTAAATTATTCGCTAGGTCCTGCGAGTCACAAATGAGGGATACAAGTGATCAAAGCAAAAACAAAAAGCCTTCCTTGCAATTTGATTGTCCTGACACTAGGTTCGATGCAAGGATTGGCTCTGAACCCGATCAAAGTTCAAAATTAAGGAGCTCAAACATGAACTCGGATAGTTTTACCTTAGATAGAATCATCAGTGACCATGCATGGTTCAAATACAGACTTTTGTCTTCATCATCAAGTTATTTCTATGAAGAGGCTCTGGCACCAGGTAGGGAACCTTTGTACATGCCTAGGTATGATGCAGCGACTTGCCCTGGGAGTAGTGGAGCGCCCGTTCTTATTCTTCACCCAAAATCCCCCACTTTCTTGAAGCACATGTGCCAGAATCCTGTGAGTGCCAAGAGGACTAGCTTGGATGAGATTTTCTACACCCACTGTACATGGAGAAGGGGCGTTTACTATAGTGCAGCCTTTAATTGCGAGGAGAAGTTGTCCCCCACAGTTAAAAAGAGCCACTGCACCCGTTATTGTTGCGATGCTTGTAATGATACTCTGGTACAAACAGATCGGAAGGAAAAGAAAGATCTTGAATCCAGAAGTTCAACCGATTGCCCAGGTCCTCCACCTCAGTTACCGCACAGTCAAGAGGAGTCAAGAGATTCGCTGTTCTACGAAGCAATTAGAGTTTGTAAAGGCATTATGAGAACTGTCAGCAATAAACTTTGGCCATTGCAATCTGCACAGTCAAACGACATTGGTTTGTTGCTTATGCACCTCTCTAACTCAGTCTAGCTGTTGATGAGATTAATGAAATTAATTAAAAGAGATTAACGGATTAATGTCGAAAGTGTGGCACAAGATATTGTATAAAAGGTAGCTGTTTATCATAAAGAAAGAGCAATTTATTTCTTTAGTGGGACTCGATAAAGCTGCATCTGAACCAATTTTATATGACTGCCTCACAAACGCTTTTTTTTTTATGTGAGTTTAACATGAGTAAATCACTTTAAATGACAATGTATTTTGTATTTCAAATTGCATAGTCAGAATGAATTATCAGTCATAAGGATGGAGAATTACCACAGAATGTTTAAGCTCTATCTTACCATGTTTTCTAGCTTTTAAGCTTAATCCTGATAGTCTTTGACCTACTGTGTCTGTTTTAGGTATTTCAGAAGCTGATATGGACAACATCTCTGTGCTTGTAGTATTTCCAAAGGGAGAATCCTCATACTGCGAGATCTATTTCAACACTCGGCTTGTTAAGGAGGTAACACAATATACAATGCTCATGCAGTATTTGAGCGATCCCTTAGTTTCATAACTGCTTTTCCTTACAAAATTTGTCCCCTAAGCGCAGGATATTGCTGCTTGGGAGAACCTTTGAGTTTGCATTCAAGCCCATATGGGCTGCGGGTTTAGAGTATTTTAGTACAATAAAAGGGATTATGCTGCTGAATAAATTCGAGAAAAAAATTTTTAGCTTATATAAGAATCCCTCTTTTCGTAGGACTTGGTCAGCTACTTAAGTGAAGATTTTTTTGTTTACTTAAGTAGCTAACCAAGCATTATACGATGAGTGAATTTTTCAGGAGAAAGAAAGCTTGCTGTTTCTAAGAAATGAGAGTTGTGGCTCTCTAGATTAAAAGATAATTACGAAGTTCAACTGAATCTAGATAGCGGATATTTAATTTATGCTCATGCCTTTGCATTTGAAACTGGTCATGATGAAATTCAAAATTGTTAAATTAGCTTCTTGAGCAGGTCTCTTCAGATGCCTCAGGTGTGAACTGGTTTGTTTTAATCACCCCAAGTTCTTTACCGGATGTTTTTCAGCCTCCATCATTTTCTTACAAATACCTCTTCTGATTACACATTATGCTGGAAACTGATTTAAGTTTATTTAACTTCCATTATTTTTGAGGGATCCCTCAATGTTATTACTGTTTTGACCTTTGAAACTTGTGTAAACGTATGAAACAATATCTTGGTGAAATGTTCCCATTTTTCTTTTTGTATACAGAAAAACCAAAGGGTAGATATCTTGTGAAACTGCATAGAAGAATTTGGTCATATACTAACCATGCCATGTCAAAAACCTTTGATATAAATTATTTTCCTGTTCTGCTAGAATATTTGGCACAAGTTGTACATTCTCATGAAAGAGATTTTATTATTGATCAAGTGTCATATTTTTCTGGAGAAATCTTAAAGTCACTAAAATTCAGGTAAAAATGAGAAACAATACTGTCATGTTTACAGCTATTACTCTAAGCTCTCATAGGCACCATAGGTTTAAGATGCCCGCTGCTGCCCTTTTATTACCAACTTCAAAATTTTAAAGAGATTATTATTTTCGATGCAGGTTGAATACTTTGAAAAAAAAGAAGCTTTTAAGTATTACGGCATGTACATTGCACTTTTATGTAAATCTACACTCTAGAAGCTATTCAAGTTGTATACAATGAATGAATTTCTCCCTCACAGGAGAAAGAACGCTTGCTGTGTTTAGGGGATGAAGATTATGGCTCACCAGATGATTACGAGATTCATCTGGTTTCTACCAACGGGGCTCACCCAACAGTCAGACTTAATGATGACGATGAAATCCTTATGTACATTGACGAATTTGCGAACAGCGATGCAAAGCTTGTATTTGTTTCAAAGAAGTAAGTAATGCATTAAGAGAAATGGTAAAAAAAAGTAACAATCGCACACCAGGCTTATTATTTTCTTCCCAAAGTGCAAGGCAGTTTCGTTTAAATGAACACTTCGAGACCAAAATAATTTGATGACTTGAACTTGAAGCAAGAAATGTTTTTATTCGCTGCACAAGTATATAAAGAAAAACAAACCAAAGACTGCCCAAAGAAGTTGACAACAAGCAAGAATGTGAGTTGAATGGAAATGAATTCCACCGTAATAATAAAAAAAAAAACAACAACAAAAAACGAAACTCATATTGAACCCAAAACATTCTTTACTATGCAAAAACTATTCAACAATTTTGCATTTGACAAGGCAGTAAGTTCAAGATGCAGAAATTGAAAACCATACTCAAACCAATTTACTTGTTTATAAACACATGAACAAGCATACATTTTTCTATCTTATTGCTCTCGCCCAAGGCTTGGAGAGAGTTTGTGACAATATGTCCTATGCCCAGTTTTAATGACTGCAGTTTAAAAATTAAGTTTAAGGATAAGTATAATTCAAATCAAATTTTGTCATCTTTTTCTTCGTTCTCAATGCATTATACAAAAAAAAATTTAATATAGCTGAGGAAAATTTTGATATGTTCATGCAAGTTTCACATTTGATAAGCTCATTGAAACGAAAGCCTTTACTCAGACTAAATTTGAAAGCATGAAATTCTAAATAAAGCATACTTGGATAATACACTGTGAAAGTGCAATATCATTCTAGAAATGTCCTTTTTAACCTAAGTCTCTGCTTTACTTAAATCAGTTTAATAGTGGAGGTGCATGTACAATTAAGTCATTTCAATAGAAAATCAATATTAATTATTATATCAAGTTAAAAGATTTTGACTGTAAATGTGTTTTTTTTTTTTTTTCAGCGAAAACTTTCCAGACATTGGACCCTCATTAGGAATTACATTAAAATTTTAATTAATATTCTGCACCCCCTCACTACCATGGGAAAAAAAAAGATTCGAACATCAATCTTATGGAATGGATTGCTTTTTATTATGTTAGGACAAAGCTAGCTGTTTATTTTTTGCTTGGAGTTTAATATTATTATTATTATTATTATTATTATTATTATGGCTCTCATTTCAGAACAAATGCACTTTTTGAAATAATGCACTCACATCAAAAAAAAAAACATGGCACACATTAAAAGATTTAAAAAAAAAAAACATTTAGGACATTGAGAGAAATTCTCTTTGTGGGGTAGGTCTGTTGCTGTTGGGAGATTAAGCTCAATTTATGACTCTCTACCTTAACTTGGTTGGCTGTGGTAGCTGTAAGTTAATGATGCTAATATTATTAGACTTTAAAATCAGTGGTTTATTCTATGTTCCATGTTTGTGTGCTATCCAAGATGTATTACTTTTTATTCTGTCTAAGAATTAATTTAAGTTTTTTATGTTTGATGATTCTTGTTTGTATGCTCTTTATTTTTTTGGAGATGTTTCAATGCCTGATGTGAACAATTTAAATCTTTCACTAGCTTGAAATTACTTTTTGCTTAATTAATGTCTTATTTTTTTGTGTATGGTGTCAATATATCAACTCATTATTGTGTAGTAATATTGTTATTTATTTATTTATTTTTCATTTTGTTGAATTTTATAATTGATTCCCCTTCTATTTTTGTTGTGTATGTTTTCAATCTTAATCTACTACTGTGTTATGATGTTATTCCTTCTTTCATTTTATTGATTTTCATATGATTCCCTCTGTATCTAAAGTGTATTTTGGTTATGTCTTGAATTTATTCTTGCAACTGTTGCAGTCTCGAATCTTGTATTCTAAGGTTTGTAATCTACTCTTGCCATATTTATGAAGTCATATTGCAATCAATTGTCTGATTCATAGAAAATTCACTCATATCAAATGACCATAGCATGCTATCACACATTTCATTAAGAGCTTTCTAAACTAATTGGAAGTGGAAACTAAGTTGTGATAATCTAGTGATGCATCTGCAATGTGCAAACTGACTGGGTCACTTTAGTTAAGTCCCTTTAACTTAACCCGACCATAGGGATTACTTCTTCATATAGACTAACCTTAAAGATTTCCAATGAGCATATTTTTGGTGTTAAGAAAATGGAATAACTGACGCCTACATATGTTTACCATCAACTCTTTCTTTTGTTTGAGGAATAATAAAAACATGATCCTCGAGTATGCTTTACAATCTTTATTCCAAGGGAGGCTTGGTTATATGATTCCTCTTGACTTGAATCTTTTTTTTTTAATTATGGTTGTTGCGGAGCAGATTTGACTTGAAATGAAAAGAAATTCATAATTAATCATTAAGTAAATAAAATTCATCTTTTTTTTTCTTCATTTTACAAAAAAAGACCTTTTGTCTTGAAGTCAGGGACTTTTGAAATTCAATTTTTGCACTTAATCTCAATTGTACACTCATACATGAATTTTTTTTTTTTTTTATTTTATTCCTTTCATTATCAGGTAATCTTAGATCTTTTTCACACATCAAATTTGGACTGTGGGACATGAGCTAATTCCGTATTTTCCTGATCTATTAATAGTAATACATGTATCAATTTGAAACGCTTTATAAAAGTCCATTAATTTGCGCTAAAAGTGCCTTTAGGCTTTGGGCACTCTGCCTTGAGATAACTCACAGCTGTCTGTATTTTAAACCAACATGATAATGAATGTAAGATCTACAAATAGATCTTGATTTTACAACATTAACCAACTATTTTTATTGTATACTCACTCATGAATCATTTGGTATAGCCCTTTCCTTATAAGACAATCTTAGACTTTTTTCACACCCCAAACATAGAATGTTTAGAATAAGCTGTCCCTCTTCTTGTGGCTAAAATTTGTAAGAAATGTGAGGCATTCAATGTCAAAAACGGCCAAAGTCAAAATCTGAGATAGCCAGTCTTTAATTGTTATGAACATTCTCGCCAAGAGGGTGAAAAATTGCACATGTAACATTATCTCTATCAAGCCCTAATTCATTCTAAATATAATAATTAAAAAAAAAAAGAACTGTCAAATAATAAATCTGGATTCTGGAATTTGTCCTAGACGATTTTAGAGCAAAAGCTTCTGAATGA
Organism: Elysia crispata; assembly: GCA_033675545.1. Taxonomy (NCBI): domain Eukaryota; kingdom Metazoa; phylum Mollusca; class Gastropoda; family Plakobranchidae; genus Elysia; species Elysia crispata. The sequence goes on from JAWDGP010003792.1 coordinate 708,923, forward strand.
TTCAAATATTTGTAATTATTTTTTACTTATTTTTAATACATTATTTTCATGCTTCAATCTTTAGCTTAGAAGAATCTGATTACATGTATAAATATTAGAAATACTGTCATTTGTCTGATGTTGTTCCGTATAAGGTAGAGCTCCTTACCAACAGTATTTTAGATGTGCGCTTGTCTCACATTTTAAGTGTGATAGCGACTGTATTTTGTTTTCATTTAAGTTTATGCACAAGTTCAAGTTTTATTCATGATAACACAAGGTTTTTGACCTGGTTTGTCCATTGTAGGCTATCTGTTGAAAAGTTTTTGTGAAGAAAAAAAATATCTATATCTTAACGTACAAGTACTTGCGTCTTCAAAGAGTACAATAACTAGTCGCTGTAACATAAATTATTACAACCACCACAACGGGAAACGTATACATATTTTGAGCTCCAATGTTGGACACATGTGAGGTATGTTTTCTGTAGTTTACACAATGCTTTAATTCAAATTTTTTCAACATTGATTTTCTCAAACAGAGCTTAACCAGTTCTTAATCAGTACAAGTGACTTGGTCATAATTTTGGTGAACTCAAAATATGAAACTTGAGTGTATATGCTCAAATTTGTGAATCTGTCACAGTCAACTTTGCCGTACTATCAAACTGCAATAGCATTACGTAGAAAATGTGCTTTCAATTAAACTCTTTAAGAAGACATTTATATCTTGAAAACCATTTCCCTTTTTTGTGTGTACAAAGAAACTAGGGGAATGAACGGAATTATATTTTCTTATATTTTAATGTTTTTAAGATTATTTATTATTTATCTTTCCATATCCATTTTTATAAATATAACATGTAATACCCACTTTCAAAACTATACTAAATGTCTTGTAACCACAGTTTCAAATACATTTCAATTATTGAAATTCTGAATGTGAAAAAAAAAAAGTACTTGAAAGGAGATAAACTTTATTGAAGAACAAAAAGAATTCTTTATATCTATATCTCCGAACAGCATTTTAAGACTGAGATTCATGATATTTTAATGTCATTTTAAAACTCAGAAAATAAAGTTTGAAGTATTCCTTTGACATGAAGTGCTCTTCACAAAGTTGTCAAGAGTACAACTATATTGTTGATGATATTTCCTCCTCCTAGAAATTTATGATTTTTTTTTTTACTATTGCAATTTTATATGCAACTTATATAAACTCCTCTTGCTATGAGATTTTATATTTCAAATAAGTGAATAATTAAGAAAAGATAAGAAAATTACTAAGATGCTATAATTTATTACAGCAAATGTTTGTCAGCTGGTCTCGTCATGTTCCTCCAAGTTATTATTTTTGTATCTTTCAGCCGTTTCAATTTCATAAGTACGGGTAACATGAAATTAATCAGTTTTTAAAATGAGACTTTGCGGTTAAATAGTTGAAAAAAGAAAAAAAAAGATAAAATACACTGCGATGGATTTAAATGATGTTTTTTTTTTTTACAGCAAAGCTTGCAGCATCAGAATTATGTTGACTGGTCTCAAGACATAACAATATGTAAAGTCTCAATACCTTTAATATATATATATATATATATATATATATATATATATATATATATATATATATATATATATATATATATATATATATATATAGATATAGTTAAGTTTTGGATTTACTGAAAAATTTGAATTAAATTACCGGTTATGTTGCTTTAAGTGTGTTGTTATTTTTTCATTCTTGAATAAAGCATCTACATTTTTGTTAGTTCAAATTTATCTTTTTTCATGTTTTCAATTCTAACTTGTAAGTCTGTTCTCTAACCTTTTTTTTTTTTTTTTATCTTTTTTCCCAAGAAAGATGATACGAAAATAAATGCCTCCTTTTCTTTAGATACCATTTTGCTCTTTTGTAAATATAGGTTTTAGGAGTTGGTCATAAGTCTATTTCTTATCATGACATTTACTGGATCCCAAAATCATAAATTTATGTCAGACACAAATCTTAGACTCTGAGTGAATTTAGCACCCCATTTTGTAGTATTGGGGTCTAATGCTGTATGACAAATTTTGTACTAGATCTGATAACAGACGCAGGGCATATTAGAGTATTCCAAACTTCTGCTGAAGTTTGAATAGGATACATGCAATAATGAATTATTTCAAAGATTTCTATCATATTTCCTTATTTGGGAGAAAAAAATTGTTGACAAAATGTTTCTTTAGCAATGCTCAGTTACAGAGAGTTCCAAATGGATTGAAAATGTTTAATGATTTTGGAAATCTTGATCTAAGAAGGCGCTATGTGTTGTGGGTACAACACACAACTTTATTCAACATTTTTGAAAGATTAAATCAATCAGGTGCCCTGCTCTTTAGCGTAGGTAACCATGGCCTTCTACGCATCTCTATCCCTGATCACTTTCAAAGCATCTGTCTCTTGACCTTTCTTTTAGTCGTTTTTTTAGTCCATCCAACATCTTCTCATGCTGTTTTCCCCTGCTGCGTTTTCCTTCGATCATTCCAGTCGTCACAAAATGTTCTAGTTTCTCTCTACTCAACACATGGTCAGAAAAAAAGTGGCCTGGTGTTTGCATATTCTATTTATGAGGGATCTGGTTGTGTGACCTTCTTGTAAAGCTAATTTGTCTGGTTTCTTTGCAGTCCATGAGACTCGTAACTTTCTCCGTAGCAACCACATTTCTGTTGCCTCAACCGATTAGAAGTGGTTGAGACTGTTCTCTCTTGTTTAGAATTACAAGTAACATCACAACTTTCCTGGCTATTGAGTATACTGTATTATGAACTTTAAGAGATGCGCATATCAGTCAGTGAAAAGTACTGTTTTCTTTCTTAGTTAATTAACTTTTGTTTTTAGAGTAATACAGTGCCTACTTCAACAGCTTCTACTATGTGATGATACCTCTTTATTCCAGAAAAGTATCATATACCCACTAGGTGTTATTTAGGAATCTGAGATCGTAATGAAGGATGAGAAGTATTAAAACATATTCTTCCCCATTGATTATCCTTTAGACTTGAATTATTCTTCACCACATGCTTAAATAGAAAAAGAGTAAATACATGTAGAAAATCTTTTATATTAAATGCAATTTAAGCATCATTCTGATTGAAATTAAGTCACTTTACTTTTTTGTTAGAGCAATTGTAATGAACGTGAAATTACTGAAATCAATTTTCAGATTCTCTCAGCAATTGAGTTCATACACTGCTTTGTAAATAAAGGCTTGATCATAAAATATAATTTATAAATTCGTATCATTTCCAAAGAATTGGAAGCTTATTTGAGCCTTAGTCTAGTTTTTGTCATTTGATACAAGCATGCCCATTTCCTTGTGAGTTTGCCTGAGGACAGAGTTGATCAATGCCTGAAAAAGTTTAACTCTATGCCCTGAATTTTTCAAGTTCGTTCAGTCCAAATTTATTACTGTTGTGGAACACAATTCTCATAATAAGCTCACACAAGGAGGAAAAAGAGAAACAGCTCTGCGTCTCATGCTGTTCCCCATTTCTCTTGTGCAGTTGCAGCCTCATACGGCCTTGATAAAATCACTATTTAAACTGTCATATGTATAGTTATTGTACCAGTTCAAACAATTGCAGCCTCATACGGCCTTGATAAAATCACTATTTGAACTGTCATATGTATAGTTATGGTACCAGTTCAAACAATTGCAACTTCATACGGCCTTGATAAAATCACTATTTGAACTGTCATATGTATAGTTATGGTACCAGTTCAAACAGTTGCAGCCTCATACGGCCTTGATAAAATCACTATTTAAACTGTCATATGTATAGTTATGGTACCAGTTCAAACAGTTGCAGCCTCATACGGCCTTGATAAAATCACTATTTAAACTGTCATATGTATAGTTATGGTACCAGTTCAAAAAGTTGCAGCCTCATACGGCCTTGATAAAATCACTATTTGAACTGTCATATGTATAGTTATGGTACCAGTTCAAACAGTTGCATGTCCTCAGGCTTTAAAATTTAAAAAAAATATACAGGCGCTGAAAGTCAATTTCTTGCGTCAGAACTGAAGAACTTTGTATCTAATTTTGATCAATACCGTTTTCATAATTTCAAATTGGGGCTTAAGAGCTGTTAGTTATACTTAAATTTAATAATCAGGACTCGAATTTAAATGGACTGCTCTTTAGTTACAATTTCCTCATTTAAACAATGTAAAGACAAATATGGATAGTTATCTTTTCAAAGAAGTTGGTGTTCTTAATTTTCATGCAGTTTTAACACGATGTTGCCTAGCTCAGAAAATGTTGCAGCACATCTAACTCGTCATGACTGGTTGTGACATTTTAATGAACAAGTTTCATAGGCTTTGGGTGACGCCTTAAAAGTTCTAAATTGACAATCTGAGCTTTATAATACTATAAATGCAATGCCGAGGTACAAATATAAAATTGCTTCTGTAACTTCTTCTCTCTCCTCCTTACCCTCTTTGACAATTGAAGTAAAAATTTTTAAAGACAGAAGAAACGAGGCTACGTGGTGACGTATATAAAAATAAAAGAATAGAAGTTACCACTGTACAAAGTTGCATAAAAATAAAGGGAAGAAAATTTCGCAAATAGTTCTTTTTTTGCTGTTCATATAATTATAAGCCAATCCCACAAGAACATAGAATTAACTTAACTTAAAATAAAAATAGTTAACTAATTTTGAAAAATCCAAACTAATTTAGAGATTATTTTAACACATTTATTATCATGTAGGTTTAACTAACTGCGCGGCTAAGAATTCCCGAAAGGCAGTGCACTTTTATGCACTTAATGCGAAAATTCACAGCTTTCTAATAAGCTTTTAAAAGGATCTGAAAACAGATTGGGACAGTGCAGAACTAGTCCACTTCTTTCATTACTGTTACTACCCGTGGGGTCCACCTATCCAACAACCTGGAATTTGGCTAGGTGTACCCAGAGGTCCTCCTACCCTCTACCCTTTCCCTTTTAAATTCCAAGTAAAACTCTTTATTTTTTTTTTAAAAGAGAGCTCAAATCTTGAATACAGTGTAATACATTAGAAGATCATGCTTGGACTCTCGCTTTAAAGAAATTTGTTTCTAGTGATTTCACGTGACGCGTACAAAAACAAGCCTTGCGAATGCAGAATTTGCCATTCAATTAACCGTGACTCATAAGGTTGATCTCAATGTTGTTGCTTGAGGTATTACATAATATTGCTGTCTCCCAGGTTAATGTTGTTAATGATTCTTTTGAATCATTGTTGTTATTGTTTCTTTTTAATGCTTATTGTTATTGCTTGCTTTGAATCTTTGTTATTCTTGATTCTTTTGGCTCATTTTTGTTATCGCTTCCTTCAATTCTTTGTTGCTCTTACTTCTTTTGGCTCATTGTTGTTCTTGTTTCTTTAAAACGATTGTTGTTCTATCTATTGCTTCTTTTGAATCATTGTTGTTCTTGTTTTTTTAAAAAGATTGTTGTTCTATCTATTGCTTCTTTTGAATCATTGTTGTTCTTGTTTCTTTAAAACGATTGTTGTTCTATCTTTTGCTTCTTTTGAATCATTGTTGTTCTTGTTTCTTTAAAACGATTGTTGTTCTATCTATTGCTTCTTTTGAATCATTGTTGTTCTTGTTTCTTTAAAAAGATTGTTGCTCTATCTATTGCTTCTTTTGAATCTTTGTTGTTCTTGTTTCTTTAAAAAAGGTTGTTGTTCTGTCTATTGCTTCTTTTGAATCATTGTTGTTCTTGTTTCTTTAAAACGATTGTTGTTCTATCTATTGTTTTTTTTGAATCATTGTTGTTCTTGTTTCTTTAAAAAGATTGTTGTTCTCTCTATTGCTTCTTTTGAATCATTGTTGTTCTTGTTTCTTTAAAAAGATTGTTGCTCTATCAATTGCTTCTTTTGAATCATTGTTGTTCTTGTTTCTTTAAAAAGATTGTTGCTCTATCTATTGCTTCTTTTGAATCTTTGTTGTTCTTGTTTCTTTAAAACGATTGTTGTTCTATCTATTGCTTCTTTTGAATCATTGTTGTTCTTGTTTCTTTAAAAAGATTGTTGCTCTATCAATTGCTTCTTTTGAATCATTGTTGTTCTTGTTTCTTTAAAAAGATTGTTGCTCTATCAATTGCTTCTTTTGAATCATTGTTGTTCTTGTTTCTTTCAAAAAGGTTGTTGTTCTGTCTATTGCTTCTTTTGAATCATTGTTGTCCTTGTTTCTTTAAAAAGATTGTTGTTCTATCTATTGCTTCTTTTGAATCATTGTTGTTCTTATTTCTCTAAAACGATTGTTGCTCTATCTATTGCTTCTTTTGAATCATTGTTGTTCTTGTTTCTTTAAAACGATTGTTGCTCTATCTATTGCTTCTTTTGAATCATTGTTGTTCTTGTTTCTTTAAAATGATTGTTGTTCTATCTATTGCTTCTTTTGAATCATTGTTGTTCTTGTTTCTTTAAAACGATTGTTGTTCTATCTATTGCTTCTTTTGAATCATTGTTGTTCTCGTTTCTTTAAAAAAGGTTGTTGTTCTGTCTATTGCTTCTTTTGAATCATTGTTGTTCTCGTTTCTTTAAAAAAGGTTGTTGTTCTGTCTATTGCTTCTTTTGAATCGTTGTTGTTCTTGTTTCTTTAAAAAGATTGCTGCTCTATCTATTGCTTCTTTTGAATCGTTGTTGTTCTTGTTTCTTTAAAAAGATTGTTGTCCTATCTATTGCTTCTTTTGGCTCATTGTTGTTATTGCTCCTTTAAAAGGATTTTTGTTATACCTATTGCTTCATTTGAATCATTGTTCTCTTGCTTCTTTTCAATCATTGTTATTATTGCTTCTTTTGAATCATTGTAGTTATTGCTTCTTTTGAATCATTGTTGTTCTTGTTTCTTTAAAAAGATTCTTGTTCTACCTATTGCTTCTTTTGAATAATTGTTGCTATTGCTTCTTTTGAATCATTGTTCTCTTGCTTCTTTTCAATCATTGTTGTTATAGCTTCTTTTGAATCATTGTTATTATTGCTCTTTTTGAATCATTGCTGTTATGGCTTCTTTTAAATCATTGTTGTTATTGCTTTCTTTGAATCATTCTTGTTCTTGCTTCTTTTGAATCATTGTTGTTAAATTGCTTCTTTTGAATCATTGTTATTATATTGCTTCCTTTGAATCATTGTTGTTAAATTGCTTGTTTTGAATCATTGTTATTATATTGCTTCCTTTGAATCATTGTTGTTTTTGCTTGTTTTGAATCATTGTTATTATATTGCTTCCTTTGAATCATTGTTGTTTTTGCTTGTTTTGAATCATTGTTATTATATTGCTTCCTTTGAATCATTGTTGTTTTTGCTTGTTTTGAATCATTGTTATTATATTGCTTCCTTTGAATCATTGTTGTTTTTGCTTGTTTTGAATCATTGTTATTATATTGCTTCCTTTGAATCATTGTTGTTTTTGCTTGTTTTGAATCATTGTTATTATATTGCTTCCTTTGAATCATTGTTGTTATTGCTTCGGTTGAATCATTTTTGTTCTTGCTTCTTTTGAACCATTGTTGTCACTGCTTCCTTTGAATCATTGCTGATCTTGCTTCTTTTGATGCAATTTTGTTATTACTTCTTTTGAATCATTGCTGCTATTGCATCCTTTGAATCATTGTTCTTGCTTCTTTTCAATCATTTTTGTTCTTGCTTCTTTTCAATCTCTTTTCTTCTATTACTTCTTTTGAATCATCGTTGTTATTGCTTCTTTTGAATCAGTTTTATTGTAATTGCTTCTTTTGGACCACTGTTCTTTTGCTTCTTTTGAATCATTGTTGTTATTGCTTCTTTTGAATCATTTTTGTTATAGCTTCCTTTGAATCATTGTTGTTCTTGTTTCTTTTGAATCATTTTTGTTATACTCTTCCTTTGAATCATTGTTGTTATTGCTTATTTTCAATCATTGTTGTTGTTGCTTCTTTGCATCAGTTTTGTTTATTATCCTGCACCATCTTTTGACAATCGTCCATCTAAAGCCACAACTGGTGCGCACGGTAGTTTGATGTAACTGTTTATTTTCATCCACAGAGGCAACGACTAAGTGCATTGCTATTGCAACATCTACAGTCACAGCGACTATCAGGCCCCCGTCAAGCCTTAGGATAGGGCTGGTTGGATGAGACCCGACCCCAACTCCAAAAAACTTCAGAACTCCGTACTGTCAGCTGTAGCGACTAAGCTGCTTGCCAACCCCTAGCGCTTTTAGACATTACCGTTGTTATTTTTTTAGATATTTGATTATTTATTTAATTGATTAATTGATTTGCCTTTACTATTATTATTATTATTATTATTATTATTATTATTATTATTATTATTATTATTATTATTATTATTATTATTATTATTATTGTTGTTGTTGTTGTTGTTGTTGTTGTTGTTGTTGTTGTTGTTGTTGTTGTTGTTGTTGTTGTTGTTGTTGTTGTTGTTGTTGTCGTTGTTGTTGTTGTTGTTGTTATTATTATTAAATTAAAAATTTTTTAGGTTCTGTTCTGCGAAAAGAAAAAAAAAAGTAAACTGTTGCGAATTAAAAACTTTACAACCAATCGATGAAACTGCCATTCCCAGACCTGGTACCAGGGGTAAATTGCAGGAAAAGATAGATTACATTGCATTAAAAAAAGAAGGAAAGGGAAAAGGACTTTTCTTATCGATTTTGTTTACTGAAAGCAGCAGAAATTTAAGTAAAGATTGTCCCCGTTAAAGCCAACGGAGTTCTCGTTAGTTAATTACACTAATATTTATACGCAATATATTAAGATATAAGTAAAGATGCGTTGTTTGTGTGTATGTGACAGAGAGAGAAAGAGAGAGAGAGAGAGAGAGAGAGAGAGAGAGAGAGAGAGAGAGAGAGAGAGAGAGAGAGAGAGACAGACAGACAGACAGACAGACAGAGAGAGAGAGACAGACAGACAGACAGAGAGAGAGAGACAGACAGACAGACAGACAGAGAGAGAGAGAGAGAGAGAGAGAGAGAGAGGAAGAGGGGGGGGGGGGGGAGAGATAGGTTGAGAGTGAAAAAAAGGGGGAAAATTATTAAATAGAAATTTAAGCGGATGTAAGCTTGGTTGAAGTGTTTTGGATTTTGATTTGTTTATGAATTAATCTATGCCACTTTGGTTTGCAGATAAGATTTTTAACAACTTTGATACGTTTAAAAAAAAAAAATTGAAGAAATTTGCACGCACAATATCAGAGTTTCAAGGTAGTTCGTTTTCCTATGAAAATGTCATTAGCAATAGGTATAGACTAAGAGTTTCTTACCACTTCTTTAAGAAAACCATCTGTAATTATTAATATAAACCTCTACACAAACATAAACGATAATATTGCTACGCACTAGTTAATACTGACCTTCGAACTATTGTTACTGACCTTAAATACGCTTTCCAATTCACTTTTCTCCCCAAGAAACAAAAACAAAATATTTAAAGCCAGAAAATTATCTTTGAAAGAACACATTTATTTTAACATTAATTTCGATGTTCACATGACCATAAACATGTTTTAAACTAATAAGAAACTTAGTTTTAATAACATAGTTCAGTAAGCTCAGATGCAGCCACGACAGCCTCAGAGACAACGGGTCCAGTTCCTCTGTTACACATGTTGACAAGGACAGACAATCTTGACAGGAAGTACCCTTGCACCTTGGGACTGTGGAGCAAGCCGGGACAGGAAGCGCTCACCGCCTTCAGTGCTGCGTCGTAGCAATCCCAGTTTCGGATTTTCTCGGCGCTGGATTCGGTAATGCTGTGGATATTCTCCTGAGGATACACATGCCTGGCTACCTGGACAAAGTACCGATCAATGTCCGCCATGATGGCCTGGATTCTTGCCAGCTGAAGTCTTAGCTTCAAGTCTGTTGGATTCTTGTGGACCTGGCGTTGGAGTTGTTTTAGATGCATGGTAGCAAAGGGAGCTCTGTCGGAGTTTGAAATTTGTGACGTGGGTGTGAGGGTCATCTGATCTGACGATGCCTTGCCGCCGAAGAAATCCTTCAATGGACGATTTAGCAAAGACAGGTCCCCAAACATCTGAGGGTGGCTGCTGTTCACGCCCTTCTTGATTGCTACAGATTGTTGCCGGAAGGTAAAGGTGCTAATATCAACTTTATCAGAGTTCTCAGTCCACGCCGTGCTGAATTCCCCTCCGATGCAAACTTCTTTAATTTCTGGATCTTCGCAGTAATTCATATATGCTGGGTGATCTGCATCAGAAGCGGTGATTGCGTAGATATTGAGGTCTTTGGGCAAGTCTTCGAACATCGACCCACTTTCGCACGATTCCAAATAAAAAATGAGATTAGCAAACTTCTTTTTGGCGTGCATTTCTCTCAAAGCTCCGTTGAGCTCTTTAGCTGTCATAAGTCTGTCCGGCATCAAGAGACTCCCGGGTCCGCCATGGTCGCTTACAGCAACGAAAATATTATCCTCAGGGCCCGAGTCAATGACTTTACCTTCCCGACCAATCAGTTTTTTCACCGCTTCCTTATCTCCCTTGAGCGCGGCAAGCACCACATCTGTCATGACTTCCTTCCCTGTGTAGGTCAAAGGTGTGCCTTTGTAAACATCGGTGTGGTTGTAGCTATTGAACAACTTTCCCGGAAACGGGTTTTGCGGATCGTCTGCTATGTCATTATACATGATGACCACAATTCGCTCGTCTGGGATGCCGGCTTTGTGTAAAACTTGGTAGGCGTGGCACAGATTGGAGTGTGTGCTGTAGTTGAACCAACCGTTGGCTCCGGTGAAGAGCAGCGCCCAGTTCTTCCCTGACGCAGCGCAGGAGACAAAACATAACAGCAGAACAATCGGCAGCTTCATGTTGGACCTGATCAAAGGGCGACTACTCTCTGCAATGAATTATGGCTCGTCTCTCTTCCGTCCTCAATAGAAAAAGGTCGGCTCGGGTGAAAGATTGTATTGTATAAAAGCCACACAGAGGAATTTCTAGGCTTTTGGCTCATGCACGTACGGTCATGTAAGATTTTATACTGTGATTGACCATTTAAAAAAGTTCTTGACGCACGTCTTCACTTGTACTTAAGACCATCCACATGACTCATTGGTGAGTGGTGAGCTATTGCATCCTTTGAATCATTGTTCTTGCTTCTTTTCAATCATTTTTGTTCTTGCTTCTTTTCAATCTCTTTTCTTCTATTACTTCTTTTGAATCATCGTTGTTATTGCTTCTTTTGAATCAGTTTTATTGTAATTGCTTCTTTTGGACCACTGTTCTTTTGCTTCTTTTGAATCATTGTTGTTATTGCTTCTTGTGAATCATTTTTGTTATAGCTTTCTTTGAATCATTGTTGTTATTGCTTCTTTTGAATCATTTTTGTTATACTCTTCCTTTGAATCATTGTTGTTATTGCTTATTTTCAATCATTGTTGTTGTTGCTTCTTTGCATCAGTTTTGTTTATTATCCTGCACCATCTTTTGACAATCGTCCATCTAAAGCCACAACTGGTGCGCACGGTAGTTTGATGTAACTGTTTATTTTCATCCACAGAGGCAACGACTAAGTGCATTGCTATTGCAACATCTACAGTCACAGCGACTATCAGGCCCCCGTCAAGCCTTAGGATAGGGCTGGTTGGATGAGACCCGACCCCAACTCCAAAAAACTTCAGAACTCCGTACTGTCAGCTGTAGCGACTAAGCTGCTTGCCAACCCCTAGCGCTTTTAGACATTACCGTTGTTATTTTTTTAGATATTTGATTATTTATTTAATTGATTAATTGATTTGCCTTTACTATTATTATTATTATTATTATTATTATTATTATTATTATTATTATTATTATTATTATTATTATTATTATTATTATTATTATTATTATTATTGTTGTTGTTGTTGTTGTTGTTGTTGTTGTTGTTGTTGTTGTTGTTGTTGTTGTTGTTGTTGTTGTTGTTGTTGTTGTCGTTGTTGTTGTTGTTGTTGTTGTTATTATTTAATTAAAATTTTTTTAGGTTCTGTTCTGCGAAAAGAAAAAAAAAGTAAACTGTTGCGAATTAAAAACTTTACAACCAATCGATGAAACTGCCATTCCCAGACCTGGTACCAGGGGTAAATTGCAGGAAAAGATAGATTACATTGCATTAAAAAAAGAAGGAAAGGGAAAAGGACTTTTCTTATCGATTTTGTTTACTGAAAGCAGCAGAAATTTAAGTAAAGATTGTCCCCGTTAAAGCCAACGGAGTTCTCGTTAGTTAATTACACTAATATTTATACGCAATATATTAAGATATAAGTAAAGATGCGTTGTTTGTGTGTATGTGACAGAGAGAGAAAGAGAGAGAGAGAGAGAGAGAGAGAGAGAGAGAGAGAGAGAGAGAGAGAGAGAGAGAGAGAGAGAGAGAGACAGACAGACAGACAGACAGACAGAGAGAGAGAGACAGACAGACAGACAGAGAGAGAGAGACAGACAGACAGACAGACAGAGAGAGAGAGAGAGAGAGAGAGAGAGAGAGAGGAAGAGGGGGGGGGGGGAGAGAGAGGTTGAGAGTGAAAAAAAGGGGGAAAATTATTAAATAGAAATTTAAGCGGATGTAAGCTTGGTTGAAGTGTTTTGGATTTTGATTTGTTTATGAATTAATCTATGCCACTTTGGTTTGCAGATAAGATTTTTAACAACTTTGATACGTTTAAAAAAAAAAAATTGAAGAAATTTGCACGCACAATATCAGAGTTTCAAGGTAGTTCGTTTTCCTATGAAAATGTCATTAGCAATAGGTATAGACTAAGAGTTTCTTACCACTTCTTTAAGAAAACCATCTGTAATTATTAATATAAACCTCTACACAAACATAAACGATAATATTGCTACGCACTAGTTAATACTGACCTTCGAACTATTGTTACTGACCTTAAATACGCTTTCCAATTCACTTTTCTCCCCAAGAAACAAAAACAAAATATTTAAAGCCAGAAAATTATCTTTGAAAGAACACATTTATTTTAACATTAATTTCGATGTTCACATGACCATAAACATGTTTTAAACTAATAAGAAACTTAGTTTTAATAACATAGTTCAGTAAGCTCAGATGCAGCCACGACAGCCTCAGAGACAACGGGTCCAGTTCCTCTGTTACACATGTTGACAAGGACAGACAATCTTGACAGGAAGTACCCTTGCACCTTGGGACTGTGGAGCAAGCCGGGACAGGAAGCGCTCACCGCCTTCAGTGCTGCGTCGTAGCAATCCCAGTTTCGGATTTTCTCGGCGCTGGATTCGGTAATGCTGTGGATATTCTCCTGAGGATACACATGCCTGGCTACCTGGACAAAGTACCGATCAATGTCCGCCATGATGGCCTGGATTCTTGCCAGCTGAAGTCTTAGCTTCAAGTCTGTTGGATTCTTGTGGACCTGGCGTTGGAGTTGTTTTAGATGCATGGTAGCAAAGGGAGCTCTGTCGGAGTTTGAAATTTGTGACGTGGGTGTGAGGGTCATCTGATCTGACGATGCCTTGCCGCCGAAGAAATCCTTCAATGGACGATTTAGCAAAGACAGGTCCCCAAACATCTGAGGGTGGCTGCTGTTCACGCCCTTCTTGATTGCTACAGATTGTTGCCGGAAGGTAAAGGTGCTAATATCAACTTTATCAGAGTTCTCAGTCCACGCCGTGCTGAATTCCCTCCGATGCAAACTTCTTTAATTTCTGGATCTTCGCAGTAATTCATATATGCTGGGTGATCTGCATCAGAAGCGGTGATTGCGTAGATATTGAGGTCTTTGGGCAAGTCTTCGAACATCGACCCACTTTCGCACGATTCCAAATAAAAAATGAGATTAGCAAACTTCTTTTTGGCGTGCATTTCTCTCAAAGCTCCGTTGAGCTCTTTAGCTGTCATAAGTCTGTCCGGCATCAAGAGACTCCCGGGTCCGCCATGGTCGCTTACAGCAACGAAAATATTATCCTCAGGGCCCGAGTCAATGACTTTACCTTCCCGACCAATCAGTTTTTTCACCGCTTCCTTATCTCCCTTGAGCGCGGCAAGCACCACATCTGTCATGACTTCCTTCCCTGTGTAGGTCAAAGGTGTGCCTTTGTAAACATCGGTGTGGTTGTAGCTATTGAACAACTTTCCCGGAAACGGGTTTTGCGGATCGTCTGCTATGTCATTATACATGATGACCACAATTCGCTCGTCTGGGATGCCGGCTTTGTGTAAAACTTGGTAGGCGTGGCACAGATTGGAGTGTGTGCTGTAGTTGAACCAACCGTTGGCTCCGGTGAAGAGCAGCGCCCAGTTCTTCCCTGACGCAGCGCAGGAGACAAAACATAACAGCAGAAGAATCGGCAGCTTCATGTTGGACCTGATCAAAGGGCGACTACTCTCTGCAATGAATTATGGCTCGTCTCTCTTCCGTCCTCAATAAAAAATGGCCGGCCCACTGGAAAGACTATTAAATAAAAGCCACCCAGAGAAAACTCTTGGCTCCTGGCTCATGCCCGCACGATTGTGTGAGATTTTATATTGTTTCTGACCAGTTATCACGAAGCCGCATGAAGATTAAAAAACCCTTAACGCACCTCTTCACCTGCCCTGAAGACCATCCACATGACTTACCGGTGAGTGATAAGCTAATTCTTGTATGTAAGAAAAAAAAAAGACAATAACTGGCTGTCCATGTATTGACGTGCACCTAGGCCTTATCACACCATTTAATAAAGCTCTTCTCCCCTCCCCCCCCTCCCTCTCTGTGTTCATTTCACAAGCCATGTCGAAATAAACTTAACAAAGCACGCATTTATCAGCCAAGTAGTCATGTGACTTGAACAATGTTACGAGAATCTTTAGATGTCAACTTCGTGCGTACAGAAAAATAATACCTACTGTTATGAACTAAACCACCTTCTTCACAAGTTGCTTTTAAAGCTTGGTTAAAGTTTTTTTTTCTTTTAAATCAAAACACTTAAAAGGTCTGATGAAAACGCATCATCTCAATCTGTTTTTAAAATTATTTGTTTTGAATAGAAGTGAAAACGATTTACCTGTGTGGGCTTTGTCAGAAAAAGTCTCGTCATTCTTGCCATAGCGTAAGTTCCGTACTAAATCTAATGTTAAAGGATTAAAATATAAACAAAAACTGATAAGTGAAAAACTCATGTTTGGACATCTCCCCATTCTAATTTCGTAAAAAAAAATATAATACAAATAAATTAAGAGAGAGAGAAAAAAGAAAAAAAAAGAGAGACAGAGGGAGAGGAGAGGAGAGAGAGAGAGAGAGAGAGAGAGAGAGAGAGAGAGAGAGAGAGAGAGAGAGAGAGAGAGAGAGAGAGAGAGAGAGAGAGAGAGAGAGAGAGAGAGAGAGAGAGAGAGAGAGCGTACACTTCATTTTTTTCCCACAGAATTAGTTAATTTTCAGTTAAGTAAAGCTAGGGTTAAAATCAATACATGAAAAATGCTAATTCTGTATTTTCCCAAGCCATTGAAAGATCTTTTATAAACGCTTCGTTATAAATTTATTTATTGGTGCAAGTAATGCCAAGAGTGGCAATGCCCTGTGGAAATTCATGGTTGCTGTTTTGGTACCTACTTGATACTGACCTTTTAAAAGGATTTATAAATAAATTATATTGAGCTTTTACAGATTTACTTAATTGTTCTTACTAGCTGTTTATAGATATTTGAGTTTTCATTTCCAAATGAATTTTTTCTGTTACCGTTTTTACCCGTTCAGTCTTCGACCAAGTTTCTCATGTTCTTAAAACTATACAGCTGATAATTTTAGCCTTGTGACTTGCTCATATGTTTTGAAGAAAACTTATGACCTCTGCGTTATTCCTATCACAAGGCTTGACATTATTGTCCCAATAAATCACAAGATTTCCAGTTTTTTATGCTTCTGATGCACAAACCCTGAACGTGCTATCCTTAAGGCGCGATACAAAAGATAAAGAGATGTTTAGGTGGTGGAGAGGAGTTGACTTAAGGAGGACAGAGGAAGGTAACCATGTAGATCAAGACTTATCGGGTCACCTTCTTGATTGTTTCACAAAAGATGTTTGATTAGAAAAAAAACAAGTGATGGTGAGATGATTACTCTCTCACTACCTCTCTGTCCCCCTCCCTCTCTCTCTTTCTCTCTCTCCCCCTCTCTCTTTCTCTCCCTCTCCTCCCCCCCTCTCTCTCTCTCTCTCTCTCTCTCTCTCTCTCTCTCTCTCTCTCTCTCTCTCTCTCTTCACACTCTCTCTTTCCAAGCTCTCTCTGTCTCTGTCTGAATCTGGTCTACCTCTCTGTCTATCCTGAACGCACAAACGAATACAAACATATTCACATCCTAGCCCTCAGATTGGCTGTAAGTAGTGCGTGTCATTTATTTTCCTTCAAGACTGAATTTTGTTGCAGGCTCGACATAAATGAAACTTTAACAGCCACAGTTTCTTTATTTGATTTTTTGTTTTTGTTTTTTTTTCTTTGATTTTAACTTTTCAATTGAAACAGACTTTGAACAAAAAAGAATATTTGCATCTTGTTCAAACAACAAGTGACAATATTTTCTATTAAATTTCACCGATCGCTACTTTCTCTTATCAATAATGTAATTACCTTTTTTTTCTGTGAGATAAAGCCTAACTTTTCTAACAGGTTTCCTCTGCTCGTCAAGACGAATGAAAGAATTCCTGTATTGAAAGCAGAGATGTTACACACTGACTTTTTTCAAAGTCATCCGAAAAAAAACAGGTAAGTATAAACCAATTACTTGCTTCTAATCTATATTTGTGCCAAAAAGGGTAATTAAAAACAAACTCGATTTTTTTTCAATAATATTTTAAAAATCTCTAGTCTGCATTGTTTTTCGGTGGAGCAATGGGGTAACAATACAAAGGTTCTGGACACAAAACCTGGCTTGGGCTTTCTTGCGGTAGGATTGGAACACACCTACTTAGCCCTACTCTGAGACTTGAGCGATGCCTAATGAGTCAATCAGGCGCCCTCGTCTTTAGCCTAGACGATCATGACCTTCCATGCAACTCGACCTCTTGTCTCGTTTTATGCCTCTGTCACTCTTTCTACATGTAACAACTTTGTCAGTCCTTCCAACAACTTTCCTCGCATTTTTTTTCTCCCTCTGATGCATTTTCCTTCGATCATTCAAGTTTTCTCAAGATGTTCCAGGTTTCTCTCTTCTCATCACATGATCGAATAGCCTTTGTGATTGTAGATGTTACAACAATAGGACAGTGAGTCGTGACCTCGAGGGGCTTAAAAAGCAGTTATCTCGCTGTGTGTATAGATTTCGGCCCTGGAACGCTAATGCTTTAGAGAAGGTGCGGCATCTGAAAACGGCTAACTGTTATCAGAGCACTAGTCTCTTCTTTTGTGATCAGCTACGTGTGTTCTATGATACACTCGTGCATACTTGATGATAGGTACAGGATACTCGAACTATCCAATCAAAATAAAGATAACACACACAACTGGATTTTTTTTTTTTTATTATTCTAGGAATTTCTAGGCTTCGAAAACGGTCGTTTGCAAAGAGTATAAAAAAAGTGTTTAAAAATAAAATACAAAGTCATGTTATTATGACCAGCAATGGCTAAGCTAGGTTAAATGCACTGTTTTAGGAGAGTCACATTGTGATTGTACTTACTGTAGACGATGCAAACACAGCTTACGTGAAACATTAAGATTGAATTTAAAATGAAGCATCATGTCATCTGAATAAACCCTGCCCTTTATAAGAGGAGGTCAAAGTTCACATAAACTGATGATTAACACTAGGATTACAAGAGGTTCTCTGTAAAAAGAAGGACTTATATAGGACAGCATAATTGAAAAACATGCCTGCACTGTAAATATGCTCTGCAAAAAGAAATGAGTTACAACAATAATAATAACAATAATAATAATAATAATAATAATAATAATAATAATAATAATAATAATAATAATAATAATAATAATAATAATAATAATAATAATAATAATAATAGTAATAACAACAGCAACAACAGCAGCAATACTACTACTACTACTACTACTACTACTACTACTACTACTACTACTACTACTACTACTACTACTACTACTACTACAACTAAAAATAGAAATGGTAGTAGAAGTAGCAGCAGCAGCAGCAGCAGCAGCAGTAGCAGTAGTATTAATAATTGTAATATTGGAGCTGCACTCTGCCTATTGTTGTTTTTTACAGTGCTTCACAACTATTCACAAAGCTCCACTGCGACATTCAATTTAATTGACCATAGTAGTAGTAGTAGCAGCAGCAGCAGCAGCAGCAGCAGCAGCAGCAGTAGTAGTAGTAGTAGTAGTAGTAGTAGTAGTAGTAGTAGTAGTAGTAGTAGTAGTAGTAGTAGTAGTAGTAGTAGTAGTAGTAGTAGTAGTAGTAGTAGTAGTAGTAGTAGTAGTAGTAGTAGTAGTAGTAGTAGTAGTAGTAGTAGTAGTAGTAGTAGTAGTAGTAGTAGTAGTAGTAGTAGTGACAATAATAGAAAATAATAATAGAAATAATGATATTAATGACAATAGTAGGAATAATAATAGCAATTCATGTAATAGTGATAATAAGAACAATTCTTAAATCTCAAGACATTTCAAGCGAACTAACATCTGTATTTATTCCAATTCAGTAATAATCACTATCTCTCTATTACCCCCCCCCCACTCTCTCTCTCTCTCTCTCTCTCTCTCTCTCTCTCTCTCTCTCTCTCTCTCTCTCTCTCTCTCTCTCTCTTCCCCCCCCTCTCTCTCTCTCTCTCTCTCTCTCTCTTTCTCTCACTCTGTCTTTCTCTGTCTCTCCTCCTCCTTCCACTCCTACTTCTTCTTCTTGATTGCTCTACTCCTGCACCTTGTCCTTTCTTTCTCCCCCCCTCCCCTCTTTCTTCTATTCCTTTTATCATCACCATCATCATCATTATTATTATTATTATTATTATTATTATTATTATTATTATTATTATTATTATTATTATTATTATTATTATTATTATTATTATTATTATTATTATTATTATTATTATTATTATTATTGTTATTATTTTTGTTGTTGTTATTATTATTATTATTATTATTATTATTATTATTATTATTATTATTATTATTATCATTATTATTATTATTATTATTATTATTATTATTATTATTATTATTATTATTATTATTATTATTATTATTATTATTATTATTATTATTATTATTATTATTATTATTATTATTATTATTATTATTATTATTATTATTATTATTATTATTGATCATCATCATCATCATCATCATTATTATTATTATTATTATTATTATTATTATTATTATTATTATTATTATTATTATTATTATTATTATTATTATTATTATTATTGTTGTTATAACCCATTTCTTTGTGCAGAGCATATTTACAGTGCAGACATCTTTACTAATTATGCTTTCCTATATTAGTCCTTCTTTTTACAAAGAACCTCTTGTTTTCCTAGGGTAAATCATGAGTTTATGTGAACTTTGACCTCCTCTTATCAAGGTAAGGCGTAATTTACATGACATGATGCTTCATTTTCAATTCAATCTTAACATTTCGCGTAAGCCGTGTTAGCATCTCCTTCAGAAAGCATAGTCACTATATGACTGACGTAAGACAGTGCATTTAACCTAGTACACCCCTCACGGGTCTCAATTACATAACTTTGTATTTTGTTTTGAGTACCTTTTCATGCTTCCTGCAATGCGACCGTGATCGAAGCCTAGAATTCCTACAACAAGAAAAAATGATCCCCATTTATTTTGATTGGATAGTTCGAGTATCCTGTACCTATCATCAAGTATGCACGAGTGTATCATAGAACACACGTAGCTGATCACAAAAGAAGAGACTAGTGGACTGATAACAGTTAGCTGTTTTCGCACAATCTCTAAACCATTAGCCTTTCAGGGTGACATCTATACACAGAACGAGATAATGCAACTGCCTATTTTCAGCACCATGAGGCAACGACTAAGTGCCATATTGTTATAATATCCACAACCACAAAGGCTATTCGATCATGTGATGAGAAGAAACCTGGAACATCATGTGAAAACTTGAATGATCGAAGGAAAATGCACCAGAGGAAAAAAAAAAGGAAAGTTGTTGGATGGACTAACAAAGTGATTAAATGTAGGAAGAGTGACAGTGGCATGAAATAAGACGGAGGCCGAATTGCGTGGAAGGTCATGATCGCCTAGGCTAAAGAGCAGGGAGCTTGACTGAATCATTTAAATATTTCAAGTGCCTAAAAAAAATAACACGCTTGAAGGTTTACCAAGCTTTCAAAACCACATGCGAAGAAGATGGTTTGATTCCGCATTAATCACTACAGTAGGTATTGTCTTTCTATACGCACGAAGTTGGCGTAAAAAGTTTCTCATATAATTGTTCTACAAAGTATAATTATTTCGACATGAGATATGAACACGAAGGGCAAAACAATTGTCATAAGGGGTGCGTGCATGTCAGTGCATGAACAGCCAGTTATTGTTTTTTTATTTTACTTACGACAAGAATCAGCTCACCACTCACCAATGAGTCATGTGGATGGTCTTAAGTACAAGTGAAGACGTGCGTCAAGAACTTTTTTAAATGGTCAATCACAGTATAAAATCTTACATGACCGTACGTGCATGAGCCAAAAGCCTAGAAATTCCTCTGTGTGGCTTTTATACAATACAATCTTTCACCCGAGCCGACCTTTTTCTATTGAGGACGGAAGAGAGACGAGCCATAATTCATTGCAGGGAGTAGTCGCCCTTTGATCAGGTCCAACATGAAGCTGCCGATTCTTCTGCTGTTCTGTTTTGTCTCCTGCGCTGCGTCAGGGAAGAACTGGGCGCTGCTCTTCACCGGAGCCAATGGTTGGTTCAACTACAGCACACACTCCAATCTGTGCCACGCCTACCAAGTTTTACACAAAGCCGGCATCCCGGACGAGCGAATTGTGGTCATCATGTATAATGACATAGCAGACGATCCGCAAAACCCGTTTCCGGGAAAGTTGTTCAATAGCTACAACCACACCGATGTTTACAAAGGCACACCTTTGACCTACACAGGGAAGGAAGTCATGACAGATGTGGTGCTTGCCGCGCTCAAGGGAGATAAGGAAGCGGTGAAAAAATTGATTGGTCGGGAAGGTAAAGTCATTGACTCGGGCCCTGAGGATAATATTTTCGTTGCTGTAAGCGACCATGGCGGACCCGGGAGTCTCTTGATGCCGGACAGACTTATGACAGCTAAAGAGCTCAACGGAGCTTTGAGAGAAATGCACGCCAAAAAGAAGTTTGCTAATCTCATTTTTTATCTGGAATCGTGCGAAAGTGGGTCGATGTTCGAAGACTTGCCCAAAGACCTCAATATCTACGCAATCACCGCTTCTGACGCAAAACATCCAGCAGAAATGAATTATTGCGAAGATCCAAAAATTAAAGAAGTTTGCATCGGAGGAGAATTCAGCACGGCGTGGACTGAGAACTCTGATAAAGTTGATATTAGCACTTTTACCTTCCGGCAACAATCTGTAGCAATCAAGAAGGGCGTGAACAGCAGCCACCCTCAGATGTTTGGGGACCTGTCTTTGCTAAATCGTCCATTGAAGGATTTCTTCGGCGGCAAGGCATCGTCAGATCAGATGACCCTCACACCCACGTCACAAATTTCAAACTCCGACAGAGCTCCCTTTGCTACCATGCATCTAAAACAACTCCAACGCCAGGTCCACAAGAATCCAACAGACTTGAAGCTAAGACTTCAGCTGGCAAGAATCCAGGCCATCATGGCGGACATTGATCTGTACTTTGTCCAAGTAGCCAGGCATGTGTATCCTCAGGAGAATATCCACAGCATTACCGAATCCAGCGCCGAGAAAATCCGAAACTGGGATTGCTACGACGCAGCACTGAAGGCGGTGAGCGCTTCCTGTCCCGGCTTGCTCCACAGTCCCAAGGTGCAAGGGTACTTCCTGTCAAGATTGTCTGTCCTTGTCAACATGTGTAACAGAGGAACTGGACCCGTTGTCTCTGAGGCTGTCGTGGCTGTATCTCAGCTTACTGAACTATGTTATTAAAACTAAGTTTCTTATTAGTTTAAAACATGTTTATGGTCATGTGAACATCGAAATTAATGTTAAAATAATTTTTTTTTACAGACAGTTGTAAGGCGTTAGGTACTTTTGTGTTTATTTATTTATTTTTTTTTTTTTTGGGGGGGGGGGGTAGGGAATGAAAATTGGATAGCGTATTTAACGTCGCAAATACATTTTGCGTGTTAATATCAATGTTTTTAATTGTATGCATAGGCTTATATTATGCATCACGAATCGTGTTGGGTAAGATGTGGTTCGAAAGTCATACTGTGTAATCTACACCTCTTGTCAATAAACTTTCGCACTGAAACAAACTTTAGGGCTTTAATTATGAACTTACTTGCATTATTCAAAGTTTTTAAATAACATCAAATTTGCAAAAAAAAAAAAAAAAAGAAAGACAACAACACATTATCTGAAAAACAAAGTTAGAAAGATTAATTCGCTGACAAAATCTAAACCTCAAAACATTTCAAGCGAATTAACATCCGTATAATTATATTTCTATTTAATTATAATATCTCCTCTCTCTCTCTCTCTCTCTCTCTCTCTCTCTCTCTCTCTCTCTCTCTCTCTCTCTCTTCCTCTTCCTCCTCCTCCTACTCCTCCTATTATTATTATTATTATTATTATTATTATTATTATTATTATTATTATTATTATTATTATTGTTGTTGTTGTTGTTGTTGTTGTTGTTGTTGTTGTTGTTGTTGTTGTTGTTGTTGTTGTTGTTGTTGTTGTTGTTGTTGTTGTTGTTGTTGTTGTTGTTGTTGTTGTTGTTGTTGTTGTTGTTATTATTATTATTATTATTATTATTATTGTTGTTATTATTATTATTATTATTATTATTATTATTATTATTATTATTATTATTATTATTATTATTATTATTTATATATATATATAATATATATATATATATATATATATATAAATAATGGTCACATCGTATTTGTTATCTTTATTTTAATTGGACACGTTGAGTAGCCTGTACCTATCATCAAGTATGTAAGATTGTATCAGTAACACCCGTAGCTGATCACAAAAAAAGACCAGTGCACTGATAACAGTTAGCTGTTTTCAGATGCCATACCCTCTCTAAAGCACTCAGCTGATCACAGAGAGAAAGCTGCCAGAGGCCGTCCTTTTCACAGCAGCACTGTCATCTGCTACAAATTTGGAAGGTGCCTGTATGATCCTGCATAAATAAAACTGTTCCATGAGGCTGTTTAATACACCTTTTTTTGTAATTCTACGTATTTATAACTGTTTATGTTAATGGAGGGGGGGGGGGGGGGGGGGCATTTCAATTTCGAATTTCCCCAAGAGGAATGAATGAAATCAATCTTATCTTATCATATTTTGCACAGGGCAAAAAAACCCCACAATTTTTGAAAAAGTTTGTTATTCTACGTCCCCTTTCCTACTCGTGGGATGTGTAACAAAACAAAAATGATAATGATAACAACAACAACAACAACAACAACAACAACAACAACAACAACAACAACAACAACAACAACAACAACAACAACAACAACAACAACAACAACAACAACAACAACAACAAAAATGCTAATAATATTGAAAAAAAAAATCAAAATTATTATTTTTTTTCTAAAGCAGGCCTTTTTAAACTTGGATCTATTTATTTACAAAAAAAAAAAGGCTGTAATGATTTAGAGCGTTTTAAATAAATTCTATCGTGACAACGGTGCTTTATTTATTTTTTTTTTTTTTTTAGGTTAACTGACTATTAAATTATGTCTGTTGCGGACAAATTACAGAAAAAGCAAACAAACGAGGAAATACGCCATGGAAGAAGAACAAGTCCAAATGGTTTTGTTTACCGTTTTCATCTCAGTTTAATGACTTCAAAATGAGTGTACATTCAACTTTCCTCATTTTACCTTACAGATATAACCTTGATGAAGGGGAAACGATCAAGTGTTAATCAATCCTATTTTCAAAAGCTCTAAAGTCTGAATGTAAGCTCTCCACTATCCAACGCTTCTTTGCTCTTACTCTTACATAGTCGCATTTAGCCGACATCGTTCAGAAATGGACAGGCTATATCCAAGTAGCCAATAGCCCAAATCAAACAATAACCCGACGCCTATCCTGGAATCACATCTTTCTGTTTCTTTATGTATTTCTCTATTACACCCTAACTCGAATCCTGATTGAACGGAAACCCATTTAATTCGACTTTGTTCTATATCCCGCGGATATTTTCCTTTATATATTGCAAATGTGGTTCACAACAACAGCACATAATAACTTGCAATCTTTACCAGATCTTTACTTATATCCTTATTGTTTCAAACTTTCATTCCAGTGTACCAGAGATTTATGTATCCACATTAACAAACATAAATTATATAAAATAACGTGAGTACAGATGATGAATAATATACATCAATTGACATTTTGAAAACCTTTTGCGATGTGACACGACCGAGCTGCGCAATGACCTTGAAATGATTTTCACAATCTTGAGCATTATCTTAAAAACGAAGACGACTTTGTAGCGGTTCTAAACTTTTATATTGCATAGGACCATTAACTAAAGAGAGAAAGGAATGCGTGATATCCAATCTGAGAGCACCAGTGTTGAACAGTACCGTTAGAGGAAAATCTGATGTCTGTAGTGGTTTTAAACAACCTTAGAGCACTAGTGTTGAACAGAACCGTTAGAGGAAAATCTGATGTCTGAAGTGGTTTTAAACAACCTTAGAGCACTAGTGTTGAACAGAATAACAAAAGATAGAGGAAAGTGTGATTCCTTTAGTGGTTTTGAAAACATTAGAGCATTGGCGTTGAACACTAAACAGAACCATTAGCAAAAGAGAGAGGAAAGTGTGCTGTCTCTTGTGGTTTTAAAGAACCTGAGAGCACACATGTATATTCCTTATCACATGATCTGCTTACAACGATGCATCGAGAAATGAATTTCATTCCTCACACATGCAGCACCAGAGTAAGAGCTATACTATCGTAAGTCATTAAATCTTTTTAATTGACTTGGGAGACTTGCTGTCACAATACAATCAGATGAGGATCGTTTAGAATGATAATTAAACGTTGTTAGAGGGAAGTAAAGTATTAAATTTTCCCTGTTAGAGGCAGTAGATATACAACCCCTGGACAGCAAAATATGTCCTCTTCAACCGTTCTGGCATAGTAAAAACAAATGGGTACACTGGAGATTCTGCAATCGCAATTCAGTCGTGATTTCGTAAACAATACTTTCGCAGGGAAAAGCTCATAAATATTTCTTGATAATGAAAAAGAAATAAAATACAAAAGAGCTCCTGTCTTATATTTCAGACCTGGAAAAAATTCACTTAAACTGGAAAGTAGGTCAAGATTTAAATGTACAATAACTGAAGTGACCTAAAAATACGATATACAAAAAAAAAAAAAAAAAACCCAACAAAACCAAACGAAAAAAAAAAAGAACAACACCGATCCAAAACAAGAAAAAAACAAACAAACAACAAAAATGTAGGATAAGAACAAATGAAACACCGCCCAAAAATGGGAGACATATTAAAGTTCGTATTTTTGTTACAGCAGGCATAGTATGTAGCTTAAATATTTATAGGCATAAAATCCTGTTAATTTTCGACAGTTGTGCCGCACTTTCACATGATTATGTGTCAAGTATCAAACAAAAATTCCAACTCTATACATCGATTGAATATTGGAAAATTTACATGTAGTTATAATTATATGGAATGGCCATTTATTTCAAACGGTACAGTACAAATAAACAAAAGAATAGAAGAAGGGAGCTTTCAAGAGATACCTCAAAAGCGATATAAAGGGAGAATAAATTCAAAGATCAATAAACAGGAAGAAATAAGAAAGAATGGACGAGAATATTAAGTTACATTAAGAGACATTTACATAGAGATAAAGAGAAATAGAGAGAAAAAAAGAGGGGAAAAGAAGTGTATGAGGTTGACTTTTTGCAAGAAGTACTAGAACACAAGTACACCACGATTGACACATTTCACAACTTAGCCATGACTTCGCCGAGCAAAACACAGTTTTCCCTTTCTTTTCATCCATAAGATGTGCTAGAAAACTACAATTAATAATTTTTGAATTCAAAGCAATTCACAACAAGTGTTGTAACAACCATATAAGCCAAACTCTCTCTTTAAGAAACTTTTCCCCAAAACTAAGCACATTAAACTCGTATCATTAACTTTCAACTACAGGATAGTTTAGTTATGAAATACGCTATTATTCAAAATTCATGTGAATAACCCCTGTCCCCCCCACACACACTCATTTTTTTTGTTCAAATTTTGATATTATCTTCCACATAAATGACTTTGAAAGATATTAAAGATAATAAACCTCCTACGCTAGAGTGTGGTCTTGCTGTTTCAAGAAAGTGTTCCTTGCCCAAGGACAGTAGCATTCTCAAACTTTAAATGTATTGATACTAAAATAGCTGTAGTTGACATCAACTTTTCTATAGATAATTTGAAAATCCTTAATGTCAACCTTGCTGTAACCTACATTCTTTTTTAAAACTTCTTTTTATGCATCTTCCACACACTTACTTTCCTCTTAACAAAAAGCACGAAAAAATAAACCATAATTGAGATTCAAGTTTTTCTATCTCCATTTACTTGTACTAAAACGGAACAAAGCTACTTCATACTTTTTTTTTAATCAATGTGAACACTTCATACAATGCCATAACAAGAGCTTCTATTACACAACTCATACAAACATACTCCGTACTTGCTTCCCTTCTTCTGTAAGAGGGACATAATTTGGATATCTGATTCTCCTCGAGCTACGCCGTCTCCTTCGAGAGGGTCGACCGGGCAAGGTACCTCGGCCCATCCTGCCTCTCATGGGCGGCTCTCCATAGTAGTTGAATTCGCCCACCCCTGGATTCGATGCACGTCGCGGGTTTATCCTAAAGCGTGCAGTGGGTGAATTCGAACCATGTCCCATAAACTGCTGATCGATTTCGAAATCACTTTGGTCCAGATCTTGACTTGGTCCGAAATCCACAAAGCCTCTCTGTCGTTGAACGCTAAAGACATTTGCTCGTGAACCTCCTCGACCTTGCATTCGGGCATCTAGTGCAGAAACTAACATTGGGTCGGAATCTTCCATATTTTCCAGATTCCCTTGATCTTTAAACTGGTCCATTTCAAAACCTTCAGCTGCAAGGCTTTCTAAAGCCGTGCTTTTCAAGCTGCCATCTGGTAAACTCTGACCTTTCTCTGAAAGGTCGGCACCTTCCAAACTACTCTCGGTGCCAAAATTGAAACCATCGATGCCCGAATCAACAGCAGTGCTTTTTCCGCCAAAGTTGACAGACGATTGTTGTGCGCCATCTTCGCTCGCACTAAGACCTCCGCCAGCTGCCAGTTCACCTGAGCCCACTACCTGCTTAGACCCGAGACCACCAGCGCCTGTTTCTGTAGACGATAACGTTTCATCCATTTTGATTTCTGGCTCAAGAGGACTGACAGCTTCCGGGATTGTCTTCTCGCCCCATTGGAGATCTTTAGGAGATCCAAGATCTCCAGCGCCGGTACCCAGGAAATCTTTCTCAGCGTTAAAATCATCTGAAGCCGCGCCTTGTTTGAAATCAGTTCCAGCAGCGTTTATACCTCCTCCAAAAATCCCAGTTTGACCAACTTTTTCTTCAGAAAGGAACTCGCTAGACTTTGTTATTTTATCTGTGCCCATTTCTGATGACTTAGCGTCTAAGTTGGCATTCAAAAGCGTGCCAGTGGAATCTAAGTTGTCTATACCAATCTTGTTTGCAAGCAAATCACTTTTAGCCGCAGTGTCGCCCATAGTCAGACCATCTTTAGAATCTCCTAAAGTTTCACCCTCTCCAAAGTTAAACTCGTCCATGCCGAACCCTTTTCCCGCTCCAGATTTACCTAAATCAGACTCTTTTTTCGTGCCCGGTAAGTCTAAAACGGCTCCTGTTGACGAACCCATCCCAAGGGATGACGTTTGACCTAGTTTTACATCCGAAGGCGCCAAGTCAAACCTATACTCTGGCTCGTTCGCCGTCAAAATCTGACCAAGCCCGGACGACAACCTGTCGATGTTATTTGAAGAAGTTAAATTAATTGCGGCTTGGTCAACAAAGTCTGCAGTACCATCTGTAGAGAGATTTGTCGCGGGACTGAAAGGATCTATAAATATATTTGAAACTAAAGCCCCATTACGTGATGCATTTCCCTCTTTTCGCGGTTGCTCCGTAAGATTTCCCGTGTCATTTTGACTTTGCTCTTTCGTTTTTTCCACAAGTTTTTCTTTCTCTTCCTTCTGTGCAAGAGGTTTAGCCTCTTGTTCTTTTTGTGGTTGATTTCTCGCTTGTGCTGCCTTGTCAACCACTGCGGAATTGCCTTTTCCTTTTTCTTCTTCATTTTCCTCCTCCTCTTGATCTTTCTGTATGATGTCTGGCTTATGCGTGGGGTGA
>JAWDGP010003792.1:745000-820000 GCA_033675545.1 Elysia crispata
CTACAAAGACAGCTGAAGGACATAATATAAAATCTGCCCATCTTTATATTAGCCTTCACCGTTTCGATTTAACTTATTATGGCTTTTATCAATGTGCATTCCTATTTTACTTTACTTCTTTTTTTTTTTACAGTTTAGCAAGAGCGGTCTCCTTCATAATTACGCATAAAACCGTTACTTTTGGTTAAAAAAAACAAAACAAAACAAAACTGTTGGATTGATCGGGTATAAAGCTGTGCGCAGCTCACATCATTAATTTTAGGCGGCCAGTGTTAACGGTTTTCGTGTGCTCGCACTAGATACAGAGGGCTCGTGGCTGTAATCTGACACCGGCCGCGAACCGGTTAAAACTTCCCCAACGATGTTACTGTGCATCTCGGTTCGAATCCTTGCGCGGGGGTTACTAGCGGTCCGCTGATTATTACGAGAACCGCTAACGAAGAGTTAACTTTACACATACCGGTGATAGTGGCTTGCTCCGCGAAGTAAAGAGTTGAGAAATCTGTCAAGTATCTTTTGCAAGCCAAGAAAAGTGTTAAAATGGAGAAAAGTGTGATGTTATATCTAGCTCTAAAAAATGTGATTGCATTACGGGCAATTCTTATTCAGCCCTAATCTTATGCAAATTTTACATCAAGCAGTGAATTTCATGGAAAGCACTCAACGTCCAGTAAGAGCTAGACTTTGGATCTAGGTTGTTGATCTTTATTATTATTACAATTGGCATTCTTGCTTTTGAGAATCGATAAATTATAATGTTTAGAACCAGTGAATACGTGTTGTGACATCACGGCTATTTCTTCCTTACACTCCGTGAGCTATTTTTAGTTGACAGAGATTTCATTTCCTATACATTTTATCTTAGCGGCTCTTAGCGGTATTTTTTTTTTCGGAAGACCGTAATAACTTCGCGTATAAAGCCACTAGTCGATGTATGAACCATAATGGACCGCAAATAAACTGTCGCAAACCTATTAGCTCCTCGTCTGGAAAAAATATTAACAAGACTTAGAGAACGTTACAAAGTTTAAACTATTCTCGTATTCTGAAACACTTCCGACGATCTGTTCCTTATTTCTCTGTCTGACTGTTGTTGGAGTTGGCAATAACCATACCGCTGACGCCAATACGACATTTTACTGTTGTTAGTTTTGTTGTTATTCTGGTTGTTGTTCTTGTTATTGTCATTGATTTTCTTGTTTGGCTATGTAAAATTAATTTAAAGAGTGGAAAGAGGCCAGGGGACTTCAACACTTTAGGTCTACAACTGTAAGCATCTATCGAAACAAATAAATTATAAGAAAAAAAAGAGGTTTTGACTCTCCAAAATTTTAGAATGCTTTGTTGTTGTTTTTTTCTTATGTAAAAAAAATTTAAAATTAATAAAAAGGCCTATAAAAATTCACAACGGAGAAAATAAGACAAAGAAAGGAAAAGTGAAATAAGTAAAACAAGAAAACAACATCGAAAAAACCAACAACTAAAAAAACAACAAATCACGCTGTGAAAGAATGAAGGACATTGTGTAGGCCTGCACACTCCTAGGATAATTCTTTTATCTTATCCCTACGGCCAGTTTCCTTTCATTTAAACAGATCTGACTTTTTGAAATGTCAAATTATGATTTTTTTGCACAGCTGATATTTCAATTTATTGATTGTGAAGCTTTTGCGAAATTCATTAGGATAAGAAAGCTGCACTTTCTTTTACTGACTCTCATTATAATTGGATTATGTTTTGTTGTATATTTATTTTTTTTTGTTTCTTTCTCTAACACGACATGTTTTGGATAATTATAATTTCTTGTCATAACTTGATGCAACGGAATAAACAGATCCGCATAAGGCGAGAAGCACCGGTGACCTCGGGGTTAGACTGTCTGCCCTGATATCTTCAAGGAACTTCCCTCGCCAGTTCGAGCCCCACTCTATCTGTGAATGAGTCAAGGATCTGATCTTCTTCAGTTCCGTCCTTTTCGACGTGGGTTAAGTTTGATAAGCAGAAGAGGTCTGAAGTTATTTTATTGTGGAAAGACTAAATCAAATAATCAATCAGCTAAATAGACCCGTTTAAAGTCTCTGAGTAAAAATAGTGGAAAATATTTAAAAGGGAAAAAAAGTTAAAAAAGACAATAAATCGGTAGTTATATATATATTTAAAAAAATATTAAAAGTGAAAAAGATTTTTTCCACCCACACCAATTCAGGTAAACAACAACAACAAAAAAAAGTTAAACTCTTCACAATAGATAAGAATCAACGTCTCCATACCTGTAGACACATTCTTGCGATGAACCTCTTTCTAACACACACTTGACAAGGCGAAGACACAAAAGGAAGGGAAAAGCTACTTACTGCTTGGCTTTTGTTCGTTTTACCAAGGCCTTTTTCAAAATTCGATACATGCAATGCAATAAACGATTTTACTACATCGATTATTTTATTCCCAAGGACTGAATCAGATGAAGCTCCGGGAATCGATCTCATCGTAGTATCGGGTAATGATCCGGTTATAATTTTTGCAGATATATCCAAGTGAATAGCTCAGATCTCTCAGTTTCTCACCATCTAGCTCTTTATCTGTCTGTCTATCTATCTATCTATCTATCTATCTATCTATCTATCTATCTATCTATCTACCTATCTATCTATCTATCTATCTATCTATCTATCTATATAATATATATCTATCCATTTATCTTTTTTGTTATATCTACCTCTCTTCCGCCACCTCTATTTTCCTTCTCTCTCTTCTTCTGCATCTGTCAGTCTCTGGTCCTCTCGCTGCATGTTTGACTTTGTATCTGTCTCCTTGTTTCTTTATCCCTCTCTGTGCCTCTCTATCTTTCTCTTTCTTACCCACTGTGTCTCTCTGAACTTCTTTGTACATCCCTCTTTCTGTCTCTCTCATTATCTATCGCTCCCTCTTTCTTGTCCTCTATCCATCTCTCTCCCCGCCATCTCCATTTCATACCTACCTCTTTTTCTCTCCTCATCTCATTTCTCTGCGTTCTTTCCCACTCTCTCTCTCTCTCTCTCTCTCTCTCTCTCTCTCTCTCTCTCTCTCTCTCTCTCTCTCTCTCTCTCTCTCTCTCTCTCTCTCTCTCTCTCTCTCTCTCTCTCTCTCTCTCTCTTTCTCTCTCTCTCTCTCTCTCTCTCTCTCTCTCTCTCTCTCTCTCTCTCTCTCTCTCTCAACCGTCCTTATATTTCCAAATCTGTATTAAATATCAGATCAGAACTTGTTTGAAGTCCTAGAACAGATCTATAATCTTTATTAAGTACAAGCTGTATTAAAGAATCGATTACACCACCGGGCATTAGTGAATATTTCTTAGGATTCGATTATTACCATGTTCCTCCCATTCATCCGGTTCGTACATCTTTCCGGATAAACGGGTTTTTATAAAACATCATATGCACAGATATGATTTCCTACGGCTTGTAGCATACCGTAAAACAACATAACACAATTCATGTTCAATTTTACTCTCCCAGCGTCTTCCTCTTACCCGCATTGTATTGTGACGTGTTCTTGCCTTTTGCTTGTGATGTTCAAGCTGCACCTGTGAAGCGATTGGAAAAATCGATGTTTTGAACCAGTTCATACGCGCAATACGTCGATAGTATGTTCAGCAATCATAACAAAAAAATAAAGTAATTAAAGAATATAAGTCAATTTAATATGAAGAATCGTAAAGGGAGTAAATATCACAAAAAAAGGACACGATATGACATAGTACTTTTATAAAAGGGATGTAATTAAACTTTAACTTAAGAAAAGAAAACAATAGTCTGAATAATTATGTATAGAGGTTACAGTCGGAAAAACTTATGACATAAGATAAGGATATACATTTGAAAAATATCTGATCAACCATGTACTTTGCCAGTAGGTAGGTATAATACGTTGATAGCATGGGCAGTAATCATAACAAAAAAAAAGTTGTTGAACCGAAAAAAATAACCCCATAAGATACAAGAAATAGATATAGATGTTGAGTCGTCAAAACGTCGAGAAAACAAAACAGAGGTGGGTACTAGGTTCGAATCCTGTATGACCATCCCTGCCTTTGGCTTGTTGATACCTTAAGGGCAGCTTGACTACAGTTGTAATGACATGGTCCTTAATGATTGCTTTCAGATCTGGGAATGAGCAGTTTCGAATTCCCTGTTGTTCACATTGGTTGTGAGATCAAAAAGCTATCGAGTTGAGTTGGGTCTGGACAGGGTGTATATCCAAGAGAAAATTTGATATTTCGAAAGATTTAGTGCGTAATAATATATAGACCGTTGATTTGAAATGTTTAGTTCATTTTTTTTAAACTGTCGTGAACAATATACTGTCATATTTGTATGAGGTTTTCCTGTTAACGAAAAATTACAAAGTAGCAAGACGTTTGAAATACATTAAAATTTATGAGGATTCTATTGGCCAATAATGATAGCCAATAATGAAGGATAAAATACAGACGTAATAATTTTTTTTTTACTAAGAATTATCAAAGACCTTTTACTTAAATTACCATCTGGTACAAAGCAATGCGCATTTTTCAAATAATATCAACATAAATAGCGAAAATACTCATAATGAAACTTATAATGACGTCAGATCCTGTGCTTCAAGCTGCCACGAGCGCTAGCAGTTAATTTACTCCCTCCCCCACCAAAAACAAAAAAAAAAGAAAAAATCACAACAAAAAAACAAACAAAAAAGAAAAACAAAACAAAACAAAACAAAACAAAACAAACAAACAAAAAAAAAAAAAAAAAACTTTGACATGCAAACTGGCTAGACTAAGGGGCATAAACTCTTCTGTGGCTTACTAGCCATACCAGCATAATCATTGTCATTTCGTTTCGTCGTTGCAATATAATTCTAATTTATAAATATAAAAAAGTATATATCAACATGCGATATTTTATCAGTCTCGACAGAAAAACTATTAAAGTGAAACAAAAATAATTCGATTAAAAAAAAAGAGCGGAGAGCAAATAATTTCTTTGAATTAATAGTTATCATATTTATTGTATACTTTTGGTAATATTTTGATTTCTGAGGGCTAGAAATAACGCTCTTGACATACGACATCGTAATCTAGTCTTGGTGATTCTTTTTACAGGACCCGAGCTTTATTAGTAATTTGGCATGGGAGTTTGTTCTGAAATAAAGCAATTTAATATTGCTAGGAAAAAAACAAACAAACTATTGAGTCCAATTTGCCTCTATCACGCAGAAAAAAAGCTCAGTTATTAATTTTTACAAAACTTGTGTCAAAATCATACGTTCTTGTGTAGATCTAGTCCTAGCCCCTTATGTTAGAGAGAAATAAAGATACCGGCACCATCTTATAGAATCTAATCAGTGAAATATCTCTTATCTTTGATAAATCATGGGAACAAAGCTCTCCTATCAACGTCCTTTTGCAAACAATGCGCAAAAACTGCTATGGTCAATAGACCATGAAATTTACGACTGAAGCACTGAAATATTTTATTATCTAATACATGCGCACTATGAAAACGGCTGAAAATCTTACATTAACATTAAAAAACATGTCCTAAAAATAATGCGGTACAATGCCATGAGATTCAGGCCTGAAAACGCTGTCTGTAAGCAGTAATGGTACAGAATGTAACTTCTTAGTGGATGCTGGCCCCAAAACGTAGGATACAGGCGCTATGTATAAGGCTGGTTTAGACCTCGAGTGATTTTATGTAGTTATTAGAATTCTGGATGTAAGATCAAAGGTAAAGAATGCACGCTGTAAAACTCTGAATTGAGGCCACATTACACTGAATGTAACTTAAAAGAAAACTTGATGCTGATGGCAAAGAACAAAATGTAGATAGTTAGAGACTGGAATTAAGTCGTACATTGCAAGATTGTTTTTAGGTCCTTTAATAATCACTGTGGGTTCTTTCTTGCTACTTCAACAATATTTATAGTTTTTTTTTTTTTGTTTGAAATGACATCTTCTTTCCTGCTCTTTATTTATCCACCTGTCCTTCTTCCGTTCGAACTCTTGTGTCTATCTGCATGACTGCTTGTTTGTTTCTCTGTGTTCTATTTCTTTCCTCCTTTCCTTATTTTCCTCCCTTCATTCCCCCCCTCCCTATCTCTTCCTGTCCAACCCTCCCGTATTCTTTTGTTTTCTCGGTATTTGTGATGAAAAGAAAAAGAAGACAAGACGTGTTTTGAAAAAAAAAATGTATCTTTAATTACAAAGTACTTGACCTAGCGCTTAACCATATTGTCTTTTTTTAAGCTATAAATAAAATCAAAAGAAATAATGATAGTTTAAAAAAAAACAACAAACAAACAAACAAAAACCACCCCAACATTTTATAGAAAATAATATTGAAAACTCACCTTTTTTTCTCTTCAATGTGGAAAAAACAGTTTCTCGCTAAAATTACCACAAGGATTTAAAGCTTCCGAAATCAAAAATTTTTTAATTAACAACACATTTTCCCTCTGCCCCTAGTCTACACTTCTTTTCATCCTTATGGTATCTCCATCTGACGAAAATACGGAGGAAATTGTTTCCCGGCAAAAGGGCGCAACTGAAACCGACAAGAGAGTAAACAAAGTGTTGCCAAAAACTGTGCTCCGTGTTTATTTTCGTCCCCTAAGTTAGTAAAATACCTCCTGTAAGATACCACGCCTCACCTTTTTCCCCTACGCAAAATACATTATACACTATACTCGTCTTTTTTTTTTTCATTTAATACCGAGTTTCCCCTACAACTCTCGCTGCGCACTCTTTTGCTAAATCCATACCGGCTTGCGAAAACGGAAAATACGTAGGGGAAAAGAAACTAAAAAAAAAGAAAAACCCCACAACGGAGCGGCTAAAGAAGAATGAATACCGATATATATATCACGAACTAATCTCTGATTGAACCATATTCGATTTTCTTTGCGAGGACAATCGGTTAGATTACCCGGCACACTTGTTGAGGGCTAACTCACACTTTTTATTTCGAACATTTATTGTGCGCACGTGCGCACTTGGGTTTAAGTTAACCAAGTGACGAAATAAGCTGAGTTGTGTATAATACTAGATAGATTGATTATGGTTATAAATCTGGGTAGCAGTGTAAATGCTTTCAACAGTGGATTTTTTTTCTCACTCATTCACACGCACACACACACACACACACACACACACTATCTCTCTCTCTCTCTCTCTCTCTCTCTCTCTCTCTCTCTCTCTCTCTCTCTCTCTCTCTCTCTCTCTCGCTCTTTCTCTCTTTCTCTCTAATACTATCTTTCTATCTACTCCGGTATCAATCTGTCTGCCTATCTGTTTTAGGTGTGTGAGTATATATATATATGTATACATACATATATATCTGTCTGTCGGCCTATAACTTTCTCTCTTTGCTACTCCCTTTATCTCTTTCGCGTTCTGTCTACTCCCCCTCCCTCTCTTTTCTCTCTCTCTATCTGTCTTTCTATCTTTCACTTCTACTTCATCTTGCACCTCTCTCTCTCTCTCTCTCTCTCTCTCTCTCTCTCTCTCTCTCTCTCTCTCTCTCTCTCTCTCTCTCGCTTCTTTCTCTCTATCACACATATTCTCTTATATGCCACCCAGAGTTCAAATCAAGTAGGCGGGAATGGATTGATTTGATGTAGGCCTACCGTCCTATAGCAATAATCTAGCATAAACTGTTTATTTAGGCCTATATGTAAGATTAAGCATGATATCGGTCTTTAGTGGATGCGCTGTATCCAACAATCAATAATTCAATGACGGCGTGTAGGTGCATCGGGGTGTGTTAAATAAGCGGGCAAGATAGCAGCAGCCCAAACA
This sequence comes from Elysia crispata, assembly GCA_033675545.1. Lineage (NCBI taxonomy): Eukaryota > Metazoa > Mollusca > Gastropoda > Plakobranchidae > Elysia > Elysia crispata. The sequence continues at coordinate 752,817 of JAWDGP010003792.1, forward strand.
GCTGGATATTTGTACACACCGTTGCATAACTGGTTTATTGATTTTACTGCATCTTACGCCTTAAGAAGTCAGTAAAATATATCTACTGATATCAAAATGCACTTGTGTAATGTGAAACATAGACCTGGGCGACACATGATACCAGATCGAGAATCAACCAATAGATGGACAAACGGGTGTCTAGAATATGCGCCATCATCATTATCCTCGTTATAAAGAAGAAGAAGAAGAAGAAGAAGAAGAAGAAGAAGAAGAAGAAGAAGAAGAAGAAGAAGAAGAAGAAGAAGAAGAAGAAGAAGAAGAAAAATAGCAACAACAACAACAAGAATATCATGATCATTATCACCATCATCATTATCATCGTAGTCATAAACATCATGAACATTGTCATCATCATCATCATCATCATCATTATCACCATCATCGTCATCATCAACATCATTATCATCCTCATCATCATCATCATCATCATTATCACCATCATCGTCATCATCATCATCATCATTATCACCATCATCGTCATCATCAACATCATCATCATCATCAACATCATCATATTATTAAGTTATTTTTGATGATACTTCGTAATCCTTGCCTGCAACATAAAATTTTCATCATCTCCTTGGTCCATTTTATCGATCTCATCTCTATCAACACCATTCTTGTCTTTCTTCTGATTTCCGTAAGCAACAAAAACCTTAGGAAGCATTACATCCAAATTACACTCAAATATCCTATAGGCTTAGAAGCGCCTAAGGATGAGGTGTTAGAACGCCCGCCATGACAAACACAAGGACAAGTGAAGATAAGGGAGGCAAAACCCGAAATGTCGGTTTCAAATTGTTCATTAAAAAAAAAAAAAAAGAACACGTCATTATTAATTTGAATTTTTGAAATACAATAAGAAACGGCTTTAGTGAAAGGTAGAAATCACGTAGTTTATCAATTTATTCTATTCGAATAAGTTCAAGTTAGACGACTGCCCTCCATCTCGTATAAACACCATTTAGACATATCTAAAAAAATCATCATAATTATGCATTACAGCTATATCTTTTCGCAACATCCAATTTCTTCCATTCACTTTGTCCTTCTTTTCTAATTAAAATAAGGACCGAATATTATTTTGTTTACAAGAGTCTTTGACTTCTAAGAGAAAGCGATTTCCAAGACTTCACAGGCTTAAGAGATAAGTTTGCATTAACGTTAGACAGCAACATCAAAATAAGTTTTCACAATGTTCTGTGGCCGACTGACTGAGAAATACGCCTAAGTATCAGGATCTCATGGACAATTATTCGGCAGAAAGGTCGTAGGGGTAAGAATGCCAACAAAGCTCAAAATGAGACATTTGAATAACAAGACACCAGATTAGGTTAGCTCCTTATCTTTTATTTATTAATTTTTTTAATGTGTGTTCTGAAAACTCATCGTTGTTAATCGGTGGAAAAAAACAAGAACACATAACGTTAATTATTGATGAGGAAAAAAAAAACCGAGGGTAGCTTCCCTTGTTGTGTCCATGTACCCTAACACAAGATTTGCTTCCTTAGCAACAAAATAGCAGCCATGGCCGACGAAGAAACCAAACTAAGTACCTCTGCTGAGGAAAAACCTGAAGGTAAACTATGGCTAGTTAAATTGTCTTAGTGTTTAAGAAACGTGAAAATAATGATATTTATCAAGGCGAAACTTATCGCAATGATGCTTGGCATCAGAAATAGACTTTCTTCATGTAGCACGCTACTCCACTGGAACGTCGCCTCCATGATGGCCGTTCTGTAGAGATCCCTTTATATAGCCAAACTTTCCGCTCTTGTTTGGTCTCCAAATCCCTCTCAACATAACTCCATCTGCTTTTCCGTGTGCCTCTACTTCTTTTTCCTGGTATTTTCCCTTCCAGAGTGATCTTTTTCATACTTTGTTGCCGTTTGATGCGACCAAAGTATCGCAGTTTCGATCTCATAAACTAGATCTAGACCTACGTCCAGTTTTACGTTTATCCTATTCCTGGAGTCTAGTTTGGGTTTCTATCAGAATGCTAACTAGGATTCTAGATGTCCATTAGTTAAAGATTTAAAGCTTACTTTGTATCTAAATACCCTACTCTTAAAAATTATTCTGTTTCTTGTATATAAACAATGAAGGTCACTTGTACACATCAATAAAGTGAAACTAGGTCTGTAGTACCTTGCCAACTACCTCTCATAGTAAATTCAAATGAAAATCTCTCACAAGATTTATGCCTCTAGATTCTAGGTATGTTTTGAATTGGCAGGATTGCCATAAAAGGCTGCTGAGATTCAAAACTGTAATATCCATAAAATTGATTAATAACGAACCTTTTTAGATCTACTTTTAGAGCAAGATATCCATCTAGAGCCTGCATTCACTGATCTATGAAGGTGCTCTTATTTTAGAGCAATTTATAAATCATCAATAGATGGGGTTTTATTTTCTTTTGATTCCTTTAAATTTTAGAAAGCTTTTGACTAAAATCAAAATTATTATATTTATTATTATTATTAATATTATTATTATTATTATTATTATTATTATTATTATTATTATTATTATTATTATTATTATTATTATTATTATTATTATTATCATCATCATCATCATCATCATCATCATCATCATCATCATCATCATCATCATCATCATCATCATCATCATCATCATCATCATCATCATCATCATCATAATTATTATTATTATTATTATTATTATTATTATTATTATTATTATTATAATTATTATTATTATTCTTTTCTTTTCTTTTTTTTAAATAAACCTCAACATGATGAACTTAGCAATCTGAAGGGATGCAAATTGTTTCAGTTGCTGAGTTTCAGTTAGTTTCTTGTTTACTTTCTTTTAGGTACTGTAGTTCAATATCCTTCATCTAAACATGTCCTTATTGTGTGTTTTCTCTGAATGAAGTGATGGACCCAGCAGCAGAGCCACAAAGTGCTGAGGTAGCGCCCCCGCTAGGAGAGGCTCCTGATGTAGATGGTAAAACTTCTTATAAATTGTTTTTCGTAAAGCCAGTCTCAGTTATTGGTCTGACTTGATAGTAAATGAATGTGAATAGAAAAAAAAACTGTTAGAGATTAGGAATTACACAATATTAGTGATCCAAGAAATATTTTTCTTTTTTTATGTCATTGAAAAATGTTCTTCATGAAAAAAAAATTGCCTCTCTACTCCAGTGAGATTGCAAATGTTTTAAATTTTCCTGACCAAACCTTTTATAAGAAAGAAAGAAAGCGCCTTTTCATCAAAGCCTACAATAGGTGAGTCGATTAAATGTGACGCCACAAAATGAGACGTTTTACAGCAGAAAAGTACTTAGGAAAATGCCATCTTCCTCAAGAAGGCTTGAAATCCTCGTTATTTTACAGTGCTTTTACTTCTGTTACAATATGAAAGTTCAAAATTGTAGCGGCACAAAAAGCAGATATTTTAAGCATTCTTCTGGAAAATTGCATTTACCCAAAGATTTCTTTGCCATAAAATGTCTAACATTGTGGTGCCACTACATAAATTGACTTTCATTCAAATGAATTCATAGTGACGTTGAATTGCGTGATTGAAAAAAATATATCGTACAAAAAAATAAATAAGTATACCATGATTTCTTATTCAATTAGCAAACCAATTGCTATATTGAAACCATAATTCTATACTTCGCAAAAACCCTTTTGAATAGATTGATAGATGAAAATATAAATTGGAAATTTTACCCCACATCAGGCTTTTTTTCTTTTCCTCTTCTATGTTTTTGCGATGACTCTAAATAGATTATTTGAATTTCAAAATAGAGACACATGTTGTGTCTTCATCATTGTTGTGAATTTTGTATAGGAATGATTTAAATGAAAACTGCCTATGTGGGTTTGCTGACGGTTCTGTATTAATTTCATTTTCTTTTCCTTCTTTTTCAGCAGAAAAACCTGCTGAGACTGGTATGTCTCAAACTTTTTTTTTATTGTTTTCCCAAATTATATATTTAGAGTGAAATTGTTGTGTCACATGCACAGTTTGGTAGATTTGTGAACCATGATGACTTGTGTCTATGTATGTGTGTGTATGTGTGTACCTAATGCTGTTATTTTGATTTTTTTAAATGTTGCCATGAATCAGCAAACCATGAATGTTGTGATTATTGCATGCTATCATGTTTATTTTGTTTAGTCTTTTTCCCCCACTTTATTTAACATTTTCATGAAGATACTTTGAAATATTTTAGCTCTATTGCAAAAGACCTGTTCAAATCAGCTGCTTGCAGGCCGTTCAATATCAAATATTTGTAATAGTTTTCGTTTTTGATTATTTTTTTTCTCTCTTTCTCTCTCTTGTCTTTCACATTGCACTCTATTTCCATTTTTTAAAAAAATCCTCTCTAAATTTCTCTTTAATGCTCTGTATCTCTCTCTCTTTCCTTCTCTCCCTTAACCTCCCTGCTCTCTCTTTACCCTCATATCTCTCTCTCTCTTCTTCCCCCCAACTCTGTGTGTGTGTGTGTCACTCTCTCTCTCTCTCTCTCTCTCTCTCTCTCTCTCTCTCTCTCTCTCTCTCTCTCTCTCTCTCTCTCTCTCTCTTTCTCTCTTCATCTCATCCTCTGCCTCTCTTGCATTCAAAAGTCAATGATTTCGTTTTTACTTCACTTTTTTTTTCTGCCTTATGTGCACCATTTTCATTTTTGTTCATTTTTTAAAAAGTTATTTTATCTCCCCTCTTAAATCAAAACCACACCAGAGATATGTCAGTATTCATTTTCATATTAAATCTTAGCATGTTTGTTTTACTCTCAAACCTGTCTAAACATATTAAGTCATGCATTTCACCCAGACAAACTTTCCACTCCCACCAATAACCAAGTAAAGATTGATGAGTCAGTACTTAATATTGACCAATCAGATGAGCCTGGAAATGAAGCCACTGTGCCAACCAATGAAGAGCAAGTGGGAGTGAATGAAGCAACCAATCAAATTGAAGAACTTGAAGAAGATGGCAGTGGAGAGCAAGTGACGGAGCAGGAAGACACCGAAACAGCTCAGGGAGTTGACCCTGAGGAACCTCAAACAACGGATGAAAATGAAGCTAAACTAGATGAAACAGCCAATCAACTCCTTGAACCAGAACAACTGACCAATGAGAATGAAGATCTGATGGCTGATGATGTTGAACAATCCTCAGAGCAAGAGGATAAAAATCCAGATTTATCTCAAACCATTGAGATATCACAAGAAGATGTGGAGAAAAGTCAAAGCTTTGAAGCTGACGACACCGGGGATGATGTAGCTAATGATGATGTAGGACAGCAGCAGCTGATTAATATTATTGAAGAGGCAGTTGAGACAGAGAGTGTTGACGCAACAGTGGCGCCACCTATGATAGATGGTAGTAAAATGGAAAATTGTCATTTTTCTGTAATCACCTTTCTATCTTAAACTTTTTCTCTCAATATATATTGAGTATGTTGTATTTTAAATTTTGTTAACACAGCTATAGCTCTCTCTTAACTTAAATAACCCCTTTTCATGAAGCTGTTACCTCTTAATATTCAGCTTTGTCTTATCTATTTGGTGAAGGGATTTGACAATCTTTGATATGACAATCTATTCTTGTTTTATCTTTTCCAAAACCTGCAGGAGTTTTTCTATAGTATTCATAAAACCCTTTCTCTCTCTCATTACATTGAGATCTTTCCTCTCTCTCTAGGTTTAATCCTCTCTGTACTATTTTTTTTCCATATTGAAATGAAACTCATACCTAGAACTAAGCTTTAATTTTTTTAAATATATGCTGATGATATATGTCTTTGAGTTTTGCACACAATCGTAAAGAAAGTATTTTTCTTTTCTAGACAACCTCTCCTGGAGTGTATTGTGGTTTTACTCTCAAACATATATTTCATGAATTCTTCAGATGTATCCACACATATTTCATAATTTTTTTTGGAAGGGAGTGTTTTTAGCAGCTAAACCTTTTTTGGGTTTTTAATATTAGTGAAATAGCTTGCTCAAAAAGCCAGTTGTTACCTTCTGAGCTCTATAGGCTTATTTTAAAATGATCAGTCAATGTGTTAGATGCTTTCAGAAAGTTTGGTGTTCACATAAAATTAACTATTAACAAGGGAATATGACAGTTTATTGTGAAATCTTTCATTTGAATACTGTACGGATCTTACGAACAAGATACAAAATAAAGTAAAAAAAAAAACACCCCCCCAACAAAAAAAAACAACAAAAAAACATCAATAACAAAGAACATTTACACCTATGTATATTCTAGAGAACAACTATTTACCAATTTTAAACTGGCACATGAGTTTACTTAATTCATTATGTATTGCAGGGCATGAAAATATTGTAAGTGCTTTTTATGTATTGCAGGGCATGAAAATATTGTAAGTGCTTGTTGAATAATTATTGCATTATTTTGTTGCACCTTTTTTATTTTCACAAATTTACATTTCTGATAGTTTTGAACTAACCAATGTTGTTTTCTTATTGTAAAAAATCTTTTTGTACATTTCAAAATATAATTCATCTTTTGTTTCTTTCTGTTTTCATTCTTTGATCTTCTTTTAATTCTCACCAATTTAATTTATCTTTCTTTAAATTTTAGAAAAGAATATTGTCTTCCTCCCATTTGGAATGCTTGAAAAATTCAATTAGAAAATGATGAACAAATTTTTTTAAAGGTTCCTTTCTTTTCTTTTTATCTAAAAAAATGAAGCTAAATATTTTAAGACCATCTTAAGACACAATTCAAATCACATTTGACTATTTATATTTGAAGTAATTATTTGATATAATAATAACCATTATTGATAACTTAGCAACAATTGTTTCGTCAAGGAAGTTGGCTATTCATAGACAAAACCATGTTGAATGACAACATGTGATAAATTTGACAAAAAAGGATAAACAAAGTCATATTTCAAACAGTTCAATTTTTTTTTGCGGTGAATTTAACTTTCTCATCCCCCACCGAAACAAAATATTAAAGGATTCTAATTTTTTTCTCTTAGGCCAAGAGGAGGCAACTGCAGAAGTTGCAGATCAACAAGCAGCAGAAGAGCCCCAGCAAGAACAGACAGCTGCAGAGGGAGACCAAGAGCAGTCAGCAGCAGCAGAAGGTGAAGGGGAGGCCACTCCAGCACCAGCAGCAGAAAGCAATCAAGAGCAGACAGCAGAGGAGGCTGGAGATCAGCCTGCCGCGGTGGTACAGCAAGAAGAATCAGCACCGGCTCCTGCAGAGGGTCAAGATCATGCTGAAGCAGAAGTTAAAACAGAGGAAGGTGAAGGACAAATTGAAGAGCAGAAGGCAACAGAAGAGGAAAGTAAGTGAGAATGAATAGTGTAAATCGACAATGATGATTAATATATATATATATATATATATATTTTAGTGCTACATGTCAGTTTCATTTAAATATGAAAAAAAAAAGAGTACAGAGAGGATTAAACCTAGAGAGAAAGGAAAGATCTCAATATATATATATATATATTAAAACCAAAAAAAAATATTTATAATTCATTTTACATACTACCAGATTTTTTTTTCTTACAAATAAGTTTTGGAGGTGTTTTGTGAAAAAATCTTGAAACAGACATTATTGATTGTGTCAAGACATATTCTTATCTAAAGCAAAGGAAAACCATACCTCTTTATATACATATAACTATTTTTTGTTTTGTTTTGTTCCTTGAAAATTCAGGTTTTAAAATAAATTTTTTATTCATTGTAACTTTTTACCGCTTTTCGAAAACTCTTCAGAAGTACCTGAAGCTGCTCTAGGTGAAACAGACTTTGGAGACACTGCTAGTAAAGGTATTTTTTTTTCCTTGGTTACCGGAAAAAGTGGAAAAGTATTCAAATATAACTTTGCCAAGAACATACTAAATTTATGCCTAGCCGTCACCTTAGTAGTGCTTGAGGTTGCAATTTTAAACCTTTAAATCATAGTGTACAAAATTACTTTCAAAGTTTGGACTGCTTTTGTTCGTGCATTTATTAGTAATATTTACCAAAGAGCAATTGCAGCTTGTTCCTTGCAACACTTGTTACACTTTGGTTAAACCTATTCAATACTAGCTTAATATGCTCACATACCTTAAAGTTTTAAGGGATTTATTATTGTAGTTTCTCAAGAACTTATTAAAGAGCTTATTTTTATGATTTCTTTAGAACTTCTTGAGAAGATCATTGTATTTGTAGTAGTCTTGCAGCTTGCAAACATCATAGTTTGTTGAATTTGAAAGAAGAAAACAAAAATGAGATGAATTGTACTGTTAATATGATGTCTATGGCAATGTTGTCCATGATATTTTGATCCTAATTAATTTTATTACTATTTTTTTTCCTTTCCCTTTACTCGCAGCTCCTGAAACTGAAGGTGAACAAAAGGAGGGTGAGGAGGGAGCTGTCCCCCAACAGCAGAAAGAAGATGGTGAAGAGGAAGAGAAGAAAACAGATGGCAAGGAAGGTGATGAGGATCAGCAGAAAAAAGATCAAGTAGATGGAGACAAAAAGGATGAAACGGAAGGACAGAAAGAAGTGGAAGAAGGCAGAGAGGAAGGGGATGAGACTGAGAAAGGAGAAGAGAAGAAGAAAAAGAAAGACGAAGAAGAGGAAACAATTCCTGAGGACTTCTACTACAACTTTGAGGAACATGCTTCAAAGGCTGTGGTGGCGCAAGATTCAGGCCTGCCACTTGATATGCTTGCAATGCAGTAAGTATAACGTGGATAATTTTCTTCTTTAGGAGAGAAGGAGATTGATAGTAAGAAAGCAAGGTATTGGAAAAACGAGGGAGAGAGAAAGAGAGATTGATGGGAGACTGATATAAAGAAACACAGGCAGACAGGGAAGAGGGGTGAGAGTTGATTGTGCAATTATTTGATGCTTGGCAAATCCTCCCTCCCCTTCTCTTTTTCTCTCATGTATCTCCCTTATCATTCTGTCAAAGATAATTAAAAACCTGTCAAACTTTTGTTTCAGGCATACATGTATAAAAATTATGCTTCATGTGCTCTTTTTTCTCTTCATAATGAATAAAACATCCGCATCTCAGTAAGAGAACTATTTATTAATTCATTACTTATCAAAAACTTTTTTTCACTCTGTCCGAACACAAGCCTATAGATTTTTTATGCTTTCTCCACACTTGCCTCAGAAAATCTTTATCTCTCATTTTTTTCAGACTCACACCACATCCACTTCTTGAGCCTCTTTTAAAGTTACCAATCTCCTTTTCCTTTCTTGTCAGTCTTAGAACCTGTCTATCCATGTCTCATGCTTATCTCTCAATGGGTCTTTTTTTTCTGTTTTTCTATATATCTGTCTGTCTTTCCTCTGCTTCTGATCCCTGTCAAATTTTCTATACTGCTTTATCCACTCAATTCTCTTTTTTTGTTTATTTTTGTTACTTCTGCCTGATTGTTTATCCTCCCTTTTCAGACACTCTTATGGCTATGACTGCAAAAAACGCAACAACCTCCACCTCCTGGATGACTCCACTGTGGTTTTTGCCGCAGGAAATTTGTTACAGATCCTCAACCTCAAGACCCGAAGCCAGACATATCTACGCTCGACTAGCGGCTGTGGTATTGGCGCTATTTGTGTGAGTCATATACAAATTAATGCTCGTTTTACGTTTTGAGTCTTAGTCATTTGAAACTTCAGTCGATTTTATGGTGAGATGGTTTTTTTCTTAGCAATCTGAAAAAAAATAACTATGTGGATTCATGCATATTTTGTTGGAAGATAAGTTTGAGCCCTTAACACTTTAGTTCAGCTAAGCTTATTTGGAGTTTGATTGATGAGGTTGTTTCTTTAATAATAACCAATACTTAACCCTTTGCTGTTTATATTAGGCGGCGGCCATTTTGAATGCTAGGTTCAGCTTCCTGGTAACAGGGACACCCTTGTTTGTTTACATTTTTTTGGTCAGATGAGAGCTCTACAGGGGGGTTCTAGAAAATAAGCTGTAGTTAGGCCCATATGGATGTTAAAGCTATGAAATTTTGATAACTTGTATACAATTGAATGTGCTAAATAATGAAACTGGTTTTGAAGAGTTTTCAGTATGTTTTAGTATTATTTTTTATCATTTTTCTTCATTTTCATTTGAATCCCTTGCATACAGATTCACTAGAATGAACAAAAAAAAAAAAAAAAAAAAAGCAAGAGACTGTACAGAGTGACACAAATTCAAGAGGGGAAAAAAGACATAGACATTGTCAATAAAAAGGGAACAGTCCAACTTACTTTTCTTAGTCTTTGTTTTCATAATCCAAAACATAACTTTCATAAACCCTTACACACTAAACAGCCTAGGCTTACAAAATAAATTTCATAAGAGATAGCACTAAGCAGAAGCTAAAAGCGAAAAAAAAATCTTTCTAAATCTTATTCACACATTATAAACATCAGATCAACCTGCTTTTTTTTTTTTAACAAAGCATAACTTTTTTAGCTCACGAAACTGAAAATAATGTCATAAGCGAAATACATAAGTCTAGCTTCCATAATCATAGTGAAGACGCTTTGGATGCAAAGCAAAGTATTCTTGATCTTCCATCTATTCATATCTATCTAGATCTAGATGTAGAATCTAAGATTTGTTTTTTTCTTCTTCAAATTTCTAAGTGAGCCAAACTAAGCTAGGCTATGTAGGAGCAGAATTGGGATGTGAACAGAGGCAAAGATCGGTATACAACTGTAGCAACATGAAACATCGAACCGATCTCTCGTTTATAATTTAAAATTAACTTTTTAACTAGATTTACTTTGTTTTATTTCTCCTATAATTATCATAAATTGTCCAAGCAGTGCATTCCCCCGGACCTAATATCTGGCCAAGATTCTATATTCTCAGGAATTGGCGTCTTAGATCTAGATCTAGATCTAGAATCTAGACCTAGATCTAGACTCTATATATTTTCGCTCAACTTAGTTATACTCTTTCAATTAAGGATTGGGACTGGTAACAACATTAGACTCAAAGTCTAGCTCAGTGTCGCTATCTGGAGTGTCCATGGTCAATCAAAGATGATGAACGTCACAAAGTCAGAACAAGAAAAGCTATGTGTAGAGCTAGTCAGAACAAACGTTGCAAGACTGAGTGTTAGGGCTTCCCCGTGCTTTCTATGTCAGGGAATCCCGTGTTATTCTGGGTCGAAGCTATTCAACTATAATTAGAATGTTGCAATTTTCTATTTTTAGACAGGATTCACCCCAGCTTTCGCCCAAAATAGACCCCTCAAACAAAGGGAAACGTCAAGGCCGTATTTGGCCGGCTTAACCCGTAGCCAGATATGTATAGCACGGCCGCTTTTGGCCGGGTTAAACAGGAGGCTCGCTTCCATTTTAGGCCGGATTTGGCCGGTTTAAACGGCAAAGGGTTAATACTAATGAATTCATGAATCAATCAGAGTTAATGCATATTTATTTAAAGTCAGTCCCATCTTTTTGACAAGAATTATTGATTGAAACATTCCTTGAAATAATTTTATTTAAATTCTTATATTAATAGGGTAAAGTATTTGGGTCCCCATGAGGCTCTGTCTCTTGTTATGAAGACAAGTGGTATGACTCAAAAATATATGCTATGACTAATTATAGACTGCTTTTATCATTCAGTCAACAATAGGAGGATGTTTCTGAAAAACTGAAATAAAGATTTCAATGTAAAAAAAAATAAATAAAAAAAATACTTTTCTTCTATCTAATCTTACAGGTGCATCCCTCAAGGAAATATTTTGCAGTAGGTGAAAAAGGGGAAGCCCCTAATATCAATATTTTTGAGTTCCCATCTCTGAAGTTGTACCGCATCATGAGAGGAGGCACAGAGCAATCTTACACATCTCTTACTTTCAGGTGAGTAAATTTTGTAATTTGAGGTCTCTTATATCAATACCTACCTCTTTGTGTACTCTGAGTTTATACCAATTACCAGCCCAACTTTCTCATTCAGTTCCAATTTTTTCAAACTATTCAGTATAATGCAATTTTAACTCATTGTGTGCCAATCGACGATGTATTGTCGATATAGTGAGCCGCAGCTGTGCCAATCGACGATGTATCGTCGATATAAGAACCAATGTTTGTTTCGCCATTGGTAGCCCGGTCATGAAACTCTTAAGTTTCCTATGAGAGATAACTCTAAATATATAATAAGTCATAGTTACACAAAAATAAGCCAAACTGGAACCCAATTTCCAGTGCATCCTCTAAAGACAATATGCACAGTAAAAATGGCCTGGCACAACCGTGGAAAACGCTCTGGCACACAATGGGTTAAGAACAGCCACTGCAGTGATCATTTATTTATGGAGAGATGTTTGAACTGGACTTTTTATAAGTTTGACATAGAGCAACTGAATACAAACTTTTCTTTGCTTTGATGAACTTTTGGCACTTGTCGGACAATCAAGGAAGAAATAACTCATTTATGGAAAATTGCCACATTATGTTCATATTTTCATTTCATATCAATTTATGCAAGCTTTATAAACTATTGCAAGATCTACCTCAATGTCAGCAGTGTAATACCCACAGAGACAATATACATTGTAAGTACACAAAATTACAGGGAATGACTTTACAAACAGCAGTGAAAAAGAATATGCCAAGTGTTTTACAGCTCTCCCTTCCACTGTTGGTAAAAATCTCACAATTTTTTTCCTTATTGCATATTTTCTAGTGGAATCTAACTACTAACTTTACCATTTGCAACCGTGATTGATTTTCAACATTTCTAAAAAATTTTGCTGTATCAATTAATTTTCAGCCCAGACGGAGAGCTTTTGGCATCCCAAGGTGGTGAGCCTGATTTCATGCTGACAGTGTGGAACTGGCGACAAGAGAAAACAACACTGCGGACAAAGTCTTTCTCTCAAGATGTTTACCGTGTCAGTTTTGCCCCTGAGCTTGAGGGTCAGCTCACTACGGCTGGTTCTGGTCACATCAGGTCTGTGAAAAAAATCTTAGAATTTACCTAAAGGCTTTATTTGACTAAACCAGTTCAGAATTTCAAGAACAGTATTTCCCGAGGCTAGGGCACACTAGGCCCCATTAGCTGTGTTTATTCAACAGATTCAGAATGGTTATCATCTGTTAAAGATTTTTGTTTTAGTTCTGGATTCATCTGTGTTTACAACTTGGGAGCACTAGACACCACAAACATGAGACAAACTGTAACAAATCACATAATATATATATAGTGCTGTCTCAAACTTGAACTTACTGCCAATAAATCTGTATCAAACTTCTCCTTTGAAATATTTCTAGGATGAGTCATAGACATGTTAAGACTCAATATTAGGGTGACCTATTCAAATACCAGATTCACTTAAATTGACTTTCTGATTTTTGCAATATCGGACATCAACCCATACATTTTTTTGCTATGTATATTTAGATTCTGGAAAATGGCTGACACCTTTACTGGCTTAAAACTGCAAGGAGAACTTGGTAGATTTGGTCGCACTGAAATCTCTGATATCGAGGGTTACGTGGAGCTGCCAGATGGAAAAGTAATGACCATTTTCTTTCTTTATTTTCTCTTTCCTTTTCTAAATATTGGCTTGTTCTATTGATAGTTGAATTGAAGTTAGACATTTATAAGGGATTTGATGTTGGGATGCAGATTTAGAGCAATCCATATCCATTGTACTCAAGAGTGTCTTTTATTTTTATTTTACTTTTTAAATATTAAAATACTTTTTTTAAAAAATAAAATAAACAAAAGGAAAAAGAACAGAAATAAAAACAAAATGTTCCAGTATCTTTTGATATGAATCTGGAAATTTGTTTGCCATCCAAAACTTTCTTTTCTAAATGCTTACTTCCTTCTGCTGCCTGTAAGGAATGTTTCTTTTTGAATATCATATGCTTGAAAACATTTAAACATCTAGAAAAACATTTTAGTTTTTGATTTCTAATTTTTTGTAAGTCCCATAAGTATCTACTGAAAACATGTGCTTACATAATCTATTGTCGATCTCAAATCTACCATAAGTTTACTTTTCAAATTTTTGTTAAAATCTTTGGAAAAGTATATAGAATATATTTTTATGATATGACGGATGTTACATACTCAGTGTGAAATAGTCTAATTGGACACTGTTCTCTTGATTTTTTAAAAGTGTGTGAAATAAAATGTGCCTTTTTGAATTCAGAACAGGATATCTTAAGTAATCTATTTTGATCTTGTCCAGGTGCTGTCCGGAGCAGAGTGGGGAAACTTGCTGCTGTGGGACGGAGGCCTCATCAAGGTGGAGATAACTACAAAGTCAAAGAAAAATTGCCATAATGGTCCCATCATGCAGATCCTGTTGGACGAGGGAGAACTCATGACAGTTGGCTCAGACGGTTTCATCCGAGTGAGTTCATGTAGGAGAAATAACAAGTAGAACCTGAGAGAAGGATTAATTGAAAAGTACATTTATATTATTTTTTTTAAGCTCAGTATACTCTTAATATTAATTTTGAACATGGAGGAGCAAAAGAGGAGACAGAGGCTAAAAAAAAAGTATAAAAGGATAACACAAAAAGCCTTGAGACCAGTCCAGCACCAGCACAGATCTCTAGCTTGGATAAGAAAATACAGTTTCTGCCTTGATTCTGCATGTTTTGTATCTAGAACAGTTTAAAGACAACTAGATTTACTGCGTATTTTTATAGAAATTTATTGATAAAGTTACCATGAAAAGACTTCAGAAGCTCTAGATATTTTTTATTACTAATCAATTGACTTTAACTACAGGTCTGGGACTTTGAAGCTATTGACACAGCGGACTCCACTGACGAGACTGGGCTGTTCCACATGGACCCGATGAACGAGCTTCAAGTGGGGGCCGAAACAGGAGATGAAGTGCATCTTTACACCATTGTCAAGTCAGTAGATGAGGAGAATGAGCCAACAATCTGGTATGCCCAGGTAAGGCGAATGTTGATGTCTTTGGTTGAGTAGTTTTATATTCAATTATTATCATTATAGTTAAGAAGCTCTTACTGGAATTTTTCACATTTCATAGCGGCTGTCAAACACACAAGATGTTATAATGTGAGGCTCCTATATATCTAAGGAAATGGTTCTGATCATTCTAGAAATATGCATAGGTTTAAATTAGAAATTTTATAAATTTTGAAATTGTATTCATTCTCTTCACAATTGATGGTGTGAAAAAGGGTTTGCTTTTATTCAAACAATGTTTGTGCTATCTACTCTTCTTGTTCTACCCAAGGACGCTAATGGAGGTATCTGGAGGCTCGACCTTTCTTTTTCCCACACATCTCAAGCACCAGAGAAATTGTTCACCTTTCACGCTGGATCAATCAGCGGCTGCGTCTCCTCCCCTCTTACACACTTGGCTGTCTCTGCTGGACTGGACAGTGAGTTTTTAAGTTTTGACAACTTTTGTTTGTATTTTGCATCTATCTATTTTTTTTTGTATTACCACTTTATAAGCTAGTCATTTGCACATACTATGATTTTTTTTGTTTTTGTCAATAATATATGTTCACAGCTTCAATTACAAATTGATAATTTTAGTGTTATTTATATTTTACAAGCTCTATAATAAAAAAAAAAACATCCCTAAAAGATTCAACATAAGAAAAAATTCTTTACGTTTCAAATATCTCTTGCATGTCTTGCACAGAAACGGTCCGAGCCTTTGACTACATTCAAATGAAGCAGCTGGCTGAGGTTAAATTTAGTGCTGGAGGAACATGTATAGAGTGGGTGCCTCTCACAGTAAGTAGAGTTTTCTTATCACGTAAAGTTTGCCGAATATAAATAAAGTTGTAATAATCGCTTGGAAATAATGTCTTGTGATTAGGTTTAAGTAAAGAAATGTTATAAGTTAACTTTGAAAAAAATGAACGGCAGTGGATTTTGTGGGGGTTTTTTCTAGTTGTCTCTAAGTGTCATATCCCTTTACATATTTTCACAGAACTACGAGAACTCTGAGCATTGAATACTTAAAAAAAATGTAAAACTGTAATGTGGCAGTTATAGTCACTGCAGCGCATATAAAAGCTCAAAGTCAAAATATGAAGTTAACAATAGTTATTTGAGATAATCTATTCCACATTGGCTCAGGGATTCAATTAATTTAGAAATCCAATGACTTTATATTGAACAAGGCTATTTAAATACTGTAACTTTTTATATAAAATCTTTTATTTAATCTTTCGATCAGGTTGATACAAAGGGCAGCTCTGTAGTGGTCGGTTTCCAAGATGGTGTTGTTAGGTCGCTGACCGTTACTAAGTTAGAGGGAGACCACTCTCGCCGCCATGAGAAACAAGAAGCAGAAATTGTGCTTAAGCAGGCTTTCAAGCCTCACAATGGACCTGTCACTGCCATGGCATTTGATGGGAAAGGAGAGGTGCTGGCTACAGGAGTAAGTTTTATTTTCCACACAACTTGAGACCCAGCTACTATGGTTATATTGCATTTGGAAAACTTAGATCCTGTATTATAGATCACTTTTCAAAAAGTACCATTCAGAGTTGTTAAGACACAGCCCTTCAATTTGCCAGCTGCTTCCAGTAACCCAATTGGGTCATGAGTTCAACTGTCGGTTAAAAGAAGGATTCTTGATTTTGAGCCTGAATGTTTAAGATGCATCTTTTTATACATTTAAAGACGCAATTAATTCAATTAAACTGTTGTGGCATATTAACCAGGATCATGTACTACTGAGGAGGTGCCATATTTAGTCAACATTGGAAAAAATAATGGAAGAACCCGTTTTCATCTTTTCCAGAGCTCTGACGGCACTGTATTTTTCCTGTACGTCAGTGAGGTCTACGATCCAATCGGATTCATCAAAGTTCCTGGGGCTGTCAGACAACTTGTGTGGACTCCAGAAAAATTTGTGAGTTTCTTTAACTAACAAGTTTTTTATTTTCAAATTGTGTGGATATCTTTTGTTTTTTCCCATTTTTATACAAGCCTTGCACCCAATAGCCTACCTCAGTTATCAACTGCTTTTATCTTATCTTTTCCCGTTATGGCAAAATCAAATTGTAATTGCTAGATTTACCCTGGGAGACTTTTTGCGGATGGCTTTGCTTTGTAGTTGCACTCTTTAAACCGATTTTGTTCTTTGAGGAATTTCATTACCTCTAAGTCTCCCAAAGAATTTATATGGAAAATATAACTCTCCATTTTATTTTTTCAACTGTTGTTTTTTCCCTGTCTGACTTATGCTTGTATCAAGTGTCACAAAAAACTTGTGATGCAATGATTTATTATTCTGTTGTTCCAGAAACGCACAGCACTGATGGTTGTGTGTGAGGATGGCGTTGTTGTGGAGGTGGATGCCCCAGAACCAGGCAACTTTGACACATCTCACACCTATGAGATCAGTGGTCTGTCTTTGAGGAGCTACAAGTTCAAGAGCATCAAGTCTCACCTGAGGGTAAGAAGAAAAGAGAAGGGGAGAGATAGAGAGAAGCTTGGAGAGAAAACAAGAGTGAGAGTGAGAGAGAGAGAGAGAGAGAGAGAGAGAGAGAGAGAGAGAGAGAGAGAGAGAGAGAGAGAGAGAGAGAAAGAGAGAGAAAAAGAGAGAGAGAGAGAGAGAGAAGAGAGAGAGGAAGAGAGAGAATTTGAAAGAGATTTATGAATAATTTTCATGATTGCACAGCTATTTCAGTCGCTATCTACTTTATTTTGTATGCATTGATATAAGTAAAAAACTGCATTCTACAGAACTAAAGTTGAAAACCTTGCTCTGTAAATAAATCAATTTATCAGAATTAACTCCTTTTAACTTCTTTTCTGTTCATATCAGTGTTCTATTTCTAAGCTTTTTGAATTTGTTTATTTACAATCTCTGGAGATGACCATGTATTCTTACATATTAAAATGTTTTGAAAGTGGTTTAACTTTATTTTTTTATATTCAGTATGTAGAAAACTTCCAATTTTATAATATTTGTTCAATTCTCTGTTCATTTAGTTAGTGCAGCAATATCCTTTTTCATTTAAAAATCTTTCTTTTGGGCTGGTACGCCCTGAAATCTGGCCAGATGCTTATTTCTCTATATACCTTATGGCCCTATATACCAGCAGTGTTAGGGATGCCAGATGGGGAATTAGCTCTCCTGACTTAGGATTCATACTATAAACTTTGAAAACAATTTTATTTCAGACCGGAGTAGTTTGAAATGTCATTAGCCATAATGATTCTAACAAAGGTAAATTAAAAAATAATACCGCAATACTAGCGCAATGCCTATCTTCAATGTCTTTTTTCTTTCTGCAAGCATGAAGAAGAACTTGAACGGGAGAGAATTGAAGAGGAGGAAAGAAAGAAAAAGGAAGAAGAAGAGAGAAGGAAAAGGATAGAGAGAGGCCTCGAGACAGAGTCAGAGGCAGGAGATGAGGAAGGTGAGAAATGTCTGAAGCCATAAACAAACTTGCCCAACTGGACTGGCGCAAGCTTAGTTTGTTTTTATATAAACATAAGTTTATTAAGTTAGTCCTCTCCAAATGTGCCTGTTCTTAAATTGTGACATACTCATATTAATATATTTTTAAATTTTACACATGTTTATTCTTATCACTATCATTGTTTCCAAATGCTGGAAATTTAACAGGCTGTATTGAAATATAGTTTTGCAAGATAAAATGTTATCAAAAGATTATAATTTTCTCCTGTACTGTCATCAAGAGATTTTTTAAATGTAAAAATCTGCCTCAATTACATAATTTATATGCCTTAAAATGGCAAGCAAAGCGAATACTGAAATATATTGCTTTACAGCAAACAAGTATTAACGCTAGTTTATCGCTAAAACTGCTCTCCTTTATTAAGCCATATTGATTTTCAACCAGGATTAAAATAAGTCCTGAAAATGCATGTCGTATTCAAACAGAAATTGTAATCATTATACGTTTAGTTCCTACACGCTTTGCTTAAGGTTTATTGGCATTGTCTAAACTTATGTTGAATTAATTTCTTTGCAGTGGAACAAAAGCCCAAAACGCCAAAGCCTGAATGGCATCCATATATACCTGAGGAGCCCAGTCCAATCCTGAACGCGTCCTATGCTGAAGAGGAAGGCCAGTTCTGGCTTTCTATGGTCAGTTAACTCCCTTTTTTCTTTGCTTGTTTTTTTATTATCTAATTTCATATGGGACTTAATAAGAATTTAATTTCTACTTTTGACTTTAGAACAGCAAGGTTCCTTTATAAATAACATTGGGTCTTGTGTTTCTTAGGTCACGATTCTTTAATCTTATATTGTGTCTATTTTCAAAGATTCATACAATGGGTTTGTAACAAGATTTGCAAAGAAGCTTCATTTTAATTTTGAACCAGTCAAGGTTGATAAATTGGCCCAAATAGAAAAAAAAAACGTATTTACATTTGTGCTACACTGCTCTATTTGACTGTTACTGCAGAACTACAATACAGAAACTTCTGAAAGGCCTTTTTTGAATTTCTTTTTTTTTCCTGTAGTAATCTTATTAAGAATAATCAGAGTAGCCTTAGCTGTGTAGAACTTTGAAACAGATGTCCAGGTGTGGCAGTCTTTAAGAATACAAAGGAGCTGATGTCTCTTTCCTACCATCATAGTGGACTTCCTCTGTGAACATGATAGGTCCTTTCAACACAGAGACACAAAAGACAACCCACAAAAGTGACATCCGATCAAAGGCAAAACGTGACTGCAAGAATTTCTTTCTCTCTATTTTCTTCGTAGGGCGAGTTTGATGCAGGCTATCTGTACAAGTGCAAGTTTACCCCACCAGAAGAGCAGGCTAGGATGATGCCAGACAACATTGACAAACCTCTAATGTCCGTCGCAGTTCATGAGTCAAATGACGTGCCCATACACGTTATTAAGTATAGGTCAGTCCGTGTTTGTTTTAGTCTCACTTTGAAATTCATCTGTTACTTTAATCTCGTATGCCAAGCTCATTGTTCAACAAATAGTGATTTCAGGTATTGAGATCTCTCTAATGATACCTTCGTCAAGTTCTAGTTAAGATAAGTAGCTGCTTACAAATTTTGCACTTTAATAAGAACTTTGAGTTGCTGGTGAATATGGCATGCAGATACCTAGGATTCTGCACGATTAGAAAAGAAATTGTCTTAAATCACCAGATTCATGAATGATCTTGCACGTAGTTTAATTAAAATGTTTAACTTTCAAACCTGATTATTACTTGCATCTTATATCAAATAAAATCCTTGGTAAAATTTGTAAATCTTTACTTTGAAGGAAGTCTGAAGGTGTGATTAAAGATAAATTATCAGTCATTTTTGAAGTAATATAACTTTTAAAGGAAGGAAGTAATATAGATTGCAGTAGTTTAGGATGCAAATGGATAAGCACTTGTTTAAAAATTGTACAGCCATAGATTCTTTGTAGAATTATTATTAGACAGCTGTATGTTTTTATTCATTTTAAAGTAAACATTTTTTTAGGTGACTTAATGGCAAAATTCAAAGCTCTTCACTGCTCCTCTTTGATTTCTAGCCAGTCTGGTCAGCGTGTCATGTTTGGGATGGCCAATGGTCAAATCCGTATCCAGCAACTGGAGGAACCACATGACCTCGCTCAGCTCGGACCTCAGTGGACGCTCAGCGTTCACGACAACAATTATGGTCACATCACAGCTCTAGCCTCTAGTTTTGATGGTCAGTTGATCCCTAGGTCTTCCATTGATTTATCAACTATAACTAATTAACCAAGAGTTTGATTGATTATTTCATTTGCCTCAATTGTCAGATTGATTAATTCACTTGACAAAGTTTCAACATTGTAGTTTTTGATTGTTTGGTATTTTTTTATTTCATTATAACCGCAAGTTTATCTCAACAGTCAAGTGGTTAAACCTATGTTTTACCTGTATCAGAATTAATTCAAAGGCAGGCATTGTAGCTAAACAAGAATAAAATTAAATTCTCAAATATTTTACTGCTAAGAAATCATCTTTGTAAAATGAAAACATATTTAGGTCAGGATGATTTTGTTGCTGTAGCTAGATCAGAGATCCATTATATTTTGATAAACTGAAAGGAAATCAAAGCAATATTTGAATATTGAATAAAACTAACTCAATTCTTGTAAACCAAAGCCTTTGCTGTAACAAATTTAAAAAAGTGGTAAACACTTTCGATATGTGCTTCATAGTTCTATATCAAATGTCAACTTCAATGAATGCTGTACCAACCTTGGAGAGTAACTTACATAAATCTTCTTCAATCCAAATGTTTGTGTTTAGTAACTAGTTGGCAATGCTTAAGAATTGTGGCAATCGGAGATTGCCATGCTGCAGTGCTGTAATACTCTTTTGCTTCACATTTCATAGCAGTGATGCTTTTATATCTTCAGTTCTTTTTTGTGTGAAAGAAAACTTCAATTGTTTATTTTTTTTTATCTCAGGTTCCATGGTGCTGTCCACTGGAGCTGATGGAAATTTCTTCCAGTTCAGTTTTATGAGCCAAGAGGCGATGGAGGAAAAAATAAAGGAGAATAAAGCAAGACTTCCTTCAGCCAAGGTGAGAGATATTTAGATAGATAGATAGAGAGAGAGAGAGAGGGAAAGGGGGAGAGAGAGAGGTAGAGGGAGAGAGAGAGAGGAGGAGAGAGAGATGGGGAAAGAGAGAGAGAGAGACGAGGAGAGAGAGACGCGGAGAGAGATAGATAGAGAGGGATAGGGGAAGAGAGAAAGGGAGAGAGGAAGAGAGAGAGAGAAAAAAAGAGACAGAGGGAGAAGGGGAGAGACAGACAGACAGACAGATAGGTAGGCAGGCAAACAAAGAGACAGACAGGCAGAAGTGCTTGTTAAGACAGGCACAAGAGACAAAAAAGATAAAAAACAAAACCAAACAGACTGTGACCCATTGTTTAACTGTATCAGAAAGATAATTTTGTGACACATGTTCAGTCTGCATAAAGGAATGATATTATTTTATACCAATTAATTTCTGATTTTGCTCTCTGGTTCCCTGAAAAAGCTTCGCTATAAAATATTTTATTTGATTTTGTCTTTACAGGAACTGCAAGGCAAGGTTGTGGACGATATTGATGATCCAAACGCTTACAGGTCAGTTTGCTTCTGGACGTGTTTTATCTCTAGATTCTAGAGTATTTTTTGCATGACA
The DNA here is from genome assembly GCA_033675545.1 of Elysia crispata. Lineage (NCBI taxonomy): Eukaryota > Metazoa > Mollusca > Gastropoda > Plakobranchidae > Elysia > Elysia crispata. The sequence continues at coordinate 774,973 of JAWDGP010003792.1, forward strand.
TTCTAAGTATTGTCTGCAGGTGTTATAAGTGACACTTTTGGCTCAATCTCTGCAGCAATCTATGTAACTCATATATGACCTTGCAAACGCAAAAAAAACCCAAAACCCAAGAAACATACTCATACAAAATCATACAATTTAAAAATTCTGAGTGTTTTAAATAAAACTGTTTATGCCCAAAATATGAAAAAAATAATACTTTTAGATGAAGAGGCATACCACTTTACTGCTTTAAATAAACGCCTAAAAGATACTCTGCTTGGAAAAAAGAGTTTGAAAGAACCATGACAAGTTGAGCAGAGGGTTTGTGTGAAAGTTTTTGTGTTTTATTTTTCTTATTTTGTGATTCCCATCTCCCCCTATATTGATAAAATATAAACTATAAACAATTTTATTATAGTGTATAACGTAGCTTACTTCCTTCAAAAAACAAAAAGATCTGCAGAAACAAACAATAAGCTAAATCATAACATGGACTCTATATCTATAAAAAATAAACAAAATAAAAACTATAAATTTCTCTATCGTTAGATGTTAATTTCTATGTTGTTTAACTGTTTTTACCAGCTGTTTCATTAAAACAACTTTTTCTCTCCTAATTCTCTACTCTTTGTGCTGCAGCATTGAGGATGCCAAACAGAAGACGGAGCATGACAAGAGGATGAAAGAGGCGGAGCAGAAGAAGAGAGACGTGCGGAAGAAGATCAACCAGATGAGGAGGCAGTTCAAGACAATCCTGGAGCAGAACGAGAACATGCCGAAACATCTGCAGCTGAGTAGACAGGTGTGTGTTACCGCATGGACACTTTTGCTTTCTTGTTATTGCTGTATGTAGCAGAAAATGTGAAATGCTTATTCTCAGTTAAAAAAAAAAGGAAAATAATGAGTATAATGTCATAGTGACTATCATGCTTAGAGACAATATCAAGCACTGAGTATGCTAAAGATAGTTCTGTTTAGATGACATTTTACTCTCACGAGTCTCTGTCTATGCATGAAGTTTTCAGTGTATCTTGATAGCAAAGGAGTTTTCAGTGAACATATATGACCCTTAGTTGTCATAGCTGGTGCTTCTCCAGCCACAACGCTTATAATGTATTGTACACTGTTTGGTATAGTGCAACACGGGCATTCATACTTATTAAATCTTTTTTTTTATTATGGCTATAGTGCCCCCCTATGGCAGACCGACGTATTTGACAAAAACCTGTTTTCGAATTTTTTTTGGATAAACTGACTATTTAAAGTATTATCCAACTTGAGTAAATGGCCGAGCAAGGTATCTTCATTAATACTTTAAGTTTTTGTACTTGTCAAATCAACGTATCTAAAGTTTTTTATCCTGAGGATCAAATATTTTTTGCATTTTTCCCTAAAACACAAAGTCTGTCGATACGTCGATTTGCCTTTTGGGGGCAATAAGGAGTCTGCATTGTTCAGTTTGTAATCCGAGCCACTGTAATAGGAGTGTTGTGAAAAAAGTCTGTTCACTCTTTGACCTCAGTGTCTGTATAAAATTCTTATTGATTCTTTTTTATACAATATGGAAAAAAAAACAAAAAAAAACTTAAACATTCAGTTCTGTTGATCTTAATTTCTTTGGTCTTAAGTTTCATTATCAACAAGAGAGAGAAAGATAGAAACAAGCAGGGAGATTCAGAAAAAGTGTTTGTGGGTAGAAGGAAGGAGGAAAAAAGAAAACAGGCTGACTGAGACGCAGAAAAAAAAGTCTTCTCTAAGCATGTTCTTTCTTGTGAAGAAAACTTATGTCTTTTTTTTGTTTCCAGGAATTTGAGATGGATCGGGAGATCAAACAGGAGCTTCACCAGCAGACGGCAGAGAAGGTTGACCTTGTCAGAAGAGAGTTAGCGTGGGACTCAGAGAAACTAAAGATTTCCCTGGAGAAACTCCGCAAACGGTGAGAGAAATTGGGAAAAAAAAATAACTGTCCAAGATCATAATGAGTTAGCCAATTGACGTAAGGATTTGGTGCAGATTTTCTTAGAAGACTATAAGCATTTTAATTTTCTGCCAAGGTTTGATACAATCAATCTCTTAATTATGAAATCAGTTGTTTTTATTTTTTTGTTTAAATCTAAAGAAATGGTTCTTTCATAAGACTTACATTGTTTAAGTTACCTGAAGGACCTTATATGGAGGCAGCGGCTCTCCTTTAAGTCAATGATTGGGCCGTTAGATAGTCCAGCCATATTAGATAGGATCAGACTTAACTACCAGATAGTCCAGCCATATTAGATAGGATCAGACTTAACTACCAGATAGTCCAGCCATATTAGATAGGATCAGACTTAACTGCCAGACTTAACTGCCAGATAGTCCAGCCATATTAGATAGGATCAGACTTAACTGCCAGATAGTCCAGCCATATTAGATAGGATCAGACTTAACTGCCAGATAGTCCAGCCATATTAGATAGGATCAGACTTAACTACCAGATAGTCCAGCCATATTAGATAGGATCAGACTTAACTGCCAGATAGTCCAGCCATATTAGATAGGATCAGACTTAACTACCAGATAGTCCAGCCATATTAGATAGGATCAGACTTAACTACCAGATAGTCCAGCCATATTAGATAGGATCAGACTTAACTGCCAGATAGTCCAGCCATATTAGATAGGATCAGACTTAACTACCAGATAGTCCAGCCGTATTAGATAGGATCAGACTTAACCAGAGAGTCCAGCCATATCGAACCCACATCCTACTGCTCAACAGTTCAACACACCACCAACTGTGTCGAATTCATGCTCAGAGGGACCTCCAAGAAGGATGTTGTTACAAATTTGACAACTGAAGCTGTAGGGAAAAATTTTCCTTTTTTTTCTTTTTTGTTGAAATTTTAACTTTAAAAATGATTCTTAATGCCATCAGGTTCAAAGACGTCGTTGAATGTGAACGCATTGTAGTTCGGGCATTCACCACACCCCATGAGGTCACAAGCTTCCGAGCGTCCAAGCTGTCAGACGATTTCTACCAGCTAAAGGCAGACTTTGAAAGGAGGAAGACGAAGCTTCCAACCAAGGATGATTTCAGTCGTGACCCGACCAAGGATCTTGGTGCAGGTGGGTCTATTGTAATTGTTATATACATATATAAAGGTGTTTTTTTCTTTTTTTACAAACTTATAAGAATTACTTGTTCAAAGTGGTGTAGTGGACATCGAAAGTAAAAGAAAAGGATGATGTAGCCGTAATATTTCCACATTTGCATTTCATAATCAACAACAATGATTTTCAAGGAAAAAGTCTGCCACAAAGTTGATTAGTCCAGGTCTGCAACAAATTTTGTTTCAATGCAAAAATCAAGAGCCTAAGTTTAGATCTAGCTCCAAATACAGAGAGAGATTTAAAAAAAGATGCTGTGATTTACATGTTGGGTTATTTCATTGCCAATATAGATTGAAAGTAAAATGCACGTATTCTCGTGAAAATTTCTTGTAGAGTCAAGTATCAAAGTGTAAAAAGAAAAAAAATATCTGTATATATAATATCAAATATATATTCACACACACTCTATCTAGATCTCCCTTAAATTCTATTATCCTTTTTGTTATCCCCTTTGTTTCTCTCACTATTTTATTCCTTTTTTTAGTATCTTCTTCTTATGTGCGGGACTCTCTTGGTCAATCTCCATTGTTCTTCTTCTTCCTGTGCATTTACATTATTTATTGTTATCACATTTTGTTTCAATCTGTATGTTTCTTTGTAGCCTTTTTTCTCATGCTATATCTCCTCTCTATCTCTAACTTTATCCATGTGCTAATTATATGAATGGGAGTGATATGACACTTTATGTTTTTTTTTTATTATACTGTGTTTTTCTCTTTTTGTGTGGACTTCATTGCATTGTGCTTTGCAGCTGACATTCTTCATCTTTCATTTCTTGTCTTCTTTTTTGAATTTTTCTTATTGTGGAGTCTAAGAGTTCCCCACCCTGTTCTCTCAGGAAACCCAAACCAAATCTATGTCTTTTCACCAAAAGCTATGTTCCTTTTTTGGAAGTCATGAGTTATGTTCATCGATCGAAAGCATTTTGAAGATCTAAGCAGACCTAAATAATTTTGTAATAAAAGTTCTCTCATATGCTCAATTTATATTTCATCAAAATTTCACACTATTGTACATTCTTGCAGACCTTATCGCTTGATATGTGAACTAACAATTAAAGTAAAGTTCATGACTTCCATCTAGATATCATATCTCTGTGAAATTGCATTCCCATTTTTAAGGTATGCAATTATGCTCTAAATTGTGGTGCTTTGGAAGAGCTTTGCTTGCAAAGTGTCTACTTCCTCTATTTATGCTAACACAGTGTATTATTGTTATATAAATAAATACTGTGTCTATAATATTTTGATTGTCTGTTGTGTTAGTTAGTGGGTATCTGTTTCAAAATATGTTCCAATTAAACTACGCCTGTAATATGCTAAATATCAAATGTTCAGTTTTTTGTTCGACTGTATGTGATAGTAACCCTGGTGGGCTGCACTATGAAACAAAAGTCGGAAAATAATAAGAATAAAACAAAGTCTGTATAGCTATTTTCACAAGCAGGTAATAAAATCCTAAGTAAAATATTGGCCCAACTTATTTTTTTAAAGTCTGTAGCCTCTTGATGTGAAATAAATGAACTAAAATTAAGCAGCAAAAAGGTTAGAAAATCTCTATACAAAAAGATGTGAAAAGGAATTTTAGCGTGTCTCCTACAACAGAGAAATATCTTTTAAATTAGAATTTGCTGACAAATGGAATGGAATGTTTCTGTTGTATTAGGCAGTACCTGCAATGTTTTTACATTGACCCCTGATAGTTCTGACCCAACCTGTCAGATCTAATTACCATAGGCAGTACATCTACACCTGCCAGTCGCATGTTTAATTAAAATCCTAAGCAGAAACAGAGCTCTGTTCTAGAAACTAAATTCCTGCATCGAGCGCTAAAGTAAATAAAGTCTTGTTCTATACCTTTGATAATATTTTAATTGACACTTGACACACACAGTTTTACTGATTCTACTGTTTAAAATTGTCATAATCAGATGTCGCCTTCACAGTAGGGTATTTCTGTGCAAAAGTAAAAATGTAAGAGTTGTGAATCCACTGCGCTTTTATGTGCAAAAACATAAATCTATTTTTTTTTTTTAAGAGAACTATTTCCTTGCCCCAATCGCAACAAGAGAATCGATCTGAACAATTTCGTTTTCTGTCCATAATAATGATACCTGAATAATTCGATTTTACATAAAAGAAAATAAAAACTGGCTTGGTTGGTTTGTTGCGCGTTAAGCGGTCAAAGGGAAATAACAATTAAAATTATAAATTTTCATTGTTACTCCCCTTTGACCACAACTCGAGTTAGTTTACAAAATATTTATTAAATAAAAAGTCAACTAAACTGATTAACACCTTTAAGAGGTCTAAACACAGCAATGAGTTAATGCTTGGGCTTAACTGGAAAAATACCCTTTATTCAGGACATTTTGGCTGTTTTGGTACGATGTCTGTAAAACACGGCTCTAGATCTACTCGTTTATTTTCATTGTTACTTCCCTTTGACCGTATGTCGCGTTTATAAGTCGAAAGTAGTCCGAAGAACTCGTTCATTTTCATTGTTACTTCCCTTTGACCATAACTCGAGTTAGTTTACAAAATATTTATTAAATAAAAAGTTTATGACGCTATTTAACCCCTTTAAGAGGTCTAAACACAACAATCAGCAAATGCTTGTGTTTAATTTTAAAAATACCCTTTATTCGAGGACATTTCGGCTGTTTTGATACGATGTCCTCAAAACGCGGTTCTAGATCTACCCGTTTATTTCCATTGTTACTTCCCTTTGACCCTATGACGAGTTTATTTCCAAATGTTATGTTTCTGTAAGTTGAATGTAGTACAGACTACTCGTCCAGAAAGTTGAATGCAGTACAGAATACTCGTCCAGAACGTTTAATGTAGTACAGAATACTCGTTCAATTTCATTGTTACTTCACTTTGACCATCTGACGAGTTTATTTTCAAGACGTTTTATTTTTTTTTTAAGTGATGTTCAGGCGAATTGAAATTGATACCGAGCTCTTATGTTTTGACGAGCTCTGTGTTTTAAACATGGCGATCCTATTGCGGTAGTATGAAAAAGAAATGACCCCCTGCCCCCTGAAAAAAAAAAAAAAACTAAAAAAAATGCTGTCGTAAAATGACTTCAGATAGAGAAGACACGTCTGTATGTGTACGTGTGTGAGACCGCGCACTCAAAGTGTTTGTGTATGTGGGTTAAAAATATTATGGTCAGACGCTAGCGTGCTTCTTTACGTAGATTTTACATATAGCATAACACGAATGGTTTAATTAAAGCTAAAAAATTTCCATCTATCTTTGCCGTTCTCTTTTTTTATTCTCCTTTCCTTCGCTCGTAACTCTATTTTATCCAAAAAAAAATTAATAAAAGTCGAATTCTCACCCTTTGGCTATGATCAAAGTAAAAAGACGCAAAGAGAGAAAGAAGATGGAACGGGGTGAAGTGAGAATGGGAATAGGGCGGAAACAGAGAGAGAGAGAGGGTAGAGATGCAAATAGGGTATAAGAAAGATTCAAAAGACGAAGAAAGTATCTGAGTGATGGATACATAGAGGAAAGGATAATATACAGAAGGAGAGTGTAACATACAGGGAGATAAAGAGTAATACTAGACATGTAGAGAGTAATGCAGTGGTAAGAAAGAGAGAGAGGGAGAGCGCTAGATCAGGATGAGTGAGTCTGCAAAAAAAAGAAGGTGATTTTAAACAATAAATCCAATACAGAATGCGCTGTGATAAAACTTCATCGTAGATTTACCATATAGGGTTTATCTTGAAAAATGCTTTGCCGCTTAATACGCTTAAATAAATATTATTTATATGGCATCTGAATTAAACTTGATTTACGCCATGTAACTTGAAAGCTCCTTAATCACTTTTGTCAATAGAGACAAGGGCCATGGGATGAACATTTTTTGTCACAAAAAAAAATACACTTTTAAATTTTATTACATATTATAAAACAGTTCTTTTTTAAAACAAAGGAAGGAACTTTTTCTATTTTCTTTAAATAAAATAAAATACAGGGAGGAATATTTTTCCAAACAAAAAATTATTCATTTTATTAAATAATTTAAAAATAGACAGAATTTTCTCTCTTAACACTTCCCACACCAAACATTACGCAATTTCGAAGAAGAAAAAAAAAAATACAATTTTTGTCTCCCTTTGGTCCTCATCTCTCATCTTCATAATACGGCGTGTTTCTGCTAAACTGTAGCAAAACGCCTCTCCCGTCTCGAAGGCAGGGCGGAACTAAAAAGGATGAAGGCCCCAACTTCACCAACCAAGTGGGTGTTTGGGATTAGAACCCGCGAAGACATCTCGTCCACTGGATATCTAGGCGGAGTCACTAACCAAACAGCCACCCGGCGCTCCACGCTGGCGGGCCATTCATAGCAGTAGCTCAGTGAACACAGTTATTGGTAGTGGGGCTGTTTATTATTATTCAAAACATTGCACCATTTCATTATGATGGGGTATTGCTGTGGGCAAAGAAAACAAGTGTAGATAGAGATTTCCAGTTTAACGTAAGTATTGGGATGTAAATATTTATCTCCATTTATGCTAAGATTCAGACTTGCTGCTAATGTTGAGAACTCCGAGGTGCAGGAATTTTTAGCTAAGTGTTGTCCAAATCAAAGCGAATTTTGTTTATTATTAGGGAAATGGCTTGTCACCCTAATGTTTTGCTCTTTGTCTCGATAGTAGTAGTGGCTGTTGTTTCAGTTCTCCTTGTAATAATGGTGTTGGTCTGAAAGCAAGTGTTTTTGTTAAGTGTCATTAGTGTTCGATATTCTGTCCAAAGTTCATGTGAATTGAAACAGACTGACAGAGACAGACAAAGTGTTTGTGAATAGAAGAGAGAAACAGACTGACAAAGCAGAGAGAGTGTTTCTGAGTAGAAGAAAGAAATGAAAAGAGAAACAGGCTGATAGAGAGAGTGTTTGTAAGTACAAGAAAGAAATGGAAAGATATATGGTATTACCGAGGCCTGAAAAGTGTTTGTGAATAGAAAAAAGAAAAGGAAAGAGAAACAGAAAAAAGTCCTCTCTGGGCATTGATTCTTATATTTCTAAATCCCCAATCCACAGGCCAGCGGAAGTTGCTTGAAGGTGGAGGACTGGCTGATGATGGCCTGGAAGGAGGCGCAGGGTCAAAGGTTACAACCACTCTGAAGGGCAGCATGGGTGAGAGAGTAAACAATGCCCTGCAGAAGGTGGAAGAGAAGAAAAAAAAGAGAGCAGCTAGGAGAGCTCTGGTAGGCAATACATGTTTTGTTCTGTCTTTTTATTGTTTGGCTTTGGTTCCTTTATTTCTTGCTTTTTAGGGCATGGTACATAGCGAACTCAAAGAGAAAAACTTTAAAACAAAATTGCAAATGCTAAACATTGATAAGCAACCTTGTCTTAGTTTAAGGTTCCAAATAAATAGAACTTATGACTCAGACTAAGTGTTTAAAAATAAAGAAATGCCTGATACTGCTCATGTCCATCATGAAAAGAGAAATATTCAAAACTTTGAAAAGAAATTTCTTGCTCCAGTTTTATCCTAATGCTTCACTATACCCTTATATTTCCATAGCACCAGGTCTCCCACTGAAACTAATCTTACATTTTGCCTGACCTCTCTTCCTCGCAACTGAAAAATTACTTACATAAAGCTTACAAAGTATCATTAGCAGGATATTACATTATTACAATAAAATTTTTATTTAGGGTAAAAACTGTCAGATCACATTTTCAAAACATGTTGACGTAGTAAATCCTTTTTTTCTTTCTGCACAGTGGGAAGAGCTTTACTCCCGCAAGCCAGATGACGATTATGAAGATCCTCAAGATGTTGCGGCTATCAAGGAGGCGCAGGAGAACATGGGAGATTACAAGCTGAAGACTGCTGCAGACTACGTGGTACCAGATCACCTCAGGATGAATGTGGATAAAGCCAGGGGGAGGCTGCTCTCTATCAAGGACATGGTGAGTCATCAGATTTATCTCCCATGAAAAGTGGATTTGTTTCAATTCCAGCTTCACTCACAAAAATTGTAAAATCCTCAGCAAAGATGAAATGAAATTTAATCATATTTTTTAAAATTGTTACACCAAGCATATTTTGAGGAAAAAAATTCATTTTCACAAAGCTTCAAACTATAATGTATATTATTATGGAACAGGTGAGTAACTTTGTTTTTGATTCTAAGAGATCTTTACAATAAATCCTCTCTCACACACAGATCCACGAATACAAATACGACTTCAACGTACGTCTGCTGGCATTACGTGACAGAAAGATTCAGGTGATTGACCAGATCCGAGATATCGTGACCAAACTGCACAACATTCAGACCAAACTTCAGCAGGATAAACATTTGCCGATTCCACCAGTGCCTGAACTTCATGCCGACGAGATGCCAGAAAGGTGAGATATAGAGGAAGCATACAAGTACTTGCTCAAAGCGATTTATGGGATAGTAAAATGTTGAAGCACAATTTCATACTCTACTGTACCTTAATGATTATATCACTATGGTCATAAGCAGGATCATTTGTGTTTTGCTATTTGTTACAGAATTCTGGAGTACACCCGTGAAACTCTCAAGCAGTTCAAAGTCCAGTACGACTTGAAACAGAAGCAGGCTAAGACAGGTGGTGGAAGTGGAGGTGGAGATGGTGGAGGCTTCGGATTCGGTTTTGGCGGAGGAGACTCTGGTGGTGCTCCGCCGCCTGCGGAGAAACAGGTTGGTTGGGTTGTCATTGTTGATGTTGGTGGTGCCATTTTATTTTTACATTGCAAGATTATGAGAGCACGGATCTTTGACCAATCGCATGTATTCTGGCTGTGGAAATAAAGAAATTATCGATAATTTATTGCTATTAAAAGAACGCTGTTCATATCTAAGAATGGAAATACTAATATACATATAATTATTTTGGGGAACGTTGTATCTTCTTCATTTTGAAGATCCTAATATTTTTAATTACCATTATCATTTGAAGAAAAGAAATGAAATTAAACATAGACTGATTTATATCTTGTTAAAGTGGAGATCAGCTGCGCTGTTCTCCCCCCACTTACACACACTTTCCTCCCCTCTGCCTGACAGCCAACTGCTCTGAGTCCTCCCCCATCAAAACAGCCCAGCACGCTGGACAGAGCAAAGACAGTGGATGGAGGAGAGGAGGATCATGAGGATGAAGATGGAGAGAAGAAAGAGGAGGAGAAGGAGGAAGAAGATACCATGACTCCTTTAGAGAGAAAAATTTACATCATTGACCAAATCAGGTATAGATATATACATGAAAACTTTATCAAAACAAGGCTTTCATTTTCATATATCCATCTCTGTTGTGATAAATTTCTTGTTCATAGATGTAATGTGTTACTGGTTTTAAAAAAAAGGTGGTGCTTGGTAGTAAATCAGTTTTTACTTGGGATATCAAGTTTCATGTCAGGAAGTCACTGCCTCTATAGTCTTCAGCAAAACTTATAAGTGTCAAAGATACAAAAAGTACTACTGAATATATGGTCCAAATGGCATTTAAAATAAATAGATTAGTGTGTCTGAACGCTTAAGAATTAGCTTCAGTAAACTTGTATGTGAATAAAAGAAATTGTGTTTTGTCAGTGTTGCTGTACCTTTGACATTTCCATTCAGAGCTATGTTGCTTCAATGAAAATTAATCTGTATTCTGTTTTTCCAAGGCTGGAGTATGAGCAAGGCAAGCTGCTGCAGGATATCCGCGAGGTGGTGGCCAGGTTTGATGCTGAGCTGAGAATTATACGACATGACAAGTTCCGCATGGACATTGTCATGAAGGATGCTGACCTCAGGTGAGATGGGGGATGAGAGAGGTAAAATGATGAACAAAAGAAAAATAGATAGAGAGAAATGATGTGACAGTAAGGGATAGAGGGATGTTAGGGAGAGAGTGTTTCTGGTTTCAGGAAGGGTGAAACTCTTTTGTGGAAATGTTGTTGAAGGAAGTTGAAAAAATGAACTAAATTGAGATAGATCCTTTTCTTGTGTTAACGTTTTTTTCTTTTTCCTCTGTCATTTGTTTCTACAGGCAAGTGACGCTGTTTGAAGAGCTTGTGCTGCTGAAAGAGTATGAGATACGAGAAGACATCCTGGCGGAGAAAGTCGCCAATAAACAGCAAGAAAAACTTGACATGCAGTCTAAGGTGAGAATATAAAGCATAGATATGTTGTCCTGTCTGTGTGTGAAATCAGTTTTTAAAAGTTGTCTTGCGCGGTATATATCACAGGTAACATAATTTCTCCTAAATCAGTCTTAAAAACTTTCAATGATTTTTGTATAAAACATAAACTTTGATTAGAGTTAAAGCTTCATGAATCTTTGAAAAACAAGCTAAATAATAAAAAAAAACATTGTTTTTATGAACTATGCTTTTATCAATAGACAAACTTGTCATTAAAAAAAGGCCTCTTGTTTGCTGATCCATTGTTCACCTCCCCCAATTCCTTCCCTTTGCTTGTAGATGCTGGAGGTTCAAGGCAAAATCGACTCCAAGAAGAAGGATATAGAGAAACTGCAGGAGAAAGAGAAATCCCTGATGGCGTCCTTCACCCAGTCGCTTGGAGAGAACAACAAGTTTGCAGACTATCTGACCAAAGTCTTCAAGAAACGAGTCAAGAGGACTAAGAAGAAAATGACTGAGGAAGGAGGTTGGTTGGAGATGCTTATCATTAACAATAATTTTATATTACTTCTTAATTATCTATATCAAAGTCATGTCTTGTGTCATGTATTCACCCACCGTCTTAAGTTTAAATCTAGTACTTCCATTAATTTAAAGATAAAGGCATATCTTTTTGAAAAAGTTAATAAGTCTACTTTGGATAAGCAGTTGTTGATGTTAATTTTTGTGTGGGTGTGTTTAGAATCTGATGAGGATTCCGACGAAGACTCCAGCGATGACTCTGATTGGGAGGAAAGTGATGAGGAGTCTGAGTCCGAGGTCGGAGGATTCGACTTGGATGTATGTCCTCCAGGATGTGACCAGGTGAGAGAAATTGAAAGATAATGAAAAAATGGAATTGTATGCATATACATACTTTCAACCTCCATACAGAACAGAACTGAAGAACTCTCATTAAAAAACTTATTCTTGAGATAACATTTTGTTTTTGCACAAGGAAAGCTCTACTACTTTCATCTTCAAAAATTCTTTTACCAAATTTACATGCAAATAGCATTTTATTTACTCAATATTCCCTTTTCTGTAGAAACTATATGATGACACGTGCACCTTGAGAGAGAAACGACTGGACAACGAGGAAGCTCTCGCAGAGGAGAAGAAGAACCAGGATGCTCAGAAAAAAGAACTGGAGAGTCTCCAAAAGAAAGCCAAGGTTATCGATTCTCAGCTCAAGACAGCCCAGAATGACCTTGAAGACTTTCAGGTTGGCACCAACTTGCAGTTTTGTCAATAATTTCAATAGCATATTCTGCATTTATCATCAAAACATTTGGTTCCCCCCCCCCCCCTCAAATTGTTGATAACTTGGGGAAAACAAGAACTCTTCATCTAAAGGAGTCTCTTTATTTTATTTCAAATCACAGTAAATATCAACACTGCTGAATGCATAAACTTTAATATTTGACAGAATTCAGCAGAAGGTAAGACAAACCAATAGTTCATTGGTTTGAGCTACCAAGTTAAAATCATTTAGAAGATGATAGGTCATATATTCAAGCAACTCCCTCATCACTTGTCCCTCCTGCCAACAGTTAGAGAAGCAACAGAAATTGAATGAACTGACGGTAGTGGCTACTCTGAAGCTACATCAGGTACAACATGTGACCAACGGTGGCCTGCATCATGACCTCAGTCCGACCCTGGTATTTGCTTCAGGTGGAGTTGTTCGTCTTCAGCATCGCATCAAGGAGCTGGAGCACGAGAAACTCTCACAGAAGAAACAGATGAGGTGAGTGGTGACTGCTGGCCTGAAAAGCTAATAATACTCTCTTGTCCTTATGTTATAAATCCTTGAAGAGGAAAAATGTGAACACATATAGTAGTATAATAATCACATTATTGCTATTTTTCAATGATATTTGCTGTGTGGCTAGTTTGAGTTTCGATTTGGCAATTGAGAAAAAATGCTCATGAAAGCCAACAGAATTATGTAGACTATAGTTTTAGACCAGTACCAATTCTTTCTTCTTTCTTCAACATCCTATAGAGAGTCCCGCAAGAAACATGTTCAGCTGATCAAGGACCGGCGTATTTTCGAGGCTCAAATCTCCGACATGGAGGAGACGTGTTCGGAGATGATGCTTGCCAAGTTTGGCTGCATGGTTGACCTGGAAAAGATAGAGACGGTCACCGTGAACCGAGCCATCGAGGAGCTAAAGGAGAAATTGCGGCAGACGGAAATAGACTGTTCTATGGAACTGCAGTCGTATGATGTGAGTACGATGATAACCTTGCCCTAAACTTCTTTCCCCTTTTTGTTGGTAATTCTGGTCCAAACTAGGGTAGCTTGATATGAGTACCACATATATGTCTTATAGTCAGTATGAAAGAAGCAATGTTTGATGCATGACTTTAACTTTGTTTTGCAATAGACTCAGAACATATTTATTTGCAACCATTCCAGAAGTTTTTTTTTAATAAAAGGAAAATTTATTTGGATGCTTGTTTTTTATTTTATTCTTAAAACTTACTTTAAGTTTAATAACCAGCTTAAATGAAAGTATCACTTGTCAAAAAAACAGACAATCCATCAAGAAAAAGCAATCAGTAGGGTGTTAGCTTGTAAGTTGGAAGCTGTCCTGAAGAGAATGCAGGGTTACAGACACAAAGGTTGCTTTACATATTTCAGCTCTATTATTGGCTTTTGTTGTAAAGTTTTTATTACCGTTAATCAATATAAAATTTCTGTTTTCAGGAGGAGATAATGAGACGCAAGGAGCGCATCACTAACCTGGTGAGGGATAACACCCAGCGCTTGACACAGCTTGCCATGATGCTAAAGGAACAGAACCAGTACACCGACTCTCTTGACAACCGCCAGAAGAAAGTGGTGTGTAAAACTCTTGAAGATTTATCATGTATGGAAAGATTAGAAACTGCTTTTTCTTCACTTGTTTTCTGCTTTCCTAGTGTTAAATACTGCAGTATTGATAAACTCTAATTTAACTGACCCTTTGTTAATGCGAAGATTTGCTTCTGACCATACAATAATCTATGGCCCAACCAGTATTTATCCAGTGTTCTCTTTGTGGTTCAGTATCATTTTTAACATACATCTTTAACCCTCCCTCAGGGTGCCGACTTCACTGGCCAGCGTAAGACAGACGTACGGGAGAAGCAGCGGCTCATCCAACTGGTGCAGCTCCAGGCACAGGAAATTGACGCTCTCAAAGAGGAGATAATGCTGCTCTCTAGGAAAGGAGGACACATTCTGCCTCCTGCTCAGCCTCCAACATTCAACCGCCACTTGGACTCCCAAAGTTAGTTTCCAGGATTGCCAGTTTTTTTTCAAGAATTAAAAGAAAGTATTTTTTATACTGGTAGGGTAAATTTTTGCCATGATAAAACTTTAGAGGAGTGCTGATATGCGAATGAACTACTTAACATTGATGACATATACGTAAATTATTTAGATTTTATTATTTTTCAAAGATATTTGATTTTGCTATTTCTAAACAAAACTGATCATTATAAACGAAACATATGTAATAAAATACCCATTTATTTTTTTGTTGTGGCTCTAGTGATAAATTGATCAATATGACAGAGATGAATGTGCATTTGATATGCAAAAAGCTTGCTACATTATTTGAATCACTGTATAATGTGTGATATGGTTATGTTCTTTCAAGAAATTTGATATTATTATAGAATAAAGACTGCCCTTTTTGATAAAACTGCATGTTCAATATTGAGGCTTGTATTAAACAGCTGGATAAATTATGGATTAATTTGCTTTAAAGCATTTAGAAATACAAGTAACAGTGCTAATACAATTGAATATTAAATTCTTTAGATAAATGGAGATTTGTAAAGAAAGCAAGAAAACAATATTATATATTTACAATTTTATTTAGACATTGTACTTGAAAGGATTTCTCATATAGTCATCTCAGCAATTATCAAATGTGCATTTTAAGATCTTCATGTATTATTGTGTAATCTTAACAATTTTGATAATTATAGAGAAACTAGCTATATTGTCATTTCTACATTCATACAGTATGTTTTTGTCTTTGCAAATAAACTATCTTTTAACATTTTGTCTACCATTATTTATGAAAAAAAAAATATTACGCACACCTCTGTACTAGCTATTATCTACCTTTTTCAAAATTTGTTACACGACAGAATATTTGATTTAATACAGCGCATTCGCTACAGTACAGACATAAACATCAAGTTTTATTCAACTCAAGAAAACAAAAAATACAAAATTGCAAAAGTTGCGAAAGACAGGGCAGGAATTATTTACAACATTCATTGATAAGAAATAGAATTATGCATTCATTGGTATGGTATAATTTGTCACATCTTGCTCCTTGCTATATGGTACTATTAATGAACATCGTCAAGAAATTATTGGTTGAACTCACATTCTATTGACAGGTAGATAACAGAGGCTCCTCTCAAAATACCATATTCGCTCCAATAGTAGCGCCGGACGCGTGAAAATGAAGAGAGGGGGTGCGTCTAATGGAATGTTTTGGATGACTTTCTTCAAAGACAAAGTGCCGCCGTTTCCGCCGTCGCCGCCCTCCCCCTCCCCTTCTCTAGTTAGTTTTAGAGTGCCATGGTTGGGTGTCATTCCAGTCCGATGACTAGGAGGACTGCAATAGTCCAGGACATTAACCTCAGACGCCTTTGACATCCCCAATTTGAGATGACAATTGCAGTATCATAGTCATTCATTGTTTACATGTGTTGTCTGTTGTTATCATCAGATCTATCGCTTAATAAATGTTTTGAGTTTGAGTTTAATAAGAATCTTTTGTTCTCGAAAGTGGTGTTTTTTAAGTGTTGCTTGGATGGGAAAAAGGGGGGGGGGGGGGCGTTTATTAGAGATGGCGCTACTAATGGAGGGAATACGGTAGGCTAAAAAAAATCATTTTTACTGATACTGTTATGGAGGTTTGAAATATGCACGCAATAAGACAAAGCAGAATTACATGATTTCCCATATTAAATTTTTGTAAAACATGGATCAATATACTGATTAGCAATTGTAACATATCTTGTAATTTTATGGATGCAATCCATGATATATCATTGTGTGGTATTGAACATAAATGAAATTTATACTTTTTCTCTCTATTACCAATTAAAACTTTTGCAAGATACGATGGAACAACTATTATTATATAGAGCCTAAAGTAATAATTGCTAAGGTGCAGCAAATGTTTTTTTCATCGGCCTTTATTGCAAATTCTTGAAAAAAAATAAGAGGGCAGGCCCCTGCAAACTTTGTCCATTCAGCTATCTTAGAAAGCATGTAATGATGATGCTTAGGTTATTTTCATTACTAATAATTAATCTTTTGCAGATCCAGTTTTATATTGAACATCAATTAGAGCTTTATTGTATTGTAGATCTAGATGCAGATTGAGATCTAAACCTGGCTTAAATACAATTATGAACAATTTCTCGTACCAAAAAGATGTAGACATGATTGAGATCTAAACCCTGCTTAAACACAAATACAATTAATTTCCCTTATCAGACAGATCTAGACACAAGATTGAGATCTCCACCTAGCATAGCTACAAATACGATCAATATAATGTTGAGATGTCAATTTAACCATGAAATATTTGCAAGCTATGCCACTAATGAATATTATTTTAAATAGCTCACATAATCTTGCAACATACATAAGTATTCAGCAACTCGGAAAAAAAAGGTGCATAGCTAGGTTTATCTCTCAACCAATCCTACAGTTGTGTTAAAAAAATTGAAATTGAACTAAGTAGGCGATTTATTTTATTCAGTAGAAGTGTGGTACTTTTGTCAACCCTCGATGTACAAATAAGTATAAATCAGTTTTAATAGCTATTCGAAATGTGGAGGCACAAATTTACCCCTGAAGTATGAATGGGGTTTAAATGTCACATTTGCGTTGGATCAATGATGAGTTTTTTGTATAAAATGCTTCATGAGCAGTTATAATTACAAATTGATAAAGCTGCCTACAACCTCTAGAAATGCCCGTGAACATTATTATCGCGGCGGAGCCCCCTGATTCGACCGATCTCCTCCGTCAGAGCCAGATTGCGCCGCGCCAGAGCTTCTGTATGCTGCTTAAGGTAGCGTATCATGTCTGCTTGTTTCTCCATGACTTGGTCAATGTAGTTCTCATTCCTGGGGAAAGATATGTACATTCCTATTTGAAATAATAATAATAAAAAAACAAAACTTAACAGTCTCAAGGAGGGCAAAGAGGAATAATCTCTGTAGATGACACTAACAACACAACTTTTAATTCATGAGATAAAAGCCATGAGTTATGAGAAAGGCTGCTGATTAGGATCTGGTTACGACGTTTACAAGATTTTCTTTTTTTTTGTTGGGAGCATGCAGGCCATGAGTATCCATTTTTGCTTTTTAAAGCAATGTGCTTTACTGTTACTTACATATGAGCAGTTAAATAAAAAGTTTAAAGGTATATGAACTTGTAGTTTTAATAAATTTTGTTTGCGTCTACATTTTTCTTCAAGTTTCAATAATAGTTTAAAGAAAACAATGAAACAGATATCAAATTGAAATGTTCAATAGGTTGATATTGATTGGATCTTCTCTGCTTGGCAGGCATGGACAACAGAATTGTTAGTTGATCAGTTGCACAAGGATGTGTTTTTTTATCATCAGTTCGCTGGTGCGCTGATTATAATGGATTTTAAAGCAAGCTCTCTCATGCATTTGTTTCTTTGCTTCAACTAATGTACTTATTTTAAAGGTTTTTGGAGTTATTTCTAAAAGCTGTTTAGTTGTTGTTCATCAGTTATTGCGTCACTCACAAGTAACATGTCCTTTTGTCAACTGGTTGAGCTCTCTAAGTAGCAAGGCTTTCTTCCTGTTACATACAGACTTTTCAAACAAAAAAAAAAATTGGAAACACGTAATCTGCAATTTTTCTTTTGAAGTTTCCCTGACTTCTCTCTTTTAAAATTTTGAAAATCATCCTCAAGTGTCATAAGGCTTTGGATGTTGCACTATCCTCACCTAGCATTTCTACTTGCTAATGTGGAGCAATAGTCATGGGAGTTACCTTGAGAATCAGGTAACTTTGTAGAAGTTGTCAATATTTTCTTTCTCAAAATTAATTAGTTTCTTATAAAGAAGATTCAGAGCCAAAATTCTTGATATCTGAAATGTTAGCAGTGCAGTTAACACATATAGAAGACGAACGAAAGTGTGTAACACCACGATCAATAGTCACATGACAAAGTATACAAATGTCTCTTGGTTCCTTTTATATCATAACATATTCAAAATAAAAGTATTTTCTTCCTTAAAGAAATTTTTTTAATTATCAAAACAGATATTGTGTGAATTTTTCATTGTATGCAAAATAACAAAAAACAAATGAGTAGTTTTTAATACAAGGACGTACAAGCGAGGATAATAACTAACGGAAGATAGTTTTCTCATTAAAAATAAATTTAAAGTACAAATTTTTTTTGTAGCATCAGTATTGCGTAGAGAAGAGAACATTAGATATTATAGACAATTTTTTTCTTTCACTTAAAATTAATGATCAAATTAGGTAATTCATATTGCAGAGCTCTGCAATCTATGAAATACATTTTTAAAATTTTCAAAATCAGCCCGTAAGATAAAAAAAAAAAATTGGACTGCTTAGTGAATTTTCTTGGCTTTGTAACAATAAACATAGACATTTTTGCAAGTTCTATTTCAAAGCAATCATACACCATTCAGACTTCATTCAGTTGTGAGACAATTCTATGGTAGAGAAGGAAGGTGTGTAACCAAATTTTTTTTGTGTAAGCCACCAAAAATAATAAAGAAAAATAATGAAATATACAAGAAAATTTATTGATTTTTGTTTCAGCCCAATTTCTTTGACATGTAGGTTTTAAGTTTTCTGATTGTATTGTGCAGGAAAGCAAAACTGTGACTCAGGAAGGAAATTTCACCAAAGTACAGGAATGAAAGATTAATGGGATGATAAATCCATTTTGTGTTTTTTGAACAAGCATTCATTCAATTATTCAAGTTATTTAAAAAAAATGAGCAAAACGCACACAATAAGATTGATAAGGAAATTATAACGAATCATTTCTGTGACTGATCAGTGTGCAAATAATTCTCTAGAAAATACATTTCATGTTAAAATGGTCCAGATTATAAATACGCCCCTATCTTCAGACTTAGATGTAAATGACAGGGAAAATTTGGTGTTTCTATTATAATTTTTGTGAGCTTTATAAGTGAATATCACTGTCTTTGATTAAGAGTTTCAAACACACACACACACACATATATATATATATATATATATATATGTGTGTGTGTGTGTGTGTGTGTGAGCGTATATATATATATATATATATGTGTGTGTGTGTGTGTGTGTGTGAGCGTATATATATATATATATATATATATATCGACTTACTTAGTCTGCTTTTTGGATGACGTATGTTATAAGAAAACACAGTTGTTGACCTAAGTTTTTCCTACATTTCTATCACAATTTTCGGTCCCTCTACAAGCATTCTTAAAAACGGATATGTTTTAGATTGTTTTTCCAAGTTTCATTTTCAATGCGTTTCAATATCTCCTTAGCCAGACGATGAATTTTCGTAAAATGAGCTCATTAGAAGATGAAAAGTCTATTCTGCCTTTGTAGAAAATTTCATATCTATTCATCTTTCTGTTTAGTTCCAACAACTACAACATATTGATGCGGTTTTCCAAAGCCTCTTGTTCCTTTTACAGTATGAAATTTCGTTAAAGCATTGCAGAGTTAGCTCAGTTACTGCAGTGTAATATTCATGTAATGAATCATCTCTGAATAAACTTACTATGCGGAACATTTTCCGAGTTATCCCGAAACTACTCGAAAAAAAGGCAAAAGTGAACACGGAAAACAAAAACAAACAGGATCCGTATGATCTTTGGCTTAAATTCTTTTCTTTCTATACCACAGTATTAATGAGCTTGGCTTGGCTTAGAACTAAAAATAAAAAAGACGTGTTATCAACATTGCTTTTGTGGAAGCCGCTCTATCAAGCATACAGGAAATTAATGCTGTGCATGCAGATTGATGGTGCAGATAGGATGAAGGGAAATTACATGAGTTCCGAGGCTAGGCTTAACAGATCAAACGACTGTTTTATACTCAAAGAGTAACTTTCTCAGCCAATTTAGTTGAACTTTCCGATCCATCATTTGGTGCTTGATCCCGAGATGTTCAGTGCATGCAAGATGTATTAGTCGCTTGGAGGATAAAAGTTTCAAGAGCGTGAAAAAGCAAATCGGCTTTCAGAGAAGAGGCTAGGACATTATAACAGAGTCAGATAGTCTTTAACTATTACTTCATACCATTGATACAAATACTGTTGAACCTTACCTCTCCTCCCTATCTGAAAATTGATTATTCTCCTAGGCATCGTTTTGAGATAGCACAGGGAACTTCAAAAGAGACCGTATATTTTATCTCAAATTGAATTCAGGTAAAAATGTCAACGTCATAGAGTCTGAGAAATTGCTAAAGGAATATGGGAACAACTGGACATGCTCCTCATTTGCGATGCAAAGATAAAACAATTTGAAGTTTGTGTGGCCCCAGTGGAAACCAGGAAGTCCCAAGGATTTAATGAATCTCGAAACAGAACTAGTGAAGACTTGATTGTGGGAAGAGAAGAGGCTAGAAATTTAAAGAACAGACAGGAGTATACAGAAAATGCCGTTAATATCAGACAGATGCTGTTACAGGTCACTACCGCACTGTCACGTTTAACACATCTGAACATGCTTAGAGGAGGAATGTATAAAATACATAGGTCTAGCAGCAAAGTATTAAAATCTACAGGAAAGATAATACATAACCGAAATTAAGTAGAAAGACTTATTTTCATAATGATGATTTTAATGCCTTATCTTTAGATCATTCCTTGCTTCGATCCAGAGAAAAGAGAAGCTAAGACTACTAGGCATCGCACTCTGAACGTATTTAAATGATTATAGCAATAAATTGTTAGCCGAATTCTATGCTTATTAATCACCCTTAAAAGCATTGAGATTTTCTTTAACTCTCTTTGATAATAAAAGAAAGATTTTTAGATATGGCTCAAAGCGTAACCATACTTAGTGACGGTCACAGTGTGAGAGTAACTGCCAAATTCTTTAACAACAAACTTCTAACCCTCATTTCATCAGAACAAATATGAATTGATTAGATAATTAGTGTAGAGCAAAGATCAAACTCTAACGAATTTATAAGTGTAAACTTGATAAAAATTCTTTCGTTTCAAATATTGTCGGTCTTAAATTAGTTTATTGGTTCGTTAGGTTCACTTTAAAATTTTATGTTTTTTAACCATTAAACCTAAAGACACCAAAAAACAACAACAACAAAAAAAAAAAAAAACGGTTTTACTGTCAATCCACGTTATCTTCAAAAAGTAATGATGAAAATTTACTTGGAATAACTTTTAATTTAGAGCTCAATTTACGAGATACATAAATCAAGGCACAGGCCTCGGTTGTATTAGGTAGCGGGCAGGTAAAATGACCTTTCGTGATCCACAATAAAATAAGGCACTCACGGCCGCACTCAAAAGAATCTGGACTCGCTAAAAATCTTGCTTGTGAAATTCACCGGTGTCATCTCAATATTTTTCTTTTTTTTTTTTCTAGTTTTTTAAAAATTGATCAGCTATACTCGAGCCTATCTCGCTTCATTTCTTTTCTATGGTCATCAGTGTGTACAACTATCTTTTGCAGGTCGAGAAAAATCATATAAGAAGATAAAGAAGAGGGAAAAGAAAAAGGGGTTGGAGAACAATCTCTTCTATGGTAGGATGGGTTAGACAATAAAATTTGATGGTGTCGCGAGTAAGGAGAAAAGACATTTATATTTTCTACAAACTTTTAAAAAGACGTTTATCAAAACAAAGTGTACCGATTTCTCACTTTTATTTCAGAGATAGAAGAATATGAGTGTAAGAAGAATGAGTCTGTATTAAATTGTTTTCCGATAGATGCTAGATCTAGATGTTGAGATGTAGGTTGTATTTTTAGTGTATGAAGACTTCCGTTTTTACTTGGTTTCCGAAATATTCCTGCTCTGTTAGGTGCAGCCCAAAATTTAAACTTCTTTTATTTTTTTTTTTTTATTTTTAATTCTATGTGTTAGATCTTCCCTTCAAAAGAAAGTAATACTAATTGATAACATGCGTTATCGCTGTTCTTGGTGAATTTTGAGTTGTTGTTGCTCAAGAATCAGGCTACCTGATACAGATTTGAGATTTTTTTTAATTCCACATTTTATATGATTTTTAACCTGTGCTCTACAGGTCAAGATTTCATCACACTAAAACCCGCCGTGCAGCCATGTACGCTGGATGTGTCTATATGAGCACAACATTGATAATATTTACTGAAAAATAGCTCTAGACACCTTAATTATAACGCATTTCACATTAAAAAAAGGATCAGAATAAAGGTGAATATTTTATGAATACTGTGAAACACAAATATCCAACAGAAACGGACAAGACCATGACTAAAACGGGTTTTGGGTACAGCCAAATTTCCAGTCTTGTACCAGTCTCAGTTATCTGCCCCTGCTGTGACGGTCCGCGAGGTCATTAATTGCCTCCTGACAGCTTTCTTGCTGGTTATCAGAGTCCGATGGAGAAGCGAGCGGTCAGCCCAGGCAGATCAAAGCTAAACCTAAAGACCCAGAATTCTAGGGAGTTTCGTTGCCGTGAATAAGTGATATTTTGCCCACCAAGCATGATTATAAATAAATCCAATATGTTGTTTTCTTTAAATTTCACATCATGAGACACTGAAAGTAAAACCAAACTGGATGGAAAGTTGTTGCGACGATATTAGTTCATTTTTCATGTCCAAATTGACGCAATTTGAGATGGAGGAACGCATCTCATTTATGTTAGTAAGCGTCAATAGAGTCGTTTAGAAAAAAGGGTTGTAACAGTGCAAGAAGAAAATAAATGTTATAAAACTGACATACATGTAGATACTGGAACTCAACATATATTCACCCAGTCTACTCATTAATGTATAAATTATTTTTTTCCTTGAAAAGTATTTACTGATCAAACCTTGTACATAGTGTACCAGATGATCATATAAGTGAAGCTTTACTTGACTTGACATCTATAAGGCTGGTGTAAACCGTGGTTGTTTTAAAAATAAAAATTAAAACAAAAAACAAGTAAATACATAATTTATCAAAATATGTAGTGGCTAAAGCTGCTGTAAACATGATGATCTCTACAAACAACTAAATACATTCATCAGAATATGCATTGGTTAAGGTGCCTCTTCCGGTGGCTTATGTGCTGAAAATACAATTAAACAAGCAGAATAGCAATATACATAGACCAAATCAAATTTAGGTGCCACTACATTTGACTTACGTACTTCTATGCTGAGAATACAACAAAACATATATAATAAGGATATATAGTGCATAAACCTGATTTAGGTGCCCTTTCCAGTGGCTTATGTGCTGTCATTGCAACATATATGATAAGGATATATAGTAAGCAAACCTAATTTAGGTGTCCCTTTGGGTGGCTTATGTGCTGTCATTGCAACATATATAATAAGGATATAGAGTAAGCAAACCTAATTTAGGTGTCCCTGGCAATACACCAAAGCATGTATAGTAAGAATATATAGTGGCCAAATGTGATTGAGCTTCTCAGTTGGGTGATTTATGTGCTGATAATGTATGTACATTAAAATGATTTAGAATTACATGTCTCTTCGGGAGACTTATGTGCTGAAAATACAATAAAACATATAGACTTAAGATATACAGAGACCAAACCTGATTTGGGTGCCCCTTAGGGTAACTTAAGAGATGAATATACTACCATAAATTTGTATTCAAAAAACAACAGGTGTAGATCTTCTGTTGGGTCCTTAAGTGATGCCCATATAACACAAGTTATCATTTTAATCGCTTTCTATGTATTGCACTTCTCATGGGTGACATATATCACATTTACATATTTACATTATATATGCATTGGGAGACCTGAGCAAGTTTTAACGATTTGTAATTTTGTGGATGGCCCAAGTGGGACCATTCGTTAAGAAAAAAATGGGTCATCCAATTAAATATCTTTTTCATTTATGAATCGAGTGTTAAATAGTGGTCATAGGTTTTCAAACATCACAAGGTTGCTTGTTTGCGTAATTTATTTTTTTCAATTAATTAACATGGTTGAGATATATTACTGGAAGACTTATGTGCTAGTCTTACTCTGGGTATCCTAAGTGATAAAGTAGAGTTTATATGTATATATATATATATATATATATATATATATCAGTTTTAATTGTTTAAGAAACAAAAACGGTCCCTACCATAATTTTTAAAAAGTCATCATTTGCATCTAAGTAAATTAAACTTTTACATGATACAATTTATACATTATAAATAGTTTTAATAAGAAATTTCTTGTTTATTTTTGTTACCACTCCAAATGTTAGAATTACTCAAAAAAATTTATTCTATTGAAAGTCATTGGCTTTCCTTGAATGCACTGTGCTGTATTTGCTAAATCTTTGTGTAGCCAAATTATCAGAAAAAAAAAGAAGAAATACATTAACGGAGCCCATATTTATAGTTTGATCTCATAGTGACATTCCAAATGCATTAAATATAACAGATGACAGAGCACTTTCTTGATTTTCATTCACATGAACCCCTCACTCTGAAAACAGCCCCAGTTGCTCCTTGTGTTACACACAAAACCGATGCAACCAAACTCAATACCAGAAATACAAGCAGCAAAAGACACTGTAGAGATCCAGTTGTCAAGGTCACAATTTTTTTAATAACACTTTAGAATTTTGTGAGTAAAAAATGTAACATAGAATAAATCTTATGTACCAGTTTTTCATCCAGCCAATTTTTAATTTTTAATTTTTTAATATTGGAGTTTGTGCTAATTTTGCTACTCAGTAGTGGAACAAAATTACTTGAACCAGGGCTTTTGTTAAAAAACCCATTTGCCTTTTCTACTTTATTGTGTTCTTACCAAGTAAATGCTATTTCTTATTTTAATTCTTGTGAGTTACCTTAATCCAAGATCTGCCGAGCTGTGTGAGTTGACGAAACTTGTCACTAACTCATCCTGGTTCACGTCGGGCAATGCTTGCTTTCTGTTAAACTTCACAGTTTGAGCTGAAACAGATAAAAAACATTTTGATTGCCAATATAAAATCACATTTAAAAATGTAAGTCAAGTATTATTCTGCTTATTCATTTCAGTACACATCATCTTTTTTTTTTTATAATTAAAAACATTTGTAATTTTGCATACTATGATAGCATGCCATAGAAGGGCTGAGTAACTAATGCACCAGGACTAGAAAAAAAATTAGTTGCTCTAAAATAATGATAAGTAAGGCATGCGCATAATATCGACCTTCCCACCCCCATACAAACGATTCTTAAAAGACTAAGCCCATAAAACAAAATAAAAATGCATGTGAATAAGTGAAGAGATTTTGAGGTAATTTGATCCCATGCCATGGACATTGTTGGTTTAACTTCAAAAGTTTAATTATTGGTTTAAGGATGAACTGAATGGAATGCAACTTCCAAAAAGAAAAAGAATAGAAAAAAGGTCCTACATGTAAAAATTAAACTCTCCTTAAAAATTGAAGTTTCTTCACCACGCTATACAATTAATTATTTTGCCAGCTCATCTTA
The DNA here is from genome assembly GCA_033675545.1 of Elysia crispata. NCBI lineage: Eukaryota > Metazoa > Mollusca > Gastropoda > Plakobranchidae > Elysia > Elysia crispata. The sequence continues at coordinate 801,012 of JAWDGP010003792.1, forward strand.
ATAAGAAAGATTTAAATATGAATTTTGAAAGGCAGAAAGAATATATCATTTTTCATTTCAGCATGCTTCAAGGAGGAAACTGGCCGGAGCCGCTTAATAATAAAAAAGTTAAGAGCCTTTGCCAGGCCCATGACCCCAAATTTTCTGTCATTCAAGGCCAAAAAACAAGCATTAAAGTAGGGATTTGTATTAATATTAAGGCCAAGCTTATAAATCTCACGAAAAGGAGTTAAAAAAAGAATTAAAAAATTTTCAGTTCATACACTCTAAGAGAATTCCTTGTATGAAATTTAAGGTTTAATTACGCTTGAATCATGGCTCGGCTAGAGAGTAAATTTGGAAGACAGTCTTGCTTTTGTAATTTTTTATTTTAGTAATACTACAAGAAAATAATGTTATAGATATCCAAAAAGAGAGTGGCCACAGTAAGGGCTTGAGGCATTTCAACACTTCACAAGGGATAAGTTCAATCTTGTTTGTCTAATGTTTCCAATTTTGTCTTTTTATTGTGAGTTCTGTCAGAAGAATGTATTGCATTTGAAAGTGCATGTGTATTTTAAGCTCTGTATTAAACTTTTTTTTTCCAAAATAGTTTGAACTAAGATTTCCATTACCACCTTCTACGTATTCTTCGGCAAAAAAAAACCACATTACACTCTTAAAAGTATAGGTGCATATATGTTTAATCTACTTCTACAAGTTCTGGTGTGATGTTCAAGGTGAAAAAATTAATTATATTTTGTAATACTACATCCAATGAATAGTTTGCTCTTTCTGGCTGGTTATAAACAGAAGAGCCAGCTAATTTTAAAAAATCAAATCTATCTATAAATCCTTTCATACTTTCATTACCATGAAATGAATTCACACAAGGCATTGCACCTTGTGCCACTTTTTTTTTTACTGGAATTCATAGTTTTATAAAAGATCTTTGATTTAGATTAAATTAACCAATTTTACACAGTTGAGACCTAAGAACTAAATTAAACTTACCAAAATAAATGCACAGGACAAGAAGAGCCAACACGCACTCCACGCTAACCAAGATCTGGATATATCGAATCTTACTGAGAACATGACACTTTAAACGATCATCACAAAAGTTGTCCAGGAGTTTGGTCAGGATCACCATTATGGCATTGGCTGGAGGGACAGATATTAACAAAACAAAAATTCCTTACCTCCATGCAGATGTTCGGTTCATACAATATAATAACAGCATTCTAGACTGGTACATCATTAAATGATTGATGAGACTTTGAAAATATATTGATTGTTAGCTGGGAGGAATTAAGATTTACAATCTGATAGTGTTACTGGACTGGCATTTTCTATCTTTTTTTTTTGAGGGATAGGAACTGAGATTTATGATTTTTTTACTCTTGACACCGTATCAAAAAATTAGATCTTTCAGAGAAACAATGCAAAAAAAAACTTCACTGATTTTATTCTACCGTGTTCTATATTATTGTTTATAAAAAAAAATATAAAATCAAGATGCACATATCCTTCATTCAATAGGAGCAAATATAGATAATTTTCATTTACCTTATATATATACTATTTACAAGGTAGTGCTTATAACTGGGTAAATAATGGTAGATTACAAACCTATTGGAAAATTATGTGACATTCCCAATGAAACCAATAAAGGGAGACCTATTTACAGTTAAATCAATGAATTTAGTGATACCAGCTAGACTTCTTTGGTTTAACAGATGAGCTTGACATAAATCATTACCGCAAGAATTAATTTGAAAAGGAATGATCCGTATATTTTGCGTCCTCCTGTAAAAGTCCAGATAGCCATTAAGCCTGCTCTCTTTGTGCTTCAGTGCGAGGAATCTATCCAGGATGAAAAGGACGAACCACATCCCTCCATGGATGTAAAGCGTAAGAGATATAGAGTCTTGGCCACACACTTGCAAGCTGCATAACTCCGGCACTACATAAGCTGACACGGCAAGAGCAATCTGAAGAGATATTGATATATGAAACACTAATAGCCAGCCAGTCACTTAATCATCAAACCATTATGTAACTTTAAAATTATTTGAGTTAAGAGATGAAGCTGAGTTTCAGATTGACACTGTTGCTGTTATTAACTCATTATAGAGCTCAAATCTAATCAATCCCCCCACCCCCCCCAAAAAAAAATACTACAGTTAAAAGCTAAAGCTGAGTTTCGGATTGATACTGTTGCTGTTATTAACTCATTATAGAGCTCAAATCTAATCACCACCCCCCCAAAAAAAAAACATTAGAATGAAAAGCTAAAGCTGAGTTTCAGATTGATACTGTTGCTGTGATTAACTCATTATAGAACTCAAATCTAAAGCAAGAGGGGAAAAAATCCCTTTCCGAAATGGACTTGTTCAATAAGCTGAAAAGGTCTGAGATCTTTTTGATATGGATAGATAATATCAATCAATCAATCAATTTTTTTACATGAATCAAAGGGAACTTGCAGTTACAGTTAACAATTTTTAGGAGAGCACATTTAAAAGATGTTTAACTTGTGTATTTCAAGAATTTTGGCACTTGACAAGTTTTTTCCCCAATCTTATAACTGTCAGTATTTCATCTCTGGCGCATGGATTTTATATTAGAAACCAGTGAAGGAATTGACCAAGGTTCGGGTTTTAGACAGATGTGACTGAGTTTTTGGGGCTACAGAACTCAAGACAGGTTTTTTATCACATAACTATTAATCATTTTGTATAAAAAAAAATGATCATATTTTTAAATGGAAGAGCTAGTTTTAAGAAATAAAAAGGAACATACAAATTGGAAACTCACATAGACAAACTTCATAAAGAGAATAGCCCATGTCGTCCCGATCGGTTGATGCTTCATCTCATGATCGGAGACCAGTTCTATGTGATCCACGATCAGCTCATCATCATTCGAGTTGATGGTCGGGTGCTCGTCACCAAACCCAAAGTAGCCCTTAGAAATACAATGTGCAAACATTTATAGATTGGAAACGAGTCTTTAAAAAAAATTATTTAAAATAATTTTAAACAATAGAATGAAAGCCAGCCTGCATGCATGTGTTGAGAAAATATTTTTTAAATTTTACTTAGGACTTCTTTAAAACATACAAAAATAAAAGCGATGCTTTTCCAAGAATTGGTGCATTTTATTGCTTGTAATTGTACTAGCTCAAAAAATGTTATTTAAGGAAGCTGAGTTTTGTAAATGGAGTTGACAAAAAAGTTTTACAAGAATCTTTTATCTTTCTTCAAATTTTATATTTTTACTTGTATAAAGAGCAATTAGCCTGAAAAGTGCTTTTGTTCAAACCATTGTTCAATCTGAATTTAAATTAATTCCACCTAAGTAAATTCAGCTCCGGTAAAACCCTGACCCTATGAGAAGAGGAGTAACTCCGTACAAAAAAAATAGATCTATAAATTTTAAAAATATTACATTACAATCAAACAAAGCAAGATAAAATTATGAAATAAACTGTAAAAAAAAAAACTAGAGGTGTTGAATTGTTAATAAAAAAAGGTTTTATGACAGTAAACCAATTTTCATCATCAACATCCCACTTCACCACCATCTCAACATCACTATCTGACTCCCTATCTCAAACATGCAATGGTCATTATTTTATGCTGATTGTAAAGATAACCACGCAGATAATCAAAATAAATGGTTTCTGTAGTATCCCTGTGATGATTCAAGTGATCATCCATCCTAAGTTTAGATCTAGCCTCCACCTAGAGGTCTTGAGATTGCCAAAAATCGCAGACAAAAATGGTCTATTTCGAAGCGCATCTTTACACCTAAATTTAGTCCAAAAACGAAACTAAATTTATCAAAACAAAGTCTAAAGTGTCCTCTAAACGTAAATGAGGTTTGCACGAGATTTCCGGAAGTTATATTATAAGGAAAGAAAATAGACACCCAGAAAGTAAAAGTAAACGGGCGATACAGGTACACAATATAGTGGTCCATACTGGCGATGTTAGGCAATATAGGTGGGGTTGAGTTAAATAAATTTTGGGAAAGGTTTTCTTTTTTCTTTTCAAGATTATAAGAAACAATTTGATTTAAGGTCATTAGTTCACAATTGAAATAAAAATGTGTAAAATGTTACTGAAAGCTGAGTTATAAGGTTTACAAAAAAACTTTATTCACATTTAATTTTCTACATTGAAGCAATTATTTTATAATGTCAACTTTATTCTCATTAAAACCGTTGTTCAATCTTGAAATGTTCATCTTTTAAAAGATAAAATGTAACATGAATAAAAGTCATTAGATTTAGATCTATATGTAAGTGGTTCATTAAAAAAAAAAATTATAGAATGTTTACGTTAGATTTTATGTGTGGATCAAATGTAAAAAAGACTGGAGGACTTCCAAATGGGTGTCGTATAAGAGAGGGATTCTATGAGTAAGAAATGGGGGACTAATGAGCTGAAACAATCTCTTCAAGTTTCAAATGTAAAAAAGACTGGAGGACTTCCAAATGGGTTTCGTATAAGAGAGGGATTGTATGAGTAAGAAATGGAGGACTAATGAGCTGAAACGATCACTTCAACTTTACAACAGGCCAATATTTGCTATATAGAACTTATGAATGCCTTTAAGTAAGTATAAATCATTTCCTAACAATGATTTACCAAAATAAAAAGCTAGCATCAGATATTAATATATATATAGACCGGATCCACCCTAGAGTCTAGTTATATTTAGGCCTACACAAGTCTAATCCAAAGAACCGTCCGAATTGCAAGTCCTACCAAAAAATTTTAAAATATTGGATTTACACTAATTATTATTCATAATATTATAAGTAATAAGAACTGATCCTTGATCTTGCTCTCATTCTTTCTCTTACACTTACCCCTGAATTTCTGTGATTTCCCAGACTGACCATTTTTAATTCAACGTCTAGATCTGAATTGATCTAGAGTTTTTTCAGTTAGTGAATTCAACAAATCTGATTTTCATTTGATTGAATGATTGTGGGCCTCAAAGAATTCCTGTTTATTCCCGATCAGAAATCTATATCGAGAGAGAATTTTGTTCAGAGATCTCTTAGATCTAAAATCTAGATCTAGAATAGAAATATTTTCTCTATGATCCCATTTATAATACTTGATCTCTTAGTACAAAATTACAAACAAGAGTCTAGAATCTAGTTTAGAGCAAACAATTGACTAGATCTGCCTGCTTGAACTTGGTCGACTCTTGCGGTAGATCTAGCTTTAAGATAGAGGTATTCCGAGATAGATTAAGACATATAGTTTAGATTTTAAATAGAAACCAGAATTGCCGGCCTGGCGTAGCTTTTGAGATTCAATTATTTTTAGATCTATCTGCTCTTGTGACTGACCAAATGTAATATATGAGGGGAGATCATTCAAAACGTACAGCAGTGATCGCTTCCCTTTTATTTCAAGTGCAGCTAACATACCAATAAAAAAAAAAAAGCCTATATCTTCTTTCCTTCCTCCTTATAGGATCCTCAGGAAATTAGGAGGACGTTAAACTCGTGAATGAATATAAAATGCCTTGGGTTAAAGTTACTAAAGAACTTCCCCTTTCCGTTCCTTTTCTTTGTTTTCCTTAGTGGAACGAGAGTGGTCCTCATTACCCATGAAACCTTTATCTGTCTAAGAAAAATAATAAAAAAAAAAACAGATTGTCTTCGTATAATGTTTACTTACTTGCTTCAGACGGTATTTGCCCCTCTCTCCCTCTATCAGATCATACCATCCTTGTTTTTTGCATGAAATAGTGTTTGCTTTAAACCATTCTTTATTTATTTGGTAAGTAGCTTCTGTTATTCATTAGAGTGCCCCTGACATTTAATTATATTTAAACCCCACGAGTGGCTCTAATTTGCTTTTAACAGTGCAAATCTTTTCTCAACGAAAAATTTGTAAAACAACTTTTAGGTAGATAGGGCTAGACGGTAGTACATACTTGTATCAGCTGTTAGTAACTTAGTTGACTAGACCTATTGTTTGTCAGAAATTTAGACTCTCCGCTTCAAACAAACGGAAGTTCTAGGCTAGTCACTTTCGGATTTAGTTGTAAACATTGAAGAAGCTGGGAAAGTCGACTTGAATGCGACGGACGAAACAGCAAAGTTACGTCCATATAATTTAATAAGAATTATCTTCAGAAACTTTAATTGATTATGGTGAATGTAACCAAAGGTATTTTAGTAGAATGCGACCCTGCCATGAAACAGTTTTTATTGTATTTGGACAACAAAAACGAGTTCGGAAGAAAATTCGTGTTGCAGGTATTTCTCAAACTTTGATTTGGCTCTAGAAAGTCTTTAAATCTAGAGGAAAGGGGGAGGAGAAGAGGAGCATGTACACTAATTGACTGCGTTGACTTTTGAGAAAAACTCTTTAGGCTTGTTGAGACCAATGAAATTGCATGTAGAAAAATTTATCTACTGGATCCACTTTTAAAAGATGTACATATGCTAGGTGTCTTCCATTTCAGTTTCACAAAAGAAATGAGAAAGAGAAGGAACTCAAATTTAATAAAATTTTACAAGCTAATGCTACAAAAGATGTTAATCAAATTGATCAGAAAAGATATAATTTGTTTTTAAGACATAGAAGTACAACAAAAACTAAGATGTCAAACTAGGCCTTATATAGATCTATATATTTATCATTCGGGGAAATAGATCCTTTCTCCCACCACAGGTAGTGTTGGACTAGGCTTGTAAAACAATGAATCTTCATAATTGACAATCTTTTGCCTACTCTCTACAGGATTTGGATGATACTCATCTGTTTATCACTGCAGACATAGTTGAAATACTACAAGACAGAATTGATGAACTACTAGATCAAATGTCATTTTCCATTGCTGAGAAATAAGAAGGTGGGAACAAAGAACAGTTACATTCACCTTTAAGTAATCAAATTATTTTCAACTAGAAAAGTTTACAGCATTCAATGATTGGACTTTGATTTTGAAACTTTTGCTTTTAGCCCTCTAATGAATACTATACACATGTTTTAGATCCAATTTGTTTTTAATCTAATTTTATTATGGCTGACCTTATCTTCCCGAACACTCAGAAAAATAAACCGGAAACTTATTTTCCTGAACACTCGGAAAAATAAGTTTCGGATTTATTTTCCCGAACACATAGAAACATAGGTATCTCCTTAAAGAATCATTTGTAAGTAATGTGCAGTTGAGTGATAAAACAGACAATTAGAAAAAGTAGTTTGTACACCTCGCAACCTGGGCAGTACACTGAACAGGACGCCACAGAAAGAAGTCATTGTATCAATTGAAAATGGTCACGAATCCACTCCAAATCATCCAGATTATCCTGATTCCAATGCGTTGGAAGTGAAACCATTGCTCACAACCTGGGTTGTCACAATAGATAATTTTTAGCCTATGTTTGTCCAATGTTTTACAATTAGGGCAGGTATAAATCTTTTTCTCTTTAATATAAAGAATATTGCGAAAACAAATCCAACCGTCTGCAATAAAGTAGGGCCTTAAATCCTCCTTCAGACAGTTAACTATTTCGTTTGGCACGTTCTTTGGCAGGTATTCAATGTGTTCCTCACACAGTTGTTTCTTTCTCATTAGGGTTTGGCTGATCATCTCTTAGTCAAAGGAAAGCCTCTGGAGAACTCTTGGTCTTCTTTTTCTAGAAGAATGATATTCCAAAATGACTCTTTAATCTGTGTTTGAAATATATCGACCTATCTAAAGGTACGAAGACACAGATAAAAGAGAAACAGCCTGGAAAGCAACCCAAAAGATGAATGAATCTAAATGAATAGTCGCATAAATACATTCTTACATTTCATGAAATCTCAACTGTTCACATTAATAGTGAGACTAATTCTCTGAGCCAAAAACAATAAACACTCACATTTGACCCTTGAAAACCCTGTTCCTTTGCTAGAATATCCACCAAAGTGTTTGCACTTGAAAGTGATTATCTGGTATTTGAATTTCTCTTTAAAGTGCAAGGCAGGATTCCTGGTTTTGCTGTTTGCTGATTCAACTGTCCGGCAGAAGCAGAAGCCATGTTTACACTGAGAAATAGTGTAGTCTGACGAACTAAAAAGCCTCCGTATGGGAGCAGGTAGAAGTAGAACACATCAAAACAGTGAACCAGGATCAGTTAGTAATAGTAAAGAATGCTGTTCTATGAAAGTGAATAGAAAGCTTGTTTACAAATATCGCGCCAGCTATGAGCGTGGTATGTGTTCGGGGAAATAAGTATCTGAGTTATTATTCCAAGTGTTCTGGAAAATAGTCAATTCGTTTTATTATTGTTTTTACTTTGGTTGTTGTTGTTTTAAGCAATATCTTTGTACTGAAGTTTAAAATTCTTTTTGTCATTTTCATTGTTAATTTTTGTTTTGTTTTTGACTGTTGTGGATGAAATGGGCTGGTATAAAGTTACTCATGAATGAGTTCATAGTAATTTACTCCTTCTTTCTTTTACAGGTCAGAGGTCTGCTTGATAAACTTTAGGACACCATTAGGTTTCCATATTGTATGGGAGGAAAGATTTTCTGCAAGAAAAGGTCTTTTTTGTGTTAATTTCAATTTTGTGTTAATTTCAAAGTGAATGTTCAAAGACTCAAGAGAACACTTTCTTTTTGTAACTTCATATGTAATTAGATCTCTCTGATTAAATTTTTGTGCCAACAGTCTTTTAAGTAAGCTGCAGAGTTTCAAATACGATAAAACATTTTCAGCCATGGAAATTGAAGAGAGTTACCATGGTAACATTCTCAAGACACTCCCACTGGATGAAATCCCCAAAGTTACAAATTCCGAAAGACTTGTGCTTTTTGGTGGAGATAGAGAGCTGCTTACTTACTACCTAGGTATCAGAGAAGCAGCAGCAAAGATACGGCAAGATGGCGGACAGTGTTTCTGTGATCCTAGGGATGACAAGATGACGACAAGACTGAAAGCTGAGGGTTGGCGTCCAAGGGTCCTTGTCAAAGACTTAAAAAACGAAGGCGATGACCCAGATTTGGGGCTCGTCGGTAAGCAAACTGCACTTGATGAAGACACGAAGAAATTGGACAGTGATACAGACAGCGAAAATGAAGAGAGAAGCAAAAACAGGCTGGAAGGTGAAAAAGAAAATAAAATGGAAAGGTTGGAAATATTCATTAATTTTGCATGCGTTCTTTGAATATTTAATTTTTTCCTGCTTAAAAAGAATTTATTACAAGTATTTTATATAATATGTGATTTGCAGCTGATCAAAGGAAATATTTTTTTGTTAATAGTATACTCCTTCTTTTGTGAATTCATTTAGCTTGTTTGAAATTAGCAGAAAAAAAAATTATCTCGAAAAGTTTATGTTTTCTAACCACCGTTGATTATTGCAAGGACATTGTCCAGTTTTAAGCACTTCGAAGTGCTTTGTGTAGAGTATCTCTTTCTTTTTTTTGTCATATGCATTGTGGTGTTCTGTTTAATGAGGATATTATAAATTGCAAACTTAAAGGACAATTTTCTCTCATTTTGTACTGATATTACATCTCAATTTTATTTCTATCTACAACAGTTTTGTTTGTGGAGTTCAAGGCTGCAGTGCCCAGTTCACATCCCTTGCGAGGTAAATTTACATATTAACGTGACTCTTTTTGTTAAATATATGCTGGATAAGTTTAAATTTCTTCATCATGAGTGATCATCTGCATAATTCAACCTATTAAGTTAATTAGCAAATAGTTTGTGTTTGTCTTTTGCCTAATAAATAATTGATAACTTTATTAAAAATAATATATATATATTTATTTATTGAGAGTTAGAAGCAACAATAACCCAATAAAGCAAGAATACTTGGAGAAAATGGAGTTTAATTCAGCAGAATGATTCAAGGAGCAAGGTCTCACAAAGAGATGTGCTGACAAGGAGAAGATATGTAGAGCTGTTGGACAAAAATATTTTTCACAGCATGTATTTTTTGTGTATAAATTATATCAACAGCCATGAGTCTCATTACCATACCAGCCACAACTTTGTGTGCCACGTTTGCCGCCGGGCGTTTGTATCCAACTTCCTGCTAGATGTTCACCTAGAAGAGAATCATGACTCCTACTTCAAGGTGCTGAGTCCACAGATGGACATGGTGAGTGAATGTGTTCAGGATAGAAGAGACACGAGACAGCCGTGGTACTGTGGTACTGGTAGAAGAAGTAATAGTGGTAGAGTTGGAATTAGTAGTAGCAGCAATCAAAGGAGAAGTGGTACAAAAAGCAAGTAGTAGCAGTAGTAGTAGTAGCAGCAGCAGCAGTAGTAGTAGCAGTGGTACTGTGGTACTGGTAGAAGAAGTAATAGTGGTAGCGTTGGAATTAGTAGTAGCAGCAGTCAAAGGAGAAGTGGTACAGCAAGTAGTAGCAGTAGTAGTAGTAGTAGCAGCAGCAGCAGCAGTAGTAGTAGCAGTGGTAGTAGTCGTAGTAGTAGTAGTAGTGGTAGTGGTAGTGGTAGTAGTAGTAGTAGTAGAAATTGTTGGTGCTAGTGATGGCAGAAGAAATAATAAGAAAGAGTAGTAAAAGAGATATATTATATAAATGTATTAGCAGCAGCGATCATGTGGTTGTAGCAGCGCTATAGAAGCTGCAGCAACAGTAACTGTAACAGTGTTTGCTAATGCAAATATAGAAACGGCAGCAAGAAGAGCTGCGGCAATGACATAAAGTATTACTGTTAGTGTTAGTCAGAGCAGCATAATCAGATTGCTGGCTACATTTATTTCTTTAAGGAAAGTAATGAAACCTCGGTGTGTCTAATTTAAATGAAGAAGAATCATTTAAAATGTCAAATAAGTTGTTTTTTTTCCTTAATAAAGTTATCAGTGTAACTAATTTTATAGATAAAGCTCATGGCCATTTGGTAAAGCAGTATCCCTATGGTCTGCAAGAATTTTTCATCATGGGTTCGAGTCATTTTATTCTAACTAAATGAGTAAAGCAAGAGACAAAAAACAATCGATTAGTCTCAAAAAACTTGTCTCCTTTTCATCCGATATTTTAGAATCTATATTTTCAGTACTATATGTGCATATTATTATTAATTTTCTCAAAAAACTTTCATTAATATGTTTCTTCAGTATCGTTGTCTAGTTGAAAGCTGTATCCTGAAGTTCAGGACATCAGACCTCCGGAAAGATCATCTTGTGACAGTCCACAAATTTCCTGCTCCGTTCTCCTTTCATGGCCCTATTAATCACAAGTAAGACAAGTTTGGGAGTCCAAAATGTATGCTCTCAATATATTATTCTTTAATGGTTCAAATACAAGCACCTCTTCTTAATTTACTGTTAAGGATTGATAAAATCCTCTGTATTTTCTTTGCTGTTATCCAAATGATATATAAGGCCTAATAATTTATCTTGTACTATAATTACATGACTTGATTTCCCATAAGTTAAAGTTACCATGGTCCCTAAAGGATTTATGCACTGAACTTTATGTCCTTATCAGGGTTTCCGAGAAGAAAAATTTCAGAATTTAAATCTTAACAAAACTTTTTACTTTAATGAATCAGAGTTTAAATGCCAAGTTTTGCTATATTTGTTAATGGGCAACTCTGGCAGAACTTACTTTTTGATGATCTCTGTTGTAAGAGTCTTATTATGATCTTGCTGTCTCAAGCTCCCCAGTCCAAGACCACAGTTACTAAGATTTGCATGGAGATATCTAATTTTTTTTCACTTCACCTTTGTAGACCTCAGAAGGCAAAATCCTCGAAAAAGAAATCTCGTGAGAAGGCAAACAAAAACAGGAACAACTGCAGTGCCATGGACATGGAACGCCCTGAGGCAACAATTCATGAACCAGCAGCATCACCTTCAGCGTTAAACCCTGAGAAAACCACAACATATTCACCATCCCAGCAACCAACGTCAACTTCAACAGCTGCAATGGATGTGGAGCCATGCACGGAGGTCTCCGCTGAGAATGCTGCCCCCTTACAGGACAAAGGACGTCACAGTAACAGAGGCAAAAAATGGTCCCAGCGATCCAGGGGCAGAGGAGGAAGGTAAGACTGCCTCATGTCACATAGTCTTATGGAAAGAAATTGAAAAATGAAAGTCTTTTTCATTTCTTTTCTTATTTATTGATTTATATTTTTACTCAGGACACAAAGACAACCCATCTCATTTGTTTTGTTGTGACTTAAAATGCCATTTTTAATTTGAAAAAGGAACAGTTTTTAAACTGATTACTATCTTTCTGTAAGTAAAGTGTGAATAAAGAAGAGGTTACTACTCTAGTCCTATTAAGTTAAACAAAGTACTCTGACAGAAGTCACATCCAGTTAAGTTGATAAAGATAATAGTATAAGTGAAATGACCTAAACATTAGTTGCTCAGACAATATCTATTTTTATATAATTGATATAAAAACAAAGCCCAGTAAATCTTGCTGAAATTAATAATTTCTTGAAACCTTATAAGAATGCTTGATATAAAATGGTTAATTTATATCATGTGGGAAATTAAAAGAAAAAAAAAATCCTTTGCTTTCAAAATGAATTAGCAGCCTTTATCAATAATGAAGAAAGGGGAAAGTAAAATTACCAATCTTTTGTCCCTTTTAAAGAAATACAAAAACTTTTAGAACTTAGATGAAACAGAAAATGTTACTATTCTTGTGTTATGTTTTTCTTCATTTTTTTTTCTTATCTTCACAGGGTGCCTGCAACCATCTGTTTTGGACGAGGGTCTCAGAGAGCTTTTCAGCATCAGCGAGGTGGCAGAGGGCGCCACTGGCATCAGACTCAGCACATGGATGTGGATACCACAGTGGATATCGAGAAAGTGGATTTTGCAGACTTGGCGGAAAGTTTAGAAGGATAGACAGCAAAAAGCAGATGCTACCACGAGGGCTTTCCTTGGCTGCTTTTTAAAGTTGTAACACTCAATACAAGTTGACAGTGCCTTATTTTATTGTAAACAATGATGGAGGTATGGAACTTTCAGTACAAAATAATACAGAAGTGAGTCCAAATCTAATACTTTGGACTCATGACTGTACTTTTCTTGTGCAGCAATGGAGACTGGTGCAGACTAAGCAATGCTATGTAATCTTGCGGCTTTTTAACAGGGAGTGCATGTGGATTTATTATAAGAAATTGATATGTGTGTACATCCCATATACACTGACTCAACCTGTCATGTAGCTTTTGCTTATTTCAAGCTTTCACTTTTTATAGATGGAATCACATGGCCAGTGTGAAATTGATCTTATTGAGTTGCTAACTAGAATAATGGAGATTGAGCATGTTGTATGGTCCATCTCTGTGATAAGCTAAGGGGGTCAGTTGTTTACAGTATGTTTTGTGAGATACAAAGTACAGAAAATTCTATTAATGATTGGTTATTACCTATCAAGGAAAAGTGTTGAATCGACCAATGAAAAGTAACTTGCACATGGATTTGGTCTGTTGTAGTTGCTTGAACTCTAAAGGAAGATAATTTGTTAGTAGAATGTTTGGGGAATGCAAAGGGTTAGTTTAGTGATATGGAGATGGCTAGTTTCCTCCATTTGCTGAGCCATAGTTATTGTAACTTTTAAACTGTAATAACTGAGCTGTGTTAAAACTTTCCACTTGAAGCAACACAAAAGATGAAAATGATGACATGTGAGCATTTTGAACTTCAGGGGTCAGAGAGTGCTTCAAGAGCGAGTTTTCAGTTTTGTGGCCTCTCTTATTAGGTTATAAATGAGAAATAGTTCATACTTATTTCACTTTTAGAGTTCTTTATTTGTAGAACTAGATGTAGAGGCACAGAAACTATATCCTGGATTTGTCTATGCAAAAAAAGTTACGCTGGAGTGTTGCTTTAAACCTCAGCATTATAATAAATATCTTAGAATTTGATACTTTTATGCAAACATAAAATTGATTGAAGCATCTTCTTAAGACTTATAGGATTATAAACGTATATATTGCTACGGAAATATTGTTGCTGACTGAAAAATGAGTGAATGAATAATAAATTTGATGAAGAAAATAATCCCTGTTTTGTTTTTATTCCTGTATATGTGTGTGTGTGTGTGTGAGAGAGAGAGAGAGAGAGAGAGAGAGAGAGAGAGAGAGAGAGAGAGAGAGAGAGAGAGAGAGAGAGAGAGAGAGAGCATGCGAGCGCGTCAAACTCAAAGATATTGCTTCAGAAGGAGGAGAAAAAGAAGAAAAGAAATAGGACGAGGAGAAGCAGAACTAAATACATGTGATGAAAGAAATCCGAAGAAATGAAAACAGACTTTTGTTTTGTTGCTCCATATTTCATAAATCCCAACCTAGACAGCAACACATACGTTAGTTACAATTACATTACATTTAAACCTTTTTAGCAGTTAGGACCATTACAGAAGGAGGCGATTTAAATAAGCAGATTGTAAACCCTATAAACATCAACTTAAGTGTGGAATGGACAAAACTAGAAATATGGTAAATAAGTACAAGCATGTAATACGCAAGGATGCGATTTAAATAAGAAGCAGATTGTAAACCCTATAAAAATATCAATTTAAGTGTGGAATGGACAAAACTAGAAATATGGTAAATAAGTACAGTCATGTAATTCTGTACTTATGAAAGCATTTTTAAAGATCCTTCTAAAAATTCATTAAACTACACGTATAAACTACTGCTAAAAGGATCAAGGGGTGCATTGTCTTCAGGAATTAAATTCCTATCTGCACTAGCAAGTGTTAAAATGGGACCTATTAAAAGATTTTGCATTTATAAAATTAGCTAACTATTCTTATTTTAATGCGTGTATTTCATTGTTTTCTCAGTAACCATCCTTTGTACATGTAGCTGATAAGAGATACGAAATAATTGTACAAAATGTATTTAGATCAATATAATTTGGCCAGTAACAAGTGTATTGTCATTACTGCTTACAAGTACGTGTAGTTAACTCTGACCTACAATCATAATGAAGTAAGGTATGCTTAACAGGGACATTATGTGATACAGGCAATGCAGGTATAAATCTATTTGGCTGAAACACTGAGATTTATTCTTCAGATATCGGTCATGCGATTTCCGGCTGAACATAGCAAGCAATACCATGCTCGTCTACTGTATATCACGTGAGTGTTCGAAAAAGCGAAAAGTAGAAAATTCGCTTGTTCGGTTAACTCGATTGATTGTAATTATTTCGAATAATTTTATATCCAGTGCTTTTATGTGCTAAAATCTTTCCTGTGTTATCATGCTAGTTTCCTTTAACAAAGAGCGGAGGTGTGAAAACAACGAGGATCTAAATTCGTGCAACGGTGAAAGCTTGGCTCAGAGCCTCGAACTAGAATCGGGGCATTTTCCGGTACGCCGATGAAGATTCATACGCACGAAAAGGGAAAAGGGCGTGGCTCTAGAGGTTGCGCGGGGAAAATAGTCCAACTTCAACAAGTTCAAGGTTTTTTGACGCTGCACTGGGTTTGACCTTAATACAATCAATAGGATCTGATACACTGTACGATTCTGAAACATAAAAATGCACAAAGTTATTATCATACACTATACTCTTCTTAGCAAACTTATAAAACTCAACTCCATCGCATTAACACCCCCCCCCCCCCCCCCTTTCCTCCCCTCCCCTTCCCCCCCACCCCCCCTCACCACGTCTCCTCTTCTTTATAATTGTTTGGCAAAAAATCAATTAAGATTCCTTGATCGACTTATTTAATATGAAGGCAAAAATTTTGCAAGCCTAAGGACGTAAATCGAATGACATAACAACCATAGTTTCTAATAGAAGGAATTTGTACGCTTAATTATTGCTATTTAATGCTGTTTCTAAATTCATAAAGTCAAAATACAATCTTTAAACATTTTGGGACCAAGACAAATGGAATTAATGCATGAAACATAAATGACAAAAAGAGACGATGAACATCAAGAGACCAAACCTCTAAGGGTATGCCCAAGGATATCCGGTATATCAAACTCACAAAATCTTTCTGTACCTAACATCCGTCTATTTAGTTTTCATAGATACCAATTGATATTCCCGCTTTCCAAAAAATACAATAGGGTTAAAAGTGTCACGTCATTGATGGCTTGTAATATTCATATATCACCAGTGGTCAGGCTTTAGGACAGCTGTAACGGTCGGATCACGTGACAAGCTAAACTCAACATACACGAAGCTTATTAAGTGAAAGACTGCAGTCCTATGTCATCGAGTCTGTTCAATATACTTGGGACACTTTTGCTAATGGAGGTCAACAAACTAGAGATTATTTAGAACCAGTTATTAAGGGTTGCTAGGAGTAAATCACAACATTTCCATTTCTCCCTATTGTTTTAGTTCATAACAGTGTCATTCAACACACAGTATTGGATATTGGATAATAGAAATCATGGCGTCATTGTTCTCAAAGCTAATCGATACTAATTTTCGTTCACCGGACGTGCAGGAAATGACGCAAAATAAAACTCGCCCAACACGCTCAGAGCAATTTCCTTATGAGAAGATCGAATACAGATTAATGGGATCATCTAATTTATGGACAGGAACAATGTTTATCCAAATCGTATATCAGAGGAATCATTGAAGTAAAACAAAGGAATCGACTACTTTTGTTGTAATCGTTACTTCCATTTTAGCACCTTTGTTTATCAATTGCGTTATGATATGTCGCTCTTTTTTTTTAAGAAAGCGAATCAATCAATAAGGAAAAATGATGAGTAAGTAGAGATTACTACCTTTAACACAGCAAACTACACAACATATTTATATAAACTCATGTGAGTAGGAATGAGACCAAGTCTGTTAAATCATAAACCATTTAAGACCTTCTAAAATTTGTAAAAACTTCATTCAAGACTGAATTATATATTTTCTTTCTTTTTTTAATTTGATAGCACCGAGATACTGGCTACTTGTTGATCTATCTGCCTTTTTACACACACATAGAAAAAAAAATCCGCAACTAAAAACGATAATCATATTCTATCTCGATATGCATAAATGTATGTGTATATCTTTTTCTTTTCTTCTCGCTCTGCATTTTCTCCCCTCTCCTTAAGGTTTTTTTCTTTTCCTTTTTAATCTATATCGACTTCGACAAACAACAACAACAACAACAACAACAACAACAAATAAAAAATAAACCCAATCCCTTAAACCCGAATACGATATACCCACAACCTCATCTAAGTAATCGAAAAGCTAGCGCAAAATTACGCGGAAGCGCTACGCCTCCATATCGTCTCAGTCAACAGGAAGCGGTGTTGTGTAATCCACGCAATTATCATGGCCGCTACGACCACGTCTGCTGGAGAATGTCCTGCGGGCGGCAACTGATGAGCAGTATCGAGCAGACGACACCTCTATATAACTCGCCCTATCAGGTCACCCTAGGCTTGCACAGGTGACCCTCTCAGGCTTCCAATCGGACAGTTAACTGCGAAGCCAAAGGTAAACGATAAAATAAAATTTTAAGTTTTTAAAGATAGAAAAATTTCCCCTCTATTCAGAGGCCTACACCTTATTCATGTGCATGTATAGTTTAAGTAAGTCGAATATATATTTTTTTATCCTATCTGGACATTAAATTCAGGCAGACTGTAATCTTAAACCATACTAGGGATGAATGATTAAGGACAGAAGCTGAAATTATAAGGACCTTCAAAAAATAATGTTAAGACAACTTTAACAACATGTAATGGATAACTCATAAAACGATACTAGCTTCTCTGTAATGTAAAGAACTAATGAATAAGGCGGGAAATTTTCAGAATAAGAGAGAGCACTGAAAAATTCCATCGGGAAACAACAACGATGACAACAATTGCAATGAAAAAAAAAAAAAAAGAGGAACACTTTAAGAAAGGATTCGTATTAAAGACCAACAAATCTTTTCACAATGTGAGACTAAAAAAAGCTTAACATATTTTATAGCTGAGAATCAACTGATGTACATGACCTTTCTCTCCTTAAATTAATGTAAATTTCAAGAGGTCGACGGTTAAAAAAAAATCAAGGTCATTAATCATACCGTATTATTTCTAGCGCAAGACTATTACTTAGAAATCAGCTACTTCTGTTGACTGAACCAAACTCTTAACTTCATCCAAAAATAAGTTTCTGTCTCATTCTCTGCACACCTGCCGGTAACTAGACTCTTCGCTGTGACGTCCGTGAAAAGCCGTATCTAGAACAAGTTAGATCTGGATCTAGATGTTGGATATTGTCGCAAAATAGATCAAAATAAAACAAAAACAAAACAAAAAACAACAACAACAACATCGACAACAACAACAACAACAACAACAGCAACAAAACATCTATAGAAAGCGAACTTATCGATGTTGATCCTTACAAAAAATGTCCCAAAATATGAGCAAAATGTGGTTTCGTTGAATAAGAATCAGATTTTGAGGTCGTTTTTTTTTTAAATTAATGGAGAAATAGAAATGCTAGGCCCTACTGCTAGACTACTTTCATTGTGGATGCCTCGTTACGGCATATTACGTCACGTTGGTTCAGTGGATATTTTCCAAATCTATTTTTTAAGATCCTTTTGAAGCGCTTCTTGGAAGGCTATGAATTCTCACGGAAAGTGCCAAAAGGTGCGCAGCTTTGCAAGATTTGAGGCTGCGCATTTATTTAAACCTGTATAATAGTGAAAGTTTCAAAGGACCATTCTACAAATAGATTTAAATTTCAGAAGATATAACGTTAATATTATCTGGTTCGATGGTTTAAAACTCAGTGGTGTTAATGTTTGCCTATAGCAGTGACAGACTAATGTCGTACCAAAAGAACCCTTGTAGCCAGATGCAGCTAGAGTGAATAAATATTGTATGGTTTCTCTGTTCCTATCTCAAAATCTTTCATCGAAACGCTGTAGATTGTATGTCAGGTGGCTGCATTTAAGAGCGATGATGTTCTGATAGGCGAAGACAATGTTGACGATGTCGTTCACACTTTGACGATGATGGGGGTGTTTTTTGTTTTTTTTTTTGATAATGAT
>JAWDGP010003792.1:830000-845000 GCA_033675545.1 Elysia crispata
TGAAAAAAAAAAGGCTTACATTCATTTTTTACCCTTACCAGGTGTTGACGCAAGAGAGGCTAAACCTAGCAGCAGTAATTACACATCATTTTGCATACACCGAGACCGTGAGTTTATAGGAATAAGGAAAAATAGTGTGACGTCATTGATGGTTCTACACAATCTGAGGACAACAGAGGCCATGCTCATGACCTCAAGCAGTGGAGTGTATGCTTACTCTCACTGCTTCAAGACCGATGAGAACAAAACTGCCCTAAGATGTTTCTGCTGCGTAGTACTACTTGGAATAATCTTGATCTGGGGCGATAATACAGAATTGTTTAAAACTAATATCTAAGCGTTGTTTTAAAAAAGTGACACTACGACTCAAGCTCCGAATTGCCATTTTTAACGGGAACCCATCAGAATGAACTACATTGTATATTTGGCAGAAACGGTAGCATGAAGTAATCAAAGGAACACAATCTCTTATTATATGGACGGACTAAACAAAAAACAAAACAAACAAAAAACAAACAAAAACAAAAAAAAAAAGAAACAAAAACACCCCAAACAAATGATGCCTGTTTCGTCACAAAACAGAAATGGAACTACGTTGACCATGTCGCCAAAATGAATGACAATAGACGGAAAGAAAAGAACAATGACCAACTGACAGCCTCAGAATGTGAAAATATCGAGAGGAAGACAAGCAAGAAGATGGCGAGTCGATATTGTTCTTCAGGTGGACCTAGTGTGGGGGGTTGGGGGCGGAGAAGCAAAACAACGACTGAACAAGATAAATGGAGGGCTACATCTTGCAGTGGAAGGACAAAGCCGTGTAGGAACACTTACTGTAGACTTGTAGTTAGGTTAATGAGTATTTCACAAACTAAAGCTTAGTATTTCAACAAAAATAATGTTGCATATTTTATTTCTCAACGAAAGCGCCACTGCAACCCACACACTCGACAACGACGTCCTAGTCTGCGTCTGCGCATGCCGTCTGCGCATGCGGTCCGTGGAAAAAAAATTATCTGTGAACACCACTCGCAGCCTCACAGGCTTCCATATCAGCATCGGTTTCAAAGTGATGACTCTTTAGACATCATTACGCTTTAAACAAAGAAGTAAATAAGGGGTAAGATCTGAAGCTGTATGAGTGGTGTCACGACTTTCCATAGTGTCGCCTCGTTTTTCTGTTTTATGATCCTGCTATTTACCTTTGGGTTCTTAACTTATTTGTCAGTTATCAAGTTTCATTGCTTGGTTGGTGGGTTTATCACCTTTCTGCATTTTTGCTTGACTGTTATGGTTTGATATCTGTTCTGGTATGGTTTGAATAAATTATAATGTATTCATTATGTGTATGGGTTTACTTTCAAAAGCGATTGTGATGCCCCTGCCTCAAGTCTCAATCATGGTCAGGGTTCATGGCGTTCTATTGCAAATTGCGATGAGATTTTTTTCATGTGAATTAGATGTCTATGATTCGATCTTGCTCAAGGTCCATGATGGTATTCTATTGTAAGCTGAAATCAGATGTTTTCCTGTGGATCAGTGTCTGTTTCGATCTTACTCAGGGTTATGACATTCTATTTTAAGCTGTAATCAGATGTTTTCTTGTGGAACAATGTCTGTTTCGATTTTACTCAGGGTTATGGCATTCTATTGTAAGCTGTAATCAGATGTTTTCCTGTAGATCAATATCTGTTTCAATCTCACTCAGGGTTATGGCATTCTATTGTAAGCGGTGGTCCGATGTTTTCCTGTGTATCACGGTCTGTTTCGATCTTACTCAGGGTTATGGCATTCTATTCATATTGTAAGAATCTGTGGTCCGATGTTTTTCTGTGTATCCAGGTTTCGGTTATGCTCAGTGCTTGTTTTTATTCCTTTGTTATGAGCGGTCGCATGCTTCACCTTGGATAAGAAGTTCACACCATGAATTTCATATTTTCTTCAAGAACCTTACGGAGTTGTCAAACACTTTTACTTCTTCATTACTCTCTACTTATTATTTTAACACCCGAAAACATAAAGTGAGGTACAAAAACAAACAGGACAGGCGATAAAACTTTACCACAGTCCAAATATTGCGCATCTCATTTGATGTAGGGTCTGAGAAAACTGGAAAAAAATGCAAATTAAAATGAAACAAAAAGGCACCAAAAAATTATACCCGCACAAACACCCAACGTCACTAGGTTTCCATCGACTTCTGCCATTATGGCCTAATCAAAACAAATTAAAAAGAAAATGAAAATAATCATCAAACGGATGTGAAGCTCCTACAAAGACAGGCTCATATCTACTCATAAATCAGGCTTGTCATCTAAACATCTATACAAGCTTTGGAAGGTAATATCGAAAGTGGCAATAAGTTTAAAAGATCAAGATATAGATCTAGATATTAGATCTGGACATGTGGTTGTCTAACACCTGAAAAAAAAACTCCAAAAACTTAGCATATTGATCTAAATCTAGATCTAGATTTAAGTATAAACTAGATATATACCTAAAAATTTATTTTGAAATCGAAAAACCTATTTATACCTAAACCTAAATTCATAACATACAAAATCAGAGCAAGTGATTGGATTTACATATTTTCCCAAACCAAGATCCACGCATTTCTCCTTTTTCCCCCTTTACTGTCACCTGTTTCTGAGGCAAAGTGTATTTTCCTCGGTGTGTAGGTCTAGATATCATATTTGTTGCTCTAAATCCTTTCGGAACTTGGTGTTTTTGACATAGCCGTTAGTCTATATCTAAATTAAAAAAAAAGAAGAAAAAACCCCTTAAAAATAGACTTTACGATACTTAAACAACAAGCTGCAGGTTTACGAAAAGTTGATTTTATAACGAACCAATACGGACGGTTCGAATATAAGCGATGCCGTTACTTGAATAAAGCGCCTCAGTGGCAGGCCCAAAGAATTCATCGGCATTCTTGGTTTCAACTCAAATCTAGTCTAGACTGGCAGTTGCGGTTTAAACATGTCCTCTGGAGCCCAACCAGCAAAACCAATGAATAATTGTAAGGATATGCCGCAAAGATCACAGTTTATCTTTTTCTAGCTTATTTCTCGAGCTGGCAGAGTTAGGATAATATCAGAGCGAGATATAAGATGCTTAGGGTAAGATAATTCATACCAGCTACTAATAATGGATGGTTGGAGCCTACGATTGGAAAACTATGATTTTTCGTGGCTTTGATTCTTATATGGTCCGTCAAGGCCTCTCTTTTCAGTTGCGCGAATTGAGGTAGGGGTGGGGATGGGTGGGGTTTATTTGATATGCAGGGGAGAAAACCCCACCTGAGATCACCTTGTGGACGGGCTATATAAAATCAATCAACCATTTCTGTGATTCTGTAGTCCGCTGGATGACTTTCTCAAAATTGAGTCACTTTCTATTTCATTGTATGTAAAATACAAAATTCTTCATCTTGGTGTAAGATGTCCTTAAAGTTTCTACATGAAACGACAAAAGCTTCTCACAACAATTCAAATGTTTCAATAGAGGAAAGTAGAAAATATAACTTTTTTTCTTATTACCTTAAAGAATAAATAATAAAAAAAATGAAGAAAGAATTTAAACAGAACACACTCACACACACACTCTTTCTGGTACAGCAGTCGGTTCATTCCAAAAAAAACCAAACAAACCAAAAACACTCGATATACACTTTTGAGTAGGGGTTCCAAACAATAACAACAGTAATAACAATAAAATAATAATAATAATAATAATAATAATAATAATAATAATAATAATAATAATAATAATAATAATAATAATAATAATAATAATAATAATTATAATAATAATTATAATAATTATAGTAATCATAATCATAATAATAATAATAACAACAACAACAACAACAACAACAACAACAATAACAACAACAACAACAACAACAATAATAATAATAATAATAATAATAATAATAATAATAATAATAATAATAATAATAATAATAATAATAATAATAATAATAATAATAATAATAATAATAAAATCTCGGTAAAACCATGTTTTATATTTAACACACATTTCAATTCCCTCTCCCCCCCCCCCCCCACCCCCCATTTGCAGCGTTAAACCGGGAAATAAGTAACCGTGAGAACAGAATGCTACCTCCGAAAATACTCGGCTCTCCAGCGTGCAAACGGGTTCCACTGGCCCTTGTGGTCGTGATTCTGTTCACATGCACCGTCCACATAGCGAAGTCCGCTACTACTTCTTCTAGTGCATCTGTCCCCACATCTGGCGCCAGTGGTGCCACTTCGACTGTCCCCGGGGCCGGTGGTGGAGGTGCCTCAACCATGACGCACATGCCAGGCCAAAATGTTACCATGATGCCTCAAACGCCCAGGGCTGGCTCGGGAAGCGGCGGGTCGACAACGATGACAACTATGCCGGGCAAGATGCCGAAACTGGTAGTCACCCTGTCCAAAACGGATCATTGCAGTCCGGCTTATTCTGTCCGCCGACTGGATAAATTCATTGTCATGTTCACGGCAGAACATCCCAATAACACCTACACAGTAATGGGGTCCGGCGCACCTTATTTCATGTATAAGACGGTGCGTTCTGCTCTAGTAATTCATACGCAGTATAAAAATGGCTAAGTATTTACCAAAAGCATAACTTAATATAAAAGAGGGCGATGTATGTGAGGGTCAGAGAGTAAGTGTGTGTGTGTGTGTGTGTGAGAGAGAGAGAGAGAGAGAGAGAGAGAGAGAGAGAGAGAGAGAGAGAGAGAGAGAGAGAGAGAGAGAGAAATGGGGGAGAGGAGGGCGAGATTCTTCAAGACGTATGAGAAAGAACAAAAAAAAAAAAAAAAAAAAATAGACGCTAAATAGCTTAGTCAGCAGAGAATTCGTAACCAGCTGGAGGTCCTGGCTTGACCTTACGCCGTTGTCTCCATATAAGATTCTTTGAGAATTCGCACACCCAGTCGTTACTAAAGATTGCGAATAAAAACAGACGGTGGATTGCGGGACAATATTAGATGGACTTAAAAGAATAGTGAGGTAATGTTGGGATACCTAAGCCTATTTTTTAAAACCCTTTAAATACTCATCATCAAGTGTTTTTAAATAAAGAAGCAGCTATGAATACCAACGAGGCAGTGTACCTTTAATCACTTTCTGCGGGAATTCATAACTTCTAATAAGCGGTTGAAAGGATCTATAAATAGATTAGGAAAGTAAAGAACTCGCTGATTTCACGAAATTGAGAAGAGACATGCAAGCCAAATGCAATTTCCTTTTTCCACTAGACAAAAATTCCCTCAGACTCGTGCAACCATTTGCAACAGATAATTTCATGCGGTGGCGAAAACTATCCGACCCCTAAGAGTATACCGCGCAGCCATATAGGGTTCGCTATCTCCTCAATAATTTTACTTAACCGGCAAAGCTGGATAAATTATGTCTTGTACTTGTAAGGATAACAGCTGCGGAGCTGGTGTTCATGCTCGAATGCTTTCATAATATTTCATTTCTTTTTTTTGTCTTCCACAGCATGTAAGTATATCAAACGTTACGTTTTAAAATTGTTTTTGTTCAAGCCCTGCCGCTTAAGGGAGTTTTCATCTTTTGCCAATGTTTACAGACGGGACGCCGACAGCAATGTGTTGTTAGAGACAAACGTGGTTGGCAGGAGTAACCATGTGTGAAATATAGGTCAAAGTCTACCAAACGAAATGAGCACGCTCGCACTGACGAACAAAAAACCTGTAGAAAGACCAGACAATAAAACACAGGGAGGAAGATAAATCTATAGAAAGACCAGACAATAAAACACAGGGAAAAGATAAATCTATAGAAAGACCAGACAATAAAACACAGGGAGAAAGATAAACCTGTAGAAAGACCAGACAATAAAAGACAGGGAGAAAGATAAACCTGTAGAAAGACCAGACAATAAAAGACAGGGAGAAAAATAAACCTGTAGAAAGACCAGACAATAAAAGACAGGGAGAAAAATAAACCTGTAGAAAGACCAGACAATAAAAGACAGGGAGAAAGATAAACCTGTAGAAAGACCAGACAATAAAATACAGGGAGAAAGATAAACCTGTAGAAAGACCAGACAATAAAAGACAGGGAGAAAGATAAACCTGTAGAAAGACCAGACAATAAAAGACAGGGAGAAAGATAAACCTGTAGAAAGACCAGACAATAAAAGACAGGGAGAAAGATAAACCTGTAGAAAGACCAGACAATAAAACACAGGGAGAAAGATAAACCTGTAGAAAGACCAGACAATAAAAGACAGGGAGAAAGATAAACCTGTAGAAAGACCAGACAATAAAATACAGGGAGAAAGATAAACCTGTAGAAAGACCAGACAATAAAAGACGGGGAGAAAGAAAAACCTGTAGAAAGATCAGACAATAAAAGACAGGGAGAAAGATAAACCTGTAGAAAGACCAGACAATAAAAGTCAGGGAGAAAGATAAACCTGTAGAAAGACCAGACAATAAAAGACAGGGAGAAAGATAAACCGACAAGCAGAGACCGTTGACAAGGTGAAAGGTAAACCTATAGAAAGACCCGACAAGCAGAGACTGCTGACTGACAGAAAGATATAGCTGTAGAGAGACCCGACAAGCAGAGACCTTTGACAGACAGAAAGATATAACTGTAGAGAGACCCGACAAACAGAGACCTTTGACAGACAGAAAGATATAACTGTAGAGAGACCCGACAAGCAGAGACTGTTGAGAGACAGAAAGATATAACTGTAGAGAGACCCAACAAGCAGAGACTGTTGACAGACAGAAAGATATAGCTGTAGAGAGACCCGACAAGCAGAGACCTTTGACAGAAAGAAAGATATAGCAGTAGAGAGACCCGACAAGCAGAGACTGTTGACAGACAGAAAGATATAACTGTAGAGAGACCCGACAAGCAGAGACCTTTAACAGAAAGAAAGATATAGCAGTAGAGAGACCCGACAAGCAGAGACTGTTGACAGACAGAAAGATATAACTGTAGAGAGATCCGACAAGCAGAGACCTTTGACAGAAAGAAAGATATAGCAGCAGAGAGACCCGACAAGCAGAGACTGTTGACAGACAGAAAGATATAACTGTAGAGAGAACCGACAAGCAGAGACTGTTGACAGACAGAAAGATATAGCTGTAGAGAGACCCGACAAGCAGAGATCTTTGACAGAAAGAAAGATATAGCTGTAGAGAGACCCGAGAAGCAGAGACTGCTGACAGAAAGATATAGCTGTAGAGAGACTCGACAAGCAGAGACTGTTGACAGACAGAAAGATATAACTGTAGAGAGACCCAACAAGCAGAGACTGCTGACAGAAAGATATAGCTGTAGAGAGACCCGACAAGCAGAGACTGTTGACAGACAGAAAAATATAACTGTAGAGAGAATCGACAAGCAGAGACTGTTGAGAGACAGAAAGATATAGCTGTAGAGAGACCCGACAAGCAGAGACTGTTGACACACAGAAAGATATAGCTGTAGAGAGACCCGACAAGCAGAGACTGCATAAAGAAAGAAAGATATAGCTATAGAGACCCGACAAGCAGAGACTGCTGACAGGCAGAAAGATATAGCTGTAGAGAGACCGTTGACAGACAGAAAGATATAGCTGTAGAGAGACTCGACAAGCAGAGACCTTTAACAGACAGAAAGATAAAACTGTAGAGAGACCCGACAAGCAGAGACCTTTGACAGACAGAAAGAAATAACTGTAGAGAGACCCAACAAGCAGAGACTGTTGACAGACAGAAAGAAATAACAGTAGAGAGACCCAACAAGCAGAGACTGTTGACAGACAGAAAGATATAGCAGTAGAGAGACCCGACAAGCAGAGACTGTTGACAGACAGAAAGATATAGCTGTAGAGAGACTCGACAAGCAGAGACTGTTGACAGACAGAAAGAAATAACTGTAGAGAGACCCAATAAGCAGAGACTGTTGACAGACAGAAAGATATAGCAGTAGAGAGACCCGACAAGCAGAGACTGTTGACAGACAGAAAGATATAGCTGTAGAGAGACTCGACAAGCAGAGACTGTTGACAGACAGAAAGATGTAGCTGTAGAGAGATCCGACAAGCAGAGACCTTTGACAGAAAGAAAGATATAGCTGTAGAGAGACCCGACAAGCAGAGACTGTTGACAGACAGAAAGATATAA
The DNA here is from genome assembly GCA_033675545.1 of Elysia crispata. Classification (NCBI taxonomy): domain Eukaryota; kingdom Metazoa; phylum Mollusca; class Gastropoda; family Plakobranchidae; genus Elysia; species Elysia crispata. The sequence goes on from JAWDGP010003792.1 coordinate 838,165, forward strand.
CTGTAGAGAGACCCGACAAGCAGAGACTGTTGACAGACAGAAAGATATAGCTGTAGAGAGACCCGACAAGCAGAGACCTTTGACAGACAGAAAGATATAGCTGTAGAGAGACCCGACAAGCAGAGACTGTTGACAGACAGAAAGATATAGCTGTAGAGAGACCCGACAAGCAGAGACTGTTGACAGACAGAAAGATATAACTGTAGAGAGACTCGACAAGCAGAGACTGTTGAGAGACAGAAAGATATAGCTGTAGAGAGACCCGACAAGCAGAGACTGTTGACACACAGAAAGATATAGCTGTAGAGAGACCCGAGAAGCAGAGACTGCTGACAGACAAAAAGATATAGCTGTACAGAGACCCGACAAGCAGAGACTGTTGACAGACATAAAGATATAGCTGTAGAGAGACCCGAGAAGTAGAGACTGCTGACAGACAGAAAGATGTAGCTGTAGAGAGATCCGACAAGCAGAGACTGTTGACAGACAGAAAGATATAGCTGTAGAGAGACTCGGCAAGCAGAGACTGCTGACAGACAGAAAGATATAGCTGTAGAGAGACCCGGCAAGCAGACTGCTGACAGACAGAAAGATATAGCTGTAGAGAGACTCGGCAAGCAGACTGCTGACAGACAGAAAGATATAGCTGTAGAGAGACTCGACAAGCAGAGACTGCTGACAGACAGAAAGATATAGCTGTAGAGAGACTCGACAAGCAGAGACTGCTGACAGACAGAAAGATATAGCTGTAGAGAGACCCGACAAGCAGAGACCTTTGACAGACAGAAAGATATAACTGTAGAGAGACCCGACAAGCAGAGACTGTTGAGAGACAGAAAGATATAGCTGTAGAGAGACCCGAGAAGCAGAGACTGTTGAGAGACAGATAGATATAACTGTAGAGAGACCCGACAAGCAGAGACCTTTGACAGACAGAAAGATATAGCTGTAGAGAGACCCGACAAGCAGAGACTGTTGACAGACAGAAAGATATAGCTGTAGAGAGATCCGACAAGCAGAGACCTTTGACAGAAAGAAAGATATAGCTGTAGAGAGACCCGACAAGCAGAGACTGTTGACAGACAGAAAGATATAACTGTAGAGAGACCCGACAAGCAGAGACTGTTGACAGACAGAAAGATATAGCTGTAGAGAGACCCGACAAGCAGAGATCTTTGACAGACAGAAAGATATAGCTGTAGAGAGACCCGACAAGCAGAGACTGCTGACAGAAAGATATAGCTGTAGAGAGACCCGACAAGCAGAGACTGTTGACAGACAGAAAGATATAACTGTAGAGAGACTCGACAAGCAGAGACTGTTGAGAGACATAAAGATATAGCTGTAGAGAGACCCGACAAGCAGAGACTGTTGACACACAGAAAGATATAGCTGTAGAGAGACCCGAGAAGCAGAGACTGCTGACAGACAGAAAGATATAGCTGTACAGAGACCCGACAAGCAGAGACTGCTGACAGAAAGATATAGCTATAGAGAGACCCGAGAAGTAGAGACTGTTGACAGACAGAAAGATATAGCTGTAGAGAGACCCGAGAAGTAGAGACTGTTGACAGACAGAAAGATATAGCTGTAGAGAGACCCGAGAAGTAGAGACTGTTGACAGACAGAAAGATATAGCTGTAGAGAGACCCGAGAAGTAGAGACTGTTGACAGACAGAAAGATATAGCTGTAGAGAAACCCGAGAAGCAGAGACTGTTGAGAGACAGATAGATATAACTGTAGAGAGACCCCACAAGCAGAGACTGCTGACAGACAGAAAGATATAGCTGTAGAGAGACTCGACAAGCAGAGACTGTTGACAGACAGAAAGATATAGCTGTAGAGAGCCCCGACAAGCAGAGACTGCTGACAGACAGAAAGATATAGCTGTAGAGAGACTCGGCAATCAGAGACTGCTGAGAGATAGAAAGATATAACTGTAGAGAGACTCGACAAGCAGAGACTGCTGACAGACAGAAAGATATAGCTGTAGAGAGACTCGACAAGCAGAGACTGCTGACAGACAGAAAGATATAGCTGTAGAGAGACCCGACAAGCAGAGACTGTTGACAGACAGAAAGATATAGCTGTAGAGAGACTCGACAAGCAGAGACTGTTGACAGACAGAAAGATATAGCTGTAGAGAGACCCGACAAGCAGAGACTGTTGACAGACAGAAAGATATAGCTGTAGAGAAACCCGAGAAGCAGAGACTGTTGAGAGACAGATAGATATAACTGTAGAGAGACCCAACAAGCAGAGACTGCTGACAGACAGAAAGATATAGCTGTAGAGAGACTCGACAAGCAGAGACTGTTGACAGACAGAAAGATATAGCTGTAGAGAGACCCGAGAAGCAGAGACTGTTGACAGACATAAAGATATAGCTGTAGAGAGACCCGAGAAGCAGAGACTGTTGACAGACATAAAGATATAGCTGTAGAGAGACCCGACAAGCAGAGACTGCTGACAGACAGAAAGATATAGCTGTAGAGAGACTCGACAAGCAGAGACTGTTGACAGACAGAAAGATATAACTGTAGAGAGACCCGACAAGCAGAGACTGCTGACAGAAAGATATAGCTGTAGAGAGACCCGACAAGCAGAGACTGTTGACAGACAGAAAAATATAACTGTAGAGAGAATCGAGAAGTAGAGACTGTTGAGAGACAGAAAGATATAGCTGTAGAGAGACCCGACAAGCAGAGACTGTTGACACACAGAAAGATATAGCTGTAGAGAGACCCGACAAGCAGAGACTGCATAAAGAAAGAAAGATATAGCTATAGAGACCCGACAAGCAGAGACTGCTGACAGGCAGAAAGATATAGCTGTAGAGAGACCCGACAAGCAGAGACCTTTAACAGACAGAAAGATAAAACTGTAGAGAGACCCGACAAGCAGAGACCTTTGACAGACAGAAAGAAATAACTGTAGAGAGACCCAACAAGCAGAGACTGTTGACAGACAGAAAGAAATAACAGTAGAGAGACCCGACAAGCAGAGACTGCTGACAGACAGAAAGATATAGCTGAAGAGAGACCCGACAAGCAGAGACTGCTGACAGACAGAAAGATATAACTGTAGAGAGACCCGAGAAGCAGAGACTGCTGACAGACAGAAAGATATAACTGTAGAGAGACCCGACAAGCATAGACTGTTGACAGACATAAAGATATAGCTGTAGAGAGACCCGACAAGCAGAGACTGTTGACACACAGAAAGATATAGGTTTAGAGAGACCCGAGAAGCAGAGACTGCTGACAGAAAGATATAGCTGTAGAGAGACCCGACAAGCAGAGACTGTTGACACACAGAAAGATATAGCTGTAGAGAGACCCGACAAGCAGAGACTGCTGACAGACAGAAAGATATAGCTGTACAGAGACCCGACAAGGAGAGACTGCTGACAGACAGAAAGATATAACTGTAGAGAGACCCGACAAGCAGAGACTGTTGACAGACATAAAGATATAGCTGTAGAGAGACCCGAGAAGTAGAGACTGCTGACAGACAGAAAGATGTAGCTGTAGAGAGATCCGACAAGCAGAGACTGTTGACAGACAGAAAGATATAGCTGTAGAGAGACTCGGCAAGCAGAGACTGCTGACAGACAGAAAGATATAGCTGTAGAGAGACTCGACAAGCAGAGACTGTTGACAGACAGAAAGATATAGCTGTAGAGAGACTCGGCAAGCAGACTGCTGACAGACAGAAAGATATAGCTGTAGAGAGACTCGGCAAGCAGAGACTGCTGAGAGATAGAAAGATATAACTGTAGAGAGACTCGACAAGCAGAGACTGCTGACAGACAGAAAGATATAGCTGTAGAGAGACTCGACAAGCAGAGACTGCTGACAGACAGAAAGATATAGCTGTAGAGAGACCCGACAAGCAGAGACTGTTGACAGACAGAAAGATATAGCTGTAGAGAGACTCGACAAGCAGAGACTGTTGACAGACAGAAAGATATAGCTGTAGAGAGACCCGAGAAGTAGAGACTGTTGACAGACAGAAAGATATAGCTGTAGAGAAACCCGAGAAGCAGAGACTGTTGAGAGACAGATAGATATAACTGTAGAGAGACCCAACAAGCAGAGACTGCTGACAGACAGAAAGATATAGCTGTAGAGAGACTCGACAAGCAGAGACTGTTGACAGACAGAAAGATATAGCTGTAGAGAGACCCGACAAGCAGAGACTGTTGACAGACAGAAAGATATAGCTGTAGAGAGACCCGACAAGCAGAGACTGTTGACAGACAGAAAGATATAGCTGTAGAGAGACCCGACAAGCAGAGACTGCTGACAGACAGAAAGATATAGCTGTAGAGAGACTCGACAAGCAGAGACTGCTGACAGACAGAAAGATATAGCTGTAGAGAGACTCGACAAGCAGAGACTGTTGACAGACAGAAAGATATAGCTGTAGAGAGACCCGAGAAGCAGAGACTGTTGAGAGACAGAAAGATATAACTGTAGAGAGACCGAGAAGTAGAGACTGTTGAGAGACAGAAAGATATAGCTGTAGAGAGACCCGACAAGCAGAGACTGTTGACACACAGAAAGATATAGCTGTAGAGAGACCTGCAGAGACTGCATAAGAAAGATATAGCTGTTGACAGACAGAAAGATATAACTGTAGAGAGACCCGACAAGCAGAGACCGTTGACAGACAGAAAGATATAGCTGTAGAGAGACCCGACAAGCAGAGACTGTTGACAGACAGAAAGATATAGCTGTAGAGAGACCCGACAAGCAGAGACTGCTGACAGACAGAAAGATATAGCTGTAGAGAGACCCGACAAGCAGAGACTGCTGACAGACAGAAAGATATAGCTGTAGAGAGACCCGACAAGCAGAGACTGCTGACAGACAGAAAGATATAGCTGTAGAGAGACCCGACAAGCAGAGACTGCTGACAGACAGAAAGATATAGCTGTAGAGAGACTCGACAAGCAGAGACTGCTGACAGACAGAAAGATATAGCTGTAGAGAGACTCGACAAGCAGAGACTGCTGACAGACAGAAAGATATAGCTGTAGAGAGACTCGACAAGCAGAGACTGCTGACAGACAGAAAGATATAGCTGTAGAGAGACCCGACAAGCAGAGACTGTTGACAGACAGAAAGATATAGCTGTAGAGAGACCCGACAAGCAGAGACTGCTGACAGACAGAAAGATATAGCTGTAGAGAGACCCGACAAGCAGAGACTGCTGACAGACAGAAAGATATAGCTGTAGAGAGACCCGACAAGCAGAGACTGTTGACAGACAGAAAGATATAGCTGTAGAGAGACTCGACAAGCAGAGACTGCTGACAGACAGAAAGATATAGCTGTAGAGAGACCCGACAAGCAGAGACTGTTGACAGACAGAAAGATATAGCTGTAGAGAGACCCGACAAGCAGAGACTGTTGACAGACAGAAAGATATAGCTGTAGAGAGACCCGACAAGCAGAGACTGCTGACAGACAGAAAGATATAGCTGTAGAGAGACCCGACAAGCAGAGACTGCTGACAGACAGAAAGATATAGCTGTAGAGAGACTCGACAAGCAGAGACTGCTGACAGACAGAAAGATATAGCTGTAGAGAGACTCGACAAGCAGAGACTGCTGACAGGCAGAAAGATATAGCTGTAGAGAGACCCGACAAGCAGAGACTGCTGACAGACAGAAAGATATAGCTGTAGAGAGACTCGGCAAGCAGAGACTGCTGACAGACAGAAAGATATAGCTGTAGAGAAACTCGACAAGCAGAGACTGCTGACAGACAGAAAGATATAGCTGTAGAGAGACTCGACAAGCAGAGACTGCTGACAGACAGAAAGATAAAGCTATAGAAAGACCCGATTATCAGAGACCGCTGACAGGGTGAAGGATAAAGCTTTACACACACTCTACAATTAGAGGCTTCTGACTATGAGGAGGATAAAGCAATAGAAAGACCCGTCGAGCAAAGACCGCTGAAAGGAAGGATAATAAAGTTGTAGAAAAATCCGACAATTAAAGACCGCTGAGAGGTAGAAAGATAAAATTGTGGATAGACCCGACAATTAGCGACCGCTGTCAGACAGAAAGATAAAGCTGTAAAAAGAGCTGACAATTAGAGACCGCTGACAGGGAAGAGGATAAAGCTGTTCACAGACCCGACAATTAGAGACCGCTGACAGGGAAGAGGATAAAGCTGTTCACAGACCCGACAATTAGAGACCGCCGACAGAGAGGAGGATAACGCTGTAGAGAAATCCGACCATAAGAGACCGCAGACAGGGAGGAATATAAAGCTAATCACAGACCCGACAATAAGAGACCGCAGACAAGGAGGAAGATAAAGCTGTTCACAGACCCCACAATCTGTGGCTTCTGACTATGAGGCGGATAAAGCTGTAGAAAGACCTGACAATTAGAGACCGCTGCCAGGTAGAAAGATAAATCTGTAGAAAGACTCGACAATCAGAGACCGCTGATAAGGAGGTAGATAAAGCTGTACACACACCCGACAATCATAGTGTGCTGACTATGAGGAGATTAAAGCAGTAGAATGATCCGTCAGTCAGAGACCGCTGACAGGGAGAAGGATAAAGCTGTAGAAAGGCCCCACAATTAGAGACCTCTGATAGGGAGGAGGATAAAGCAGTAAAAAGATCCGTCAATCAGAAACCGCTGACAGGGAGGAAGATAAAGCTGTAGAAAGACCCGACAGTTAGAGATCTCTGATAGGGAGGAAGATAAAGCTGTAGAAAGACCCGACAGTTAGAGATCTCTGATAGGGAGGAAGATAAAAATGTAAAAAGACCCGACAATCAGAGACCTCTGATAGGGAGGAAGATA
>JAWDGP010003792.1:855000-865000 GCA_033675545.1 Elysia crispata
AAGAGTGAAAACATTACTTCTTTCTTTTTGGTCTTATCAGAAGAGGGTCTTTTTGAATTAAGATTGCTGAAAGGTCGACCATCTTTCTGGTCTTTTTTCAATAACCATGGTCATATTGTCATTACTAAGATCGCTGAAAGCAGCCGACACAACAAGATCACTCATCAATAGAATGCGTAAACGCCAAGCAATCTTTTTTTGGCCACGTGATGATGAGAGAGCAACTAGAACATCTAGTGGCAACCCCGGGTGCCTTGCTAGACAAGGAAGATAAAAATGGCAATGTTTTTTTTGCCATCTTCTTAGTCATCTATTTCTAAGATGACTAACAATGCGTTTCGCATGACTAAACAATGGCCACCGCCATCTTTCTGACCTGTTTTCAAACAACCTCTCAATACAGCGACAATCATGTCATGGAGTTCTAAATTTTATAAGATTGGCCAAAGAAGTAAAAATATTTCTCCAATGGTCAAAGAATAAAATTCATGTTTAAAAAAAAAAAGATACATTTAAAGACAGGTGTTAACTTACATTAGTATTGGGCAAAAAAATAAAATGCTCACCAGGCAGTCATGATTTTATAACAGTGTCAAATACACAGAACAGGATATACGAACAAACCTTCCTCCAAAAAATATAATGCTGACAAATAAATATCTGACATGACGCAAAAGACTTAAATTGTGCACTACACATAGCATAGCTGCCGTAAACAAAAAGTTTAACATAAATCTAACTGTTTATTCAATCAAACTCAATGAAAATGGCTTGATAGACCAACCAACAAGTCAGTAGGGAGAAAGATACGCATCTGTGACTTTTCAGTCTGCTTCAGTAACTGAATAGAAAATGACACTATGTAATATCGGTTCATTTTTCAAATCTGGATCGAGATAGCTATTTCCCTTTGCTTCTTTTTGCGACCTAAACTTGCCATATTGTTGTGGTAAAATCAATGTGATTAATTCACATGCCCTGGACTCCGTCTTTACGACTCAGATGAAAGATATTTGATTTCATTTCAAACTAAAAAAAAAAAACCGTTGGAAATTACACTTTTCCGTTCTAACATCCAGAAAATGCTGCTGAAAGAAAATGAAATCAGAATCTAATGCAGTTTTAAGTCTGAGAAGATAAAATAAAAAAAATACATCGGTAATTAATAAAACCTTTAATCTTCCGATTCGTGAAACAAAACTAAATTAATAGAACTAGGGGAGACTATGTACTTTGTGTTTACTTTTAGAGAAGGACAAAATGCTTAATTAATTTTTTCACTAGTTGCCTCCCTTCACACGATATTCTGCATAATTTCAAACGAGAGTTTACAGAAGGTTGGGCCAAAAACGTTCAATTAAAAAAGAAATAATAATTCCCCTCTCCCCCCACCCCCCTTTTCCCTTTTCCACCCACACACGTTTTCATATCTAAGCAGACGAGGCAGACACCTATGAGGCAGGGCAGGGCAGGACTAAAAAAAAGATGAAGATCTACACTCATCCAACGACTAAATCTTTGCTGAAATGCCGTGATTGAAAATCTCCACAAAACCCAGGACGGGCACTTTCTCCAAAGGTAGCGATACTTCTTCAATCCGAAAAACGGATGTGCGCATCAAACAATTTTGTACGTAATTGAAATGCAATACATAAATGGTAGGGGGGAAAAATAATTATGCTGCTGCTGCTGCTGCTGATGATGATGATGATGATGATAATAATAATAAAAATAAAAATAATAATAATAATAATAATAATAATAATAATGATGATGATGATGATGATGATGATGATAATAATAATAATAAAAATAATAATAATAATGATAATGATAATAATAATAATAATAATAATAATAATAATAATAATAATAATAATAATAATAATAATAATAATAATAATAATAATAATAATTACAACAATAATTAATGCTTCCAAAACATAAAAGGAACTATTATTACACCTGCAAAAGGTTGACAGATGAAAGTAAACAAAACAGAGACTTGAATTGCTGAATGAATGCATCAAAAAATCCAAATAGAAAAGAAGAGAGAGAGAGGGAGAGGGAGAGGGAGAGAGAGAGAGAGAGAGAGAGAGAGAGAGAGAGAGAGAGAGAGAGAGAGAGAGAGAGAGAGAGAGAGAGAGAGAGAGAGAGAGAGAGAGAGAGAGAGAGAGAGAGAGAGAGAGAGAGAGAGAGAGAGAAGCGTAAAGTTGATTTATCAACAACATATCCTACCACATCCTCCACCCCTCTAGTATCACCTCGATTTTTTCACAGGAACCCATACACATGTGATCATTCCATAAGCTGCAATCAATTAAAATAACTTTATCTAAAATAAAATCATATTATGTTCTCTGTCCCACACATCCCACTGCAGCCTGCTGCTATTTTGCCCTTCGACCGTACTTGTCGCTTAAAAGTTAAAGGAGGGTCTTAAGAATTTGCTACAGCCTTGCTTTCTCAGGGTAAAAACTAAGGAGGGTCTTAAGAATTTGGTATACTCTTGCTTTCTCTAAGTGACAAACTAAGGTGGGTCTGAAGAATTTGGTATAGTCTTGCTTTCTCTGAGTGACAAACTAAGGAGGGTCTGAAGAATTTGGTATAGTCTTGCTTTCTCTGAGTGACAAACTAAGGAGGGTCTGAAGAATTTGGTATGGTCTTGCTTTCTCTGAGTGACAAACTAAGGAGGGTCTTAAGAATTTGGTATAGTCTTGCTTTCTCTGAGTGACAAACTAAGGAGGGTCTGAAGAATTTGGTATGGTCTTGCTTTCTCTGAGTGACAAACTAAGGAGAGTCTGAAGAAACTGGTATGGTCTTGCTTTCTCTGAGTGACAAACTAAGGAGGGTCTTAAGAATTTGGTATAGTCTTGCTTTCTCTGAGTGACAAACTAAGGAGGGTCTGAAGAATTTGCTACAGCCTTGCTTTCTCTGAGAGACAAACTAAGGAGGGTCTGAAGAATTTGGTATGGTCTTGCTTTCTCTGAGTGACAAACTAAGGAGGGTCTGAAGAATTTGCTACAGCTTTGCTTTCTCTGAGAGACAAACTAAGGAGGGTCTGAAGAATTTGCTACAGCTTTGCTTTCTCTGAGTGACAAACTAAGGAGGATCTGAAGAATTTGGAACAGTTTTGCTTTCTCTGAGATACAAACTAAGGAGGGTCTGAAGAATTTGGTACAACCTTGCTTTCTCTGGGTTACTGAGCTACAAGTGCAAACGTGAAGACTAATAAAAAAAAAAAGGTTGTGGGTTCGTATCCCACACAGTACAGATACATGCATTTCTCTGGCAATTTCCCATGGAAGTCCACTTCTATCCACTTGCTTAGCTCAAGCCTTACAATATTTAAGAAATGGGAAGAGAGATGCCCGCGTCTCCATTAACAAAAGCTAAACATTGACTAAAAAGTTCAAGCCCTATTTTGTTTGAATAATGGGTACCAAGACACACTTGTCTCTTGTATCAAATGCTGAACACTACATAAATTACTTAAGCCCTACAATTTTTACATAATGGGTAGCAAGGTACACCTGTCTCTTCTTAAAATTGCTGAGCACCACCAAAAAAAAAAAAGATCAAGCCCTACATTTGTTATTTAATGGACAGCGTGAAGCAGACATTTCAGATTGGTGGGACAAATATAATAAGTAGCATGAGTTTTACAACAGGTATCATAAGGGAAAAAAGATAGAATTAACACAACATCAATAAAAAAAAAAATCAACAAAATTATGAGTGAGCAAATAATTTACTTCAGAAAGAAGTGGGAAGAAAAAAACAACAACAATAAACAACCATCATTCCAACACAGGAGTATATATTGAGCTTCTTATGATAATGTGTGAAATATATTATGTATTTACACACTTTACTATTGAAGTAAATTTGTAACGGATTATTAAGCAATGCCTGTTTCTTTACACTTACACAGTCAACAATATGTAAAAAAAATTGCTCAGTTTGTAAGCATAATATGTAAATAATTAGCCAATACGCCCGACGGTACTCCGTATTAAACTCAGCGTGAGCCTTATGGACAGTGACACCATCAAAATATCAAGTCCAACGTTACTTGATGTCAATAATGGTAAGCAAACAAAAAAAAAAGCTCGGCTAGCCAAGTATTGTATATAATGAAAAATTATTCATATATAACTATTCCCACTATCACAGTTAGTTATGACGAACAAACACTGTGCGATACAGAGATTTAAAGTGTGTAGAATATGGAAAATGTATGTACAACACTTTGGTAGTTTTCTTTGCTTTTTTAAAAAATAACAAGCGAAAAGTGAGGTGCCTTTTACAGGGAAAAGAAAAAAAAAAGAAATGAGAAGAGGAGAACTGAGTTAGAAAGACAGAGGAGCTAAAGAAAGAATGAGAGCTGGAGGAGAGTGAGAGAGTGAGAGTGAATGAGTGTGTGTGTGAGAGAGAGAGAGAGAGAGAGAGAGAGAGAGAGAGAGAGAGAGAGAGAGAGAGAGAGAGAGAGAGAGAGAGAGAGAGAGAGAGAGAGAGAGAGAGAGAGAGAGAGAGAGAGAGAGAGAGGCAAAAATATTATGACGTTGGATGGAGGGAAAAAAAGTGCAAGTAACAAAAGGGACAACACCAATGGTAACAAAAAATAACAACAGCAGTTAACTATCAACTAGCAACGGCAGATCAGCTGAAATGGTGATAAAAGATTTTCTATAAAGAAAACAACTGAGCAATTGTGTAAAATCCAATGCTTTTTAGGTCATGTCACAATAGAACACAGAATTTATTTTTAATTGTGCCTAGCTTGCAGATATACATTGATCAAGCTTATACCCTTTGTGTGTATATATATATATATATATATATATATATATATATAATTATATACACACATATTCTCACATATACATTTATGTATAGTGTGAATTATGGGTCAATATATTGTACGTTTCGATATAACAGTTGAGCAAGTAATTTTAAATTATGTACATTTTAACAACATCAGGGCAACAATCTTCAGTACCTTGACAAAAGATTTAATGGTCAGAGGCCCTTTTGTCCACACTCGAAACAATAAAAACACTGTGATAATTATACATATATAAATCATCTGAATTTGCCAATGGATATCTGAAAAAATGCCATTAATATGCCATTTGTGAAAGTTAAAAATACAGTGAAGGGAACAATGAAAGATGGATGGTGACATCTATCACACTCCATACAAAGGCATCAATGAGGCTGGACGATATGGTCATGACAAGCATGTTGTTATTTACATCACTAACAGTCGAGTAACCCCAAGTCTATTCCCCAACAACCACACTTGCACACAGTGTACAAACCCGAAGCTCTTCACTTTAAAGGTATGCACATAATTTACTATAACATGCATGATGTAGAGATCAGAGCGAAGATAGAATGCACATCTTTACACACAAAATAAACATGCACCACATTGACAAACATATACCATGGTGACTCACAGAAGATAGTATCAATGTGAGCTGCGCTGTCGTTTCGAACAATATCACAATGTTAAAGCCTTGTTAGATCAAGTGGAATATTGAGCAGATAGTCAGATTCACAAAAAATTAATTTTATGTTTAGAGAATTGACAAACATCAGTTTCAATGCTACCTGCGAAGGATATAAAAACTGAACTTTTATATTGTAAATCAACTCAGAAAAAAAAATATAAATTGTAAAGAAAAATGTACAAATTACAACGCGGAACTTTAATTGATACAACAGAAATATTTCTTTAAACATGTATGCATAATTTTCACGTTTGATTTTTCCAATATGAGTAATTGAATGAATGCCTCTGTTCAAACATGCTTATTTTTCCCCCCACACTAATTTCCTTCACAAACGATACTACCGTTTACACTCTTTGAATGTTCTTGGCTAGAAATTTTAACAGCAATATTTCAATCTGTGCTTTGGCACTACAAGCCTGGACATGACACCGATATTCATTTCATTGAATATAAAATTTTTCTTTTCAAGATTAGCTGTTCTGGTCAGATTACCTGACATCCAAAAAACACAAGTTCTGTCGCATATGATTACAATTAATCAAAGCTGTACAGATTTATCATATTAAATGTAAATCTCTAAAATAAAATTTAAAAAAGAAGTGAATATTTCATAAATTCAAAATTGTCATCTTGGCCTTGAAATATTTCATATTTTCCTTCCTTGCCGCAGTTTTTCTTTTTATGTATTCAATCTTCCAATTCCTTGAAAATACAAATTAACTGACAATTTATCGTGAGGAAGCTTTTTCTGAAAATTTCAAACTATGTAAGAATCCTAATGAGATAGGAAAATCAAATAATTAGGAATTGTAGTGGAGTGATAGTTGAGCAGTCATAAAAAAAAAAAAATAAGTAAACAATGAAATAACAGCTGCAGTCTTTAAAGTAGTAATGTTGTAGTGGTGATGACGGTGGTGGTAAAGGTGATGAAGGTGGTGGTGGTAGTTATTGTGGTTGTAGTTGTAGTGGATTTGATTATGGCTGTTGCTGTGGTGGAGGTTATGGTAGAAGTTGTGGGCGTGAATGTGGTGGATGTGATCCTGTTTGTTGTCTTAGTGATGGTGATGGTGATGATGGTGGTACAAGTTGTGGTGGAGACAATCTTTATGGTGGAAAAGTGGTAATGGTGGTTATAATTGTCACAATGGGACTGAGGTAAAAGTGGTGAGGATGTTGGAGGTAGTAGAAGCCAAAAAAGTAAAAAAAAATCCTATAGGCACCCACTTTGCAGCTAATTTGAATATTGAATATTCTGTATAGAACTTTAAAAAAATCGTTTAGGCACCAACGTTGGAGCTAATTTAAATATTAAATATTCGGTATAGAACTTCAAAAAAAAAGGTAGGTATGATAAGGGGTATGGTGTTTCCCTTCTTGTTAGTATACATTATTATATTTGCATGCCAATAAATCCAAATAGAAAGGCAAAAACATCACACTTGGAGGACAAGTTTATAACTATAAAGGACCCAAAAAGATGTGCGCACGTCTGTAACTGATATAATACAAAGGTTTAAAAAGTTCAGACACACAATTTTATAATTATGGAACAAAAAAAAAAAAAAAAAGAAAAGAAAAAAAAGAAAAAATACATCTAATAATTTATAATATCAAAGTTTCCCTTAGTCTCTGACAAAATAGCCTTAAAGGCGAAACATTTTTTGTTACATTATCTAAATCATAAGTTTTATTGTTCCTTGATCAGTCTTGTAATTATAAAGCTGCGCACCTGTTCCTTTTTAGTTAAACTCATTGAAAAGGACATCTCTGTTTCAATCATTAATTGAATAAATTATATGATCTTCCCCCACCTCCTCTTTAAAAAATGTGTCTGTGTGAAGACTTCTAAAACATTTTGATTTTTGAAAGTTGCCATTTGGTTTTTAATTCTAAGTATGTAAATAGGAGAAATTTTTTTATTTTAAACGAAAAGACACTTACAAGGAACTCTTCAAATATCCTCTCAGCTCTTTTATCAAAGACGGTCCCCTGAACAACAAATTATGCCCAAGAGATTTGGCAGTGCGACAAAATTGCCTGAAAAGAAGTGCCTATACATCTTCAACATTTTCACTCAAGAATTGTAACTTCCTGTTTCATTTTCTGGCCTAACATAGCATGAGAAATAGATTTTTTTCCCTTCCATTTTCCCAAACTATTAATTCTTTCTCTGGATTATCTTAAAGGAAAACTAACACTGCAATCTACATTACATGTCAGATTATCAAATACATATATACATATATATATATATATATATATATATATATATATATATATATATATATATATATATATATATATATATCTGTCCAAAAGTCTCAATTTCCCACTAATGTAGCTGTATGAACGCGAATCCCTATAGAATATGATGTTCAGCAATACCACCAGCAGCACCAAAATCTATTGACACACTATCAAATACACTGAATCAACCAGCATACACAGGCAGATCAAAATTATCACTGTGTCATTATTTTAAAGATGGAAAAAAATGAACAAAAAATGAAAATAGAATTTCAAATTTTCATATCAACAAAATAATAACAATTATATATATATATATATATATATATATATATATATATATATATATATAAATATAAAATTAAAATGATAGAATTAATAGCAGTAGGAGTAGTATTCATAATAATAATAATATTAATATTAACAATGACAACATGTAAATAATCGTAACAATGATAATGCAAATGATAAAATGATGATATAATAAAAGTACAGACACACATTATATCAATAACGACGATAAAAGTATTTCAATAGTATAGAGATAACTTCAAAAATAATGGAACCACAAAGCAATAGGATGGTTTGTCATAAGAATATCCTTGAGTTAGATTCTGACAGAATTTTTTTAAATGCTAAATAATAAAGCAAGTATATATATACATATACATAATAGGGCATTATCATAAGAGGCAAAACTTGCCGTCATGCCAAAAGCAGTGTGATATTATCTTTCTAAATTACCAAACCTGTATAAATTTTAAGAAAAATTATTTAATGAGACAGTTAAAGTAAGTCATCTTCAAAGAACTGCTGCTGCTGTTGCTGCTGCCACTACTACTACTGCTGCTGCTGCTCCTACTACTACTACTACTACTCCTACTACTACTACTACTACTACTACTACTACTACTACTACTACTACTACTACTACTACTACTACTACTTCTAGTACCACTACTATAACAACTACTGCTACAACTACTACTATTGCTACTACTACTACTACTACTACTGCTGCTGCTGCTGCTGCTGCTACTACTACTACTACTACTTCTACTTCTTCTACTACTACTCTACTACTACCACCACCACTACTACTACTACCTATGCTACTGCTATAACTACTACTGTTGCTATTACTACTACTACTACTACTACTACTACTACTACTACTACTACTACTACTACTACTACTACTACTACTACTACTACTACTACTACTACTACTACTACTACTACTACTACTACTACTACTACTACTACTACTACTACTACTACTACTACTACTACTTCAACTACTTCTACTTGTACTTCTACGCAACAACTAAAACCACCAATGGCTAAATCAGAACTTTGTTGGAATAACTGATTAAAATAGCAACTACCATGACCTCGAATCACTCAAAGATCTTGTGACATTATAAGCAAAGAACAGGGTAATGCATTCTAATCGATTCACATATTTTCGACCAACTTTGTTCTTTCCACAAAGACTATTAGTAACGGGGAAAAAAATAACAAATACATCAGCAACAGAAATAACAACCAGTTATGACAATAAAGATGAAAACAACAATATGAACAAGTATGACTATTAGAATAAAAATCTTTAACAATAAAAAAACAACAACTGCCACAACAATTTGAGATATCGTTTCACTTAGTCTGGAAATAATTGAGCAATGCTAAAGAGTGGCAAAAGTGAGGTCGACATGATAATAAGGCGTGGCTTGCAACCAGTTGAGCAGTAAAAACAACCTTATCCAAAGGTTATGAGAGATCAAAGCAGCAATAACTTGTCTAGTAAATGATTCCCCCCCCACCTCTCACATACAAACACTTCCCCTCCCATTAATCGTATATTTCATCTACTTGATGAAATCCTTAATTTTTTGTCTTGTTAAATCCTCATATTCCATATCCTCGTCTCTTTGTTCATATTTCTATTATTTTATCGGCATCTCCACCCATCTCATGATATATGGTAACATATCCCCACCATTTCAGGGATATTCCCATCAATCTTATATATCCCTTTCCGATTCGGTGATATCCCCACTTATCTGGTGATGTATCCTTTACGATCCGGTGAAATCCCCACTTATCTGATGATGTATCGTTTACGATCCGGTGAAATCCCCACGTACCTGAAGGTATTTCCCTTTCCAATCCGGTGATATCCCAGTTATCTGATGATATAACCCTTTCCAATTTAGTGATCCCCCACT